>CM044956.1:33939301-34257443 GCA_024516035.1 Bactericera cockerelli
TTCACAAAATTTGATTAAATAGGTCCAAATATTAAACTTTTGTTTCAATTTGACTTAGTAAAGTTAGGGTTCCGTTTTCCTACTAACTGTACATGAACTAATTGAGTTAGGCAATTTCTTTAGACTGCCACAGTGATAAACCCCTTCCCCTCACCCCCCCCCCCCCAAAAAAAACCCCAGCTCAAAAATGAATTGACTTTGTTCGCAAGCAAACACTACTTGGGACAAAAATAGAGTCATGCCTCTACAAGGATGCGAACCCACGGTTTCTCAGTCCAAATATAGCACCGGCCAAGTCTACTATTGATAGTTCACTTAATAATAAAATCTGTTGGAGAAAGGCTCATTTGTTTGAACTTGTAAGACCTCTGAGCTTGCGATGAGTCACCGTGCATAATATATATTTCGGGAAATTCGCATGACGCGGTGAAGAATTATTGCATACTCAAGCACTTGGTCAGAAACTCAGAGAAGATAGAAATGAGTCATCCTGCTCCACAAGAATAGGTGACGTCACATTGCCCTTTCAGACCTGATGTGTCCGAATACACAGCCGTGTATTGAATGAACTCGAGAGCAAAACAACCTAGGGCCTCAGGAAAGTCTTGATGAGATCATTAGAACTATTACATAACTGTCAGAAGTCAATATTTTCTTGGTATGGCTGTAAGTGTTTTGCAGTTATTTAAGAATATTACTGGTTGTTCTCAGCCAGGTTTGGTGATTGCTCTTAGCTCAAAATGTATCATGGCAGAACGGAAGTTTTGCGGATTGCACTTTATGAACGACTAATTAATACAGTCGTTATTAATACATTGTTTATATGTATCTATGTTTATCCAGGAGGACGGTAGTGCGCCATGTCAAGTTCCCATCTAATGGTAGTGTGAAATGTGTAACACGAAAAGTTTCAGGGTGATTTTCGCCGTACCATAACTCTATTGTCCTTTAACCTCACTCAAAAATTACGCGCCCGAGGTATTCACATTTGGAATACTCGCAGGGGTCAACCCAACCGAAGTGCAATGGAAGGGCCTCACCGTGGAGGAACCTCCTTCTTGATCAAGGTAGCCTCCACGCCAGGTAAGTTTCCAAATTGAACACCCCAGGTAATCACATAACCTGTTTCCAAATTGCTGCTTAAATTTTTTGTGTCTACCTAGTGAGGCCAGGACACCCGGGGGGAATGAGAATATCATCAACGGCAACAAAGCACCAGAAGCTTCAGACTAAAAGGGTCATTTCGTGACGTCACATTAAGAGAACTCCGAGTTATATTGAAAGTATGACGTCATAGGCACGAAGTCTTCTGCACTGCTGGGTCCCGTGTGGTTAGTAGCTGTACTACAGATATGGATACTGTCCCGTGTCTTAGATGGCCTTATAAGGGGATTTTATATTAGAGGTAGCCACTCGACTATGCTCCGAGTAGATGTCAGTATAGTAATGTATGCCAGGGGTGTTCAAGTTAGCGAATTTAGTCATGGTATGACTACAAGGAGAAGTCTCGCATATAAATTGCAAGTATAGTCAACTAACAAATTAGTCGGACTTAGACATATACAAATTCCTAAATTACCACTCAGTACTTAGTACAAATTCCTAAATTACCACTCAGTAGTTACTAATTACTCAGTCTACCTCAGAAGGACGAGTCTATTTTCCAGCGTTGAAATTGTAGACATTTGGGTTTAAAATCTATTGTATCTTTTATAGAAGAGGTTGTTTTACTGCCATGAGGTCTCTGATTTTTGAGAGAAAGGTCCTGTAACGAACCTTTTAACCTTTTGATGCTTAAGAAAAGCACCCAGACCCATCCGTGTCAAGACTTTACTGTCAAGTTGTCTTGAAGAACTGGATACAACACAGTTAAAGTGGGATTATTTAATAGGGCTATCAGAGCTGACATGCACCGGTCAGAATCAAGATGGACACAAGAGTCACAAGATAAAAAACAATGGATAGCTCTTTAAAGAACGCTGCTGTAAGACCCAAAAATTAAGAGTCGAAAACAGTAGACTGCATTCAGAGCAATTGTTGAGCACACATCCTTCCTTAGCTGAAGAAAGAACTTGGCTTGGCGAACTACCCTGCTTCCAGATCTGGCAAATAATTAGAAAAAGCTAGAAACAATACGTCACTATAGCCAATATTAGAAAAGCAATGTCGTTCTCCAATCTGTCCTTAATCTCTCTATATGTTCGAGGTACGACCATGACTATTAATAGTAACCACATCGACAACAAGACAAAGTCATTATGTCTTTTTATAGAAGAATATCTCTGCCCAAGCCGAGAGCTGGCCCTACTGTGATTTTAGAGACCGTACATGGTCATCAGCCACTTCCTTCATGCTACACTACAGAAATATAAATGGTCAACAGATAACAGAGAGTTCGGACACAAACAGATACATACATATTTGTGATATCCAATCATACACATATGTACATAAATATTATTTATACAGAGGTGTATCAGATCTGCGAATGGAAATGAACCATCAGTGGCGATTTGAAAAAAACTTGACGACAAGATAATGTTTTTCTTGGATAATCAAAGGACGTTTTCCGTATTTTTTATTATTTTCCTATGTTATTTGCTTCAAAAATTTTTTTTTATAGCCTTTCTCATTAATAGCGATTGCTCAGGGGCTGGAATTGGGTTTGGGTCGGATGTTGAACAACAGTAAGACTGGTGTTCTTTGCACTCAACCTCAAGTATAGATCCTGTCAATATTTTGCTATTCTCTATTGCGTCCAGCCAGACTACTTCCTGTTTGAAGTTTCTCACAAGACTATTGGTCTACCTCAGTACCTTTTTAATTTTAATAATTATATAACTATTCACTTTGTACCACATACCCTGCATATTTGTTCAAATAAATAAATTGAATTGAAAATTGAATACCTGTCTATCATCAGACCATCGGTCTTTTTCTATAATTTAGGCACTGAAAAATGCTCTCCCAAAGGACATGAGTAAAAAAGTCTCCTCACAGTCTCGTCACAACATTGGCATCCATGAGGTCAATGACTTCCCTGTTAAAACTATCCATGATTTTGATGGATCCATTTCGCCAGCACCACCACCTTTAAAATGTAATGTTTTTTTTACATGGGTATTTTGTGCTGCAAACCACGAATTTTGTGCTCAATCACCAAGGGCGCTACGCCCATTTCAATTTGGTGGTGCTGGCGAAATGGACCCGATTTTGATTACAAATGTAAAGAACTCACTTATATGAAAATCTTATGGTTTTGTCTACAGTGGATGGATGTATGTGTACCGCACATATTTTGCAACTTTCAATGACTAACTTTGCTTGGTTTGCATGAAAACAAAAGCCTGCGGAATAAGCCCTGCACGAATGACTACAATAAGCTACGCTCGAACAAAAGGTTAACAAAGGATAAATTGAAAACTTTTCCCCATGGACTTCTTCTTTTTCTGATTCTCATCAAGATAGAGTTATACGATGAAATACAATTTATATTGTGTAACTATTTGGTTCTTGCGTCGTAAAATATAATAAACAATCTCGACAGGGGTACCTCTAGGACTTAGGAGGTTTGCAACTGAAAGGTTGCGAGTTCAATTCTAAGTGAGGTAAATGAATTTCTGGAAGCAGTGTATGCTTGTTTGCTTGTAGTTTGAAATTGAACTGTCAAGAGCTCAAGGATAATCAAGTTTGTACATATACTTGTGAAGAAGAAGTGTCTTTTAGTGAGAGAAAAAAACCCAGATATAACCTGATATTTTTTATTTATTTTTTTGATACTGGAAAGTAGAGAACACCTCATCCGTTACAATGCATTTATAAACAATAATTATAATTGCTACCAACTATGAAAGAGAGTAGATACAAGAAGGCTTGAATAATTCGAGATATCTCAGAAAGATCTTTTGAATATCTCCTGTGGAAATTGAAAATACAAGATTAAGTAGGTCTGTATAATCGGTAATTTTTTTGAGATAGAGAGGACCATGGTAAAATATTATAGTACGGTGTAATACTGGCAAAGTTGGGACTCGGATCAGTCAATCTGGTACCCCCAGAAATTTCCAGTAGACCCTGAAGTTAGAATGTTGGAGAATGTAAAGGGCGTCTGACACATTGTATTCCCCAGAGAGGGCATTGTGATCGGACAAAATAATAATCCGCTTTCTTTATATTGAAAATATTTTATAAATAGAGAGATGGAATTTGTGCTAGTTCATGCTAGAATAACTCCACTTTTAACAACTAAAGTCAATCAATAGCAATACCTTCCATGTTTAGTAGCAAGGATAGATGCCAGTCCAAGACGGACAAAAAGATTTTAGGATGAACTGAGTTTCCTCATTTAAGGATATCATTCGTTTTTAACTGAAAATAGTAAAATAAAATGTAATGCTCATAGTGCATATTACAAGTCCGTATGTTCAACGTCTCAACATCTTATGTTCTAACAGTCAGGCAGGCCACATGGTATAAAATTCTACCAAAATGCACAATAACTCCAAACACCCAAGAAGTGATATTATCAAGAGGTCATCTGATAAATATAAAGAAAATACAAGAACTTCTTGAGAATCGAACCGGGGGATCACTTCAGGACATAAAGCCCATTTCCTAGACTGTGGTTACAGATAATCTCCTTGTTGAAAACACAGGGCTCCTGTTTAATAACATGGTGAAGTTCTGTACGCTTCTGAAAGCTAGAGCGTAGGGTAACCTAACCTCAGACACGAAGTAACGAGACAAAAGATTCTTGTCTGCTACTCATGCAAAGTGTATTTCTCTCGACTTACTATAGTCTCACCCAGGGACGAATAAATGTGAATTGGCACTTTCCATTCTTCTAGTTTGGTGATTAGGTATAACAGGTAATATCTTCCTGATTATTGTATAGCAAATTATCTTATACATAAGTCCTCCTAGTTTAGTAACTATTTTAGAAGAAAAAAAAACAGATTCTTTTGTTTTCTCTGTCATATCTTGGGTTTTGAATATCCTGCGAAAAACCCTCAAGATATAAATTATATTAAGGAGTTAAAGTTTTTTAATGGTCGAATACACTGTAAGAAGTGTGTTGTGCTTGTGCTAACTTCCATTTACAACACCGACACTCAAAATCCTGATTCTAATCACATCTAATGACTAAGTGGTTCCTTAACTAATCCAATGGTTCCCCGCCTCCCGCTGATTCCGGCCCCGGCCACCATGTGTCGCGCAGAATCTTATTGCAATTCTCTCTCTCGGTTGCGAATCCAGGTCACAGAATTTCGCCAAGGTTATGATCAAGACCATATAAAGCGAGCTACCTGCACTCTATCGTGGACCATGTATGTAGAATAGCGACAGGGTGGCCCACAGCCAAGGACTACCGGATCACTGGCGGCTCATTTCAACCTCACGTGAAGACAGGTAACTCTGGAGGTGGTCTTTTCCGATGGCCTTTAAGCTGCAACGCTTGAAGCGGAAGGTAATACTATGATCTATGAGTTCCGCGACACTTAAAGGAGAGACACACTGTTCATTATTCTAAATGGCTCTGAAACCCACTTCATAATCAATTAAAACTTGGCAAAAGTCGTCATGCGAACTCAAATGGACTACATCGAATTTGATGGGATCATTCCAGGAACATGTGGCCAAATGTCAAGGGTAATTTCGCCTCTGACAACACAAAGAGGCGTAAACCACATTTTCGAAATTTTACAGGAGAGCCAAAATGAGTTTTCTTGTGCATAAATTTTCTGTTCACGGTAGGAACATTATCACGTCCCTGTACCCGTGAATGACCATACGAGCTTTTTCTGTTGACAAATTTGATTATTTAACTGTGACTATCGATTTACACCTATTTGATTTGTCTGAAAAAGAGAAAATGAGGGATACGCCTGATTTCAATTTTTGTTGTATCTTTTTTTTGGATTATAATTGGATTACGTCTATTTGTGAGAACAAAATATAGCACAAGTAGACTCAATCCAAGCAATAAAACCGATTTCAAAAATTTGTGGTTTACGCCTCTTTGTGTTGTCAGAGGCGATTTGTGGGAAAAGATATAAAAGTTTCATTATGTTGGGAGTATTAATGATACCTACACCGCTACACTGACGGCTCACGCATATTTATCAAAAGATAAATTGGTATTTACAATGATCACTCTGATGATGAGACTTGGTTCATGTTGAAGATATTTCAGCTGCGCACATCAGTCATCGGTCAAGCTACAACTTTCTTCTGTACCATCAATCAGTGACAGAGAGCATCCTCAAACCAGTTCCAATCCTCACTTACTCGTAGACTCAATACTGACGCTGTCTATTAAATTCACTTACAGCTCATGATGCATTCACAACACGTTCCTCAAATAGACCTTGATGTGGCGTGCTATAAACTTGGTCATAAAATATTAATGATTGCTCACAGTCAATCACAGGGGATAGGAAACATGATGGAATAGATGAAGCGCCTGATTAAAATCTCAAGTGAGGAGTAACGCGGGCCGGATCCATAGCCCCCCTGATACTAGAAGTAATGGAGATGATGTTATCAAACTCTACGCGATTATCAATGAGTCATTTTAGTAGTGTTTCTAATGTCTCAACTAAGGAAATGATAAATGGGGCTTTCTATTTCAGACGTTTCAGTGACGGGGGATGTTGTTTGCTTAAGAAAGTGCTGATAATGTTAGATCGAATTTGAGAGGGTATTTTACTTTCAACTAGATAGGTATTTCTTCTTAGATAAGGCTCATGATATTCCCGCAGGAACCATCTATGTTTTATTGTATGTGCTTCTGTTGAGTTTACGGGTCTCCTTCATTATTCTAGACATCCACGAAGTATCACAACTTGGTGATTTGTTTCAAATTCTAAACTTTAAAAGAGCCGAATTATAAAACAGAATTAAAGTTAAGGCCAGCCTGTCACTCAACTCGGGCTATAGTGCGTTGTGATTGGTTAAAACTCTGACTTGAAAATGTGTCTGGCTTTTCTTAACTTTAATCCTGTTTCATAATTTGACCCTTATATTTTTTTCTGGGATTATCTTTTATTTGTCAATTACGAGCTTTTTCGTATAGCTAGCGAAGAAAGGAATTCATTCACATTTCCATGTCTGGCTACATTGGGCGTCTTATCATTCACGTTGATTTTGACACATTAATAACCTTCTAATACTCACAATCATACAAACTTCTTGGTTGATGAAATTTTGTTGGTCCCTTACTGATGGCCCTCAGCCAAACAACTGATGTACTCCCTCTTCATTCTACCCCCGCCCAACCAACATTGGGACCACACCACTGACTACTGTCAGCAAATCACTAGTCGCGACAAAGTAAAAGCAGGGACAGGAATAATTGCTTCCATCCAGACGGAGCTCGGGAATAACCAATAAATTTCGATAAAACTCAAATTAATGTATCTGGTAATACCCACCACTCATTGCTTGTTCAGCAGAAATATGAACGTAACTTCCTTTTCCTCAATATTCGCGACGATCGTTCAACAATCATCATAGAACGTCTGTATCATTCATTGGTCTTATGCTGACTAGACTGAATAGTTTGTTCATGTTTGATAATTACTTGCATATGAATCCCCGTCTATTAATGATTCTTGGGTATTTTCTAGGATACTTATAAACAATTCAGCTTACTATGGATACACATACCTTGTACAATTGTACATACATAAAATAAATACACATCATACCTTGCTAAACATACCTAAACAGTGAACACACATATTATATACATTACCAGTCTGTTTTCTGCGTATAACATAATCCAAATTATAATGTGACACGAGCGGAATTTTCAGTTCAAAATGAAGTGAGATGATAAAATATGATTGACACATGACAAAATATTACCCTGGAGCCCTTTGAATCTTGAATGCCTACGAGACGAAATGTACAGTGTACAACGTTTTATTGTATAAACTCATGAAATGCACACTGTTGGTGAAAATTATTCACCTTTTTCGGGGTTGTTGGCCAAACAGTGAGAAGAGGAAGACAAAATTAGAATTTTTGTCACTTAAAGAGGGATTTCAGGTAAACGAGAGAGGTTATGTTGTTGTTTTTTCTCTTGTTTTCAGCTAAATTCTTATTTGCTCTGGTAATCATATTCTTCATTAACATAACATACTCGTATTCTAATATTTAGAATTTTCATCCTGACAATTTAAAGAAATGCCTATGGATAGTGATTTGTACTAAGTAAGCAATGCTATTTCTATATTTTACAAATTCTCGTACATTTCAAAAATTGACTGGTAACACCCTGTATTACCTAAGTCAATACAAAAATTACCAGTCCAGTCGTGTCCTGTAGGTCTTTGGCTCCCACTGCTAGAACCACAATCCTGTAATGCCCACGTCAACAATATCCTCAGACCCAGGCCACCTGACTTCCAGGACACTTCCTTCCTGCCTTCAGCTCACTCCTTACAATACAAGTATCCTGATGTAAATATCAATATTCGGGCCAAAAGTTACTGTACTTGTGAAAGATATGCAAATTTTGGTAGAGAAATATCCAGCTGATGCCAGCTATATCAACATAGTCTGACTGCAAGTCAATATCTTCAGTGGATAAGCTGACAGATGAGAAGCAGGTGCAAGTCACTGACGGCATAACTTATTCCTCACTCAGCACTTCTTTTGTCACCTTTCAAAAATGTACAAGTACAACGCATTTTTCGTCATAATAAGCCTTTAATACGTGCGTCAAAAACGACTTATTTTTTGCACGATTCAAGCTTCAAATTTATAAAATATTGTTTTCTAGCTATTTGATATTTTATTTGAAATTTCTTGTGTAAAAATATTGACCTGTATTGTGTCACTCACAACACAAGATGCATGCGTGGGAGACCTCTAGAGTGCAGCATTTACCAGACAGTTGACTTTTGAGAAAATTCAGCAAATATGCAGCAACATGATAGTAAATTTTTTTGAAGAAAGCATACCTTCTCACCTATCAGAACAATTAATAGTGATTTATCCAATGTCGAGTGTCATTAATTTATCATCAGTATATACTTATAGTTCTGTAATGGCATTTCTAGGATCTTTCATCGGAATTTCATATTTCTAAGAGGGACGCCCCTTACTCAATGAGATCTATTACTCAGATGACTTAAATGTACACAAAATGAGTTCCATTGAAACCTATTAGAAAAATCAGGTTTGAATCTTTTGAGAAGTCCAAGTGTAACAAGACATTCTCAGTTGAGAAGTTGAGGACCAAAAGGATGGGCATCTACAAAGCTTCTCTACATGTACAAGCATGGTTTAATGGATACCTATACCACATGATGTCATCCTCAGTGCTGTATAAGTAGAGGTAATATTTAAAACCAGAACAAATAGAACAATACTACACCTGGAGGTCTGCAGCATGGATACATTCTGCACTCCACCCCCACCCCTGCATGTAGAACATGATGGAGGAGATGTGGCGCATGGAATCATTGTCACTCCTTGCCGGCACAGGAAACATATGAAGTGTCTACAGATACGTGCAATATTACGTTCATAACACTGGGCTGTATACCTATCTATTTACACACTATGTATACTGATGTGTAGGCGGCGCGGCCTTTGAGCTCTCAAATCTCTCAAAAGAGAAAATATTTCATTTCAAACAATGTAGGTACTTATGTTCAAAACGATCAACTTAAAGTAATACTAAAGGGTTGGGTGGAAGAGATTGCCTAAGGCAATAACCCCGCCCTTTAGTTAGGACATATATTATGTATATATTTATTTATTTTTTCTTTATTTATTATTATTTTTTTGTTTTGTTATATTGTATTTTGTATTTTCGTTTGTAATTATTTGTATTGTATATGTCCTATTATCTAATAAAGTGTAAATAAATAAATAAATATTTATTATTATTTTTTTGTTTTGTTATATTGTATTTTGTATTTTCGTTTGTAATTATTTGTATTGTATATGTCCTATTATCTAATAAAGTGTAAATAAATAAATAAATAAATAAATAAAGCACCAGTTCCGATGATTTCATTGAGTAAGACTTTTCATCGAGTAACATGGAAGACGATCTATTGCTTATGCAGAATACAGTTGGTATGGCGTGTACAGATCCTATTCCTGTAAATCCTGTGATATCTATCTTGTGCCTGAGAACAAAATTTTAACCTCCTGAGACCTGAGTGTTTTTTCTTTTTACTGGATATAGACCGAACGTTTTAATTGTAGAACATTGAGTTTTACTTCATACAGACCTGAAGGTTAAAATTTTTGTCCATGCATATAGACCGAGCTTTCTACTCCTAGAACATTATTTTGAACATGTTCAGTAAAAAAATTAAAGACACTCAGGTTTATATTGAAGATTTCAATGTCCTACCAGTAGAACTTCAGGTCTCAGGAGGTTAAACAGGTCGATAATTATTGTAGAGTACCAAGCCGCCAGCCCAGCACATTCAGTACGTCACAGGAGGCGTCCTCCACAACAATGACTCCCGCGTGGAATTCCACTCTCAGAGTGTTCTGCACAAGACATCAACTTTGCTGGAAGTTCCGAGAATATCCGCAGTGGCGGCAGCACTTGCTGACAACTCTCGTACGGTACATGGCTTCTCAGAATCGAGACAACAAACTTACGTAGAAATCTGTGGTATCAGCGTTTATGGTTTTTACTAAAGTCTAAAGAGTCTATAGTCTACACGATATGGAACATTTAACATGAGTTCTCGGAATGGGAAACTTAGTATAATTAGTACATATTAAACTCATGATAAGAAAAATAATACTAGAACAAGACACATTAATCTAGATGCGGAACATAAACAAGCGGTAGACCAGCAGTCTGGATGGTTGATTATAAAGAAAAAGTAGAAGAGCAGTTTGTGAAAAAATATAAACAAACAAGAAGTAGAAATTTTACTGAAGACTATAAAAAGTGACTAACAAGTTATCATATACGTGTTAATCACTTTCGTGACATTACAACTACTCAAACTCATGTTGCTTATATTTAATGCTGAACTTGGAACTCGAACCACCGACCTCCAGGTTACAAGGCAGCGGGCTTTATTGATCAAGCTACTGAGAATCTCTAACAATCTGACATGATAGAAGTTACAATAAGTAAGGGCGGAATTAATAGACAACATCAATAACTTAAGTCGTTGGTAAGTGTCGGTTTTCCCCATCTTACACAGTACGCAATCCGTGACTTAGCGCCACAGAGGTTTTACAAAAGCGTCTATTAATTCGGGACTAAGGGCGGAATTAATAGACAGCATCAATAACTTAAGTCGTTGGTAAGTGTCGGTTTTTCCTATTTTACACAGTACGCAATCCGTGACTTAGCGCCACAGAGGTATTACAAAAACGTATATTGATTCCGCCCTAAATCTCTGGTTTGAATAAACAAGCAACAACGGGACTCACCCTTGCCTCGGATGAGCAGACTGGTGACGCGGCGTAGGGCGTCCCGGGGGCCGCGATGGAAGAACTTGGGCGGACTGAGGTTGGGCGGCAGAGTGCAGGGTTTCCGCGCGTCCTTCTCCCAGGCCTGGGGCGTGGGCGTGGGGTGGGCGCCGGCCGGGTGGGTGGCCAGACGGTCCAGATGCTCCACGGAGAGGGGCCGTGGGTGTCTGTGGCGGGGGTACCAGCCTCGTCCCGGCCCCGCCATGCGGAGCAGCTCTGCGCCCACCATCGCCTGGGGGAGGAAGGAAGGGGCATGTTTATAATAATAAGTAGTCACTGTGGCAGAGCGAGTTAGCGCGCTAGGCATTGCACACATGGTGACCTGGGTTCGATTCCCAGCGGGGGAGGATTTTTTCTGCTCTGTACTTGGATGTTCGGGGTCCACTCATACCTCGTGAGGAAAAATGAGTAGCTGCTTTAATGTGAAGCAGCGAACAGTGGCAGAATCTTAGGCAAAAAAATAATACAAGATATTGTAAAATAAAGTGGAAAAGTCCTATAATTCTGCGCTACCCACTAAAATTGTGACATAATAACATAAAGAAAAAGCATTATTATATTATTATAATAATAACACTCTTTAGTGGAAAGTAACCACAGGGCGTGGTTAGTGCTCAAAGCCTTTTCTACCACCTAATCCTCACAGTCTTATTATTATGTGGTCACGAACTCAAATTAATGAGGAAAAGTTCATTCACAGGGTGGGATTCGAACAAACGGATCCCTACGCTAAATAGATTACCAGACTAGCTCGTTAACCACTTGACTACCATGTTTACACCTGGGCGATATCCAGTGTATCCACGCACGAGGCAACTTTGTGGAAAGTGATTGGCAACTCATGTTACCAACTATACAGAGTGTTCATAAAGTCCAGCTACAGCTGAATAACTTGAAGACGGAAATTTCAAATTCGCAGTTTTACCCGTTCAACAGTTAATCAGCTGTATGGACTTATTTTTCGTCCATTATTATCTGGCCTGGTTGCAGGATTTTCAGTGAAACCCTTACAATAATAAATTAGCACTGCGACCTAATTATATCTTTGTGACCAGTTGATTCTATTTGGTTTTAACGTCCTGATTTTTTTTTTTTTTTTTTTTTTTAAGTGGGGTTTAACGTCGCTTTCAACTGCCATGGTCATATCACGACGGGGGTTTTACCCTCCATTTGCAGGAAACTCACAAACCTGCTACTCACATTGACCTCACCCAGCCTGAGTGGGGCCGGGAAAAGCCAGCGTCACGAGAATTAGAATTAGAATGGTCACCCATCCAAGTCTTAACCTCGCTGGATGTCGCTTAACTTCGGTGTTCTGAAGGGAACCGGTGTATTCAACATGCCATCGACGCTGGCTAACGTCCTGATTGAGATAGATAGTCAGGACGGGGGTTTTACCCTCCATTGCCTGGGAATCGTACCATCTACCCACATTAACCTCACCCAGCCTTGGTAGGGCCGGAAATGCAAGTAAAAGGATTTCTCAGTTGCGGTCGATGTGATTACAGCATTACCACAACAAAAAAACACTTCCTTCCTATTTTTATGCATTGATGGTTGAGTGGTTAGGACGATAGTCTAGTGGTCCATGTAGCGCAGAGATCACTTGGTTCGAATCTCAATTGGTTGGTATATATAAGTGTCTATTATTATTATTATTGCTGTTTAAATACTGCTAGTTATTTTCATCTAGGTGGTATGGAAACTCTCATTTCACCCACCTGTTCCAAACCGATGGATGACCCATGCCCCATCATGGTGGGCCGGTAGGTGCCCCCCATGCCGCCTGTGCCTGGCCTGGGTGTAGTGCGCGAGATAGTGGGCACCTCAGGGGCTCTCCTGTGGGGGGTGCGGGGGATATCACAGCCTCGGGAGAACAGGGGCGTCTCCGGGAGGGAACAAGAGGACTCGGGGGGGCCCTGGGAGCCTCGCTTGACGAACCCGTTGCCCCTCCTGCGACTAGGCCCTGGCAAGTCTGTGGGCAGGGTCCGCCTCTCCGGGGGGACCTGAAAAGTAACATATTACAATGTTTTTGTGAGGTTAATGTAAAAAAAAACCGACCTCAGTAGCTTGATCGATAGGGCGGCGGACTTGTAACCTGGAGGTCGGTGGTTCGGGTCCCGGTTTCAGAGTAGATTTAGTAAAGAGTTTGAGTAGTTGTGATATCACCAAAGTGATTAACACAAATATGAAAAATTAAATTAAAAAATTAAATATTACAATGTTTTCAAAATTTCGTTACAGTTGTTTGTAAGGCGGAATAACTTTCGATGCGCTCGTACTGAACCTAAACCATAAAAGGGAAGCATTCTCGCCCATCAGAGGGATGGGCTAGCAACAACACAGACCACAAGCGTCTACAGTAGCTGCTGTTTCATGGCTACGAAATAAAAAACGATGAGTAAGTCTACACGAATTCGGGAAATTTAAAAGTAAAAAGAAATATTATTTACAATTTTTTTGTTACTCTTTAAGAATCTTCTTCTGTTGTTACAATAAAGCCTGAAGCGTTTATCTTCCCTTTACAGGAAATTAAGTTAATTAAAAATGGGTAAACTTTTCGAAGCAGCTGCAATCAATATATTTCATTGTAAAGATTTCGGCCGAACTTGGAGGGTGAATTTATTTTTTAATCCCCATCTTGTTGGTACAGTATACAGTATACATGATAGTTGACAGGTTAAAGTGTGAACTGATTATTTATTGGTATTCATGTACTGTCTTTAGTTCATTTAGGTATCTCTGTCTTAGGCTTTAGCATAATCTCTACTTGATGAGGAGGAACAAAACACCTCAATGAGTGGATTAACACAATATTAGCGATATTTTTTATCTTAATAAAATACACATAAGATAAAAAGTTTTGGTTGGCTTTAGATTCCAGACATCGGACGTTCTGCACTGGTTCAAACTGAACACTTTCAGTAATATGATATCTCAGTAATGGGGACTGAGGATGGTTAAGGTATGATTTGTTTGTGGTGACACCGCCACTCTTCTCACAAAGTATGTATATGTAGACTCCGTACATCCAACTTACAGCGTACAAAATATCCACCTAGTCGGGATATGCTAAGAATACATTTTTTTTATTATATAATTATAATTCATGTTTTATTTTTTTAAGTATAAAAAACTTCTCCCAGGGACCTTCCTTCCGGAAGGGAACCGAGGATGCAAGAAGCATTTCCTCTTTGAATGACTAGACCCACCCAATAATATAATAGCTTTATTTATACTGCCCATTATTCCAGCAGTAAGCTTAAGACGTATTATTGGGAGAATAACTTATCATCTTCCGGATAAGTTTCGAACGCCACCTCTGGATTACTAGACTACCGCCTTTACCACTGAGCTAACGGGTCAGACAAATTTTAGTAATGACACTAAACAATTGCTAAAATAATGGGACTTTTTTGTCCCAATCGGGTAGTATAACTTGTTTGTCCCTGTCGCCCAGTGGTCAAGGCGTCGCGTCGGTCTGGTAATCCAGAGGTCGAGGGTTCCAAACTCAGCCGGGACATGTCAAGTTATCCTCCCGTTGTGAATATTTAAATCACATAATATGACGACATAATAATACAGGATTTGACCACTTAGTAATACGTCTTTTGATTACTGTTGGAATAAGAAGGACTCTGTATGCATAAGTGTTTCCAAATAAATTGAACCTACAACTTTCTGAAAAGCTCTCTTGCATAATTTATTTACTAGTTTATTTATAAAACTAGTAAATAAACCCCGCCCTTTAGGTAGGACATTTTTTTTTTTTTTTTTTTTCTTGTATATTAGTTTAATCTTTTTGTTTTTCTTTATATTTCATTGTATTCTACTGTATATATTTTTTGACCTAATAAAGTTAAAAAAAAGTGTCTACTAATACACTCACATCCTTCCTGGAGGCGTGCTGCTGGCTGCGGAAGTTCCGGGAGAAGCCCGCGTCCATGCTGCGAGTCTTGAGGCTGGCGGAGGTGTGGGGGGCGGGGGGGAGGGGGGGGTCATGGAACTCGTCGTCCTCCTCCACGGGGGAGGGGGGCAGAGGCCCGAACTCGTGGTGAATCACCTGGGGGGGCACACACAGAATTTTTTTTAAGCTTTATTAGGGGGACAAAGTACAAGTAACAGTATAAAATTAAGAAAAAAAAAAAATTAAACAAATGACAAAATAAATAAGTAAAAAAAAGAAAACAACAATAATGTCCTACCTAAAGGGCGGGGTTATTGCCTGTGGCAATCTCTTCCACCCAACCCTTATATTATAGGGTTATGGATTGCTTTCAAGATGGAGTAGTCACAAGAACACCAGATACCTACATACATGCATAGCCGAAATGTGGTGCTTTTACTTTTAAGATGTTCACAAAACTAACTGGTACCATGTTTAGCAAAGGTTTACTTATTGATTAACTTTATTATAAATCACAAGTGTACAACTTTAATGACATACTTTAATGGAAAGTATGTAATTATAGTTAATGATGAAATCTTTTAATAATTGATTTCAAAACACCATGAAATCACTTATTGGTCAATTAATAAATTGATTTTTTTTTTATAAATTGATCAATTAGTGATTTCTTGGTGCAAACTGTAGAGAGCTATTAGAGTATGGAGAGCTGTTTTGTACTCTGTACTTTTATATTGAAGACAATAGGCAAAACTTATCTCTTCTCTAGATGAGAAATTATTATGTTTTATATCAGTCAGATTTCAAGGACTGTTACAACAAACTGTTGGTGTAATGGGACTCTCTGTCTCGAGTCGACAGTCTGAAGAAAACACTGCTATATTATTCAAATAATTTTATTTTAATTCTATAATATGTAAATATCAGGTATAATTTGAAGTATTCCTGCAGATTTGCAGGGTTAAAGTTAATTTTAATTAAAACCTTTGCCTTTGCGAGAGTTGGTAGATTTTATGAGATTCATAGTATCAAAAATTTCCCATTGATATGATGCGCATTCCTAAATTAATACATTTTAAAAAAGTCATCGTATTTGTGTTGATCACTTTCGTGATATCACAACTACTCAAACTCGCTTTACTAAATCTACGCTGAAACCGGGACTTGCACCACCGACCTCCAGGTTATATAAGTCCGCCGCCTTATCGATCAAGGTACTGAGGTCGGAATGAATATATTCCCAAGACAAGAACTTACCTCTACTTGAACTTTGAAGTCTGCCCCGTTCTGGCGAGCCTGGCTGCCTCCCCGGGCGTGGGAGAGTGAGTTACTCTTGCTGCTGGGGAGGGAGCCTGGGGCCTCCTGCTTGCTGGAGGGGGAGCTGCCTCTGAAGCTGGACAGGGGCGGCTCCCGTGGTGCGGCCCCTCTCTGGGGGTCCTGGGGAGTGAGGGGCGCCTCCTCGCCCTCGTGCAGCTGCAGCTTCAGGCCGCCCCTCACACACTTCTGCCGGCTGGTCTCCACGCGTGGCACCCGCGGCATCGTGTCCATCTCATCCCTGGAGTAGTCAGGCGTGGGGATCTGGCCCGCCTCCCCGGGCGGGGTGGGTATCTTCTCCCTGTACGCCGGGATGGGGAAGGGGCACGGGTAGTCGGGTGTGGGCACCTTCTCAGGGGGGTAGTCTGGCGTGGGCACCCGTCTGTCCGCATCCTCTAGCCCGCTGTACGCACGACTTGGATTATTCGTTCTGCTTCGTGCCTCGTCGGGTTTTTCCGGAGAGTGTCGCGCGTGTAATCGAATATACTCCGGGTCTTCTTTGTCTACAAATGATTCTGAGCTGTACACCATCACATCATCTGGGTTCGTATCCAGCTTTGCATCCTGGGTTCGATTCTCTTCTGTCTGACAGGACAAGGAGGTATGGGTATCTGTTGCTAGGGGCTGGTCTACTTGCACTGGTTGAGAACGCAGGGGTTGCCGCTTCTCTTGCAGTATTTCCCCGGCTTCCACTTGTATGGCGATGTCACACTTCTCCACCACGGGGTGCATGGGGGGAGGTGGAGGAGGTTCAGAAATATCAATGTCATCAGTAGAGGAGAACTTGGTGTTCAGATCTGTGGTGGATGTATGGCTCTCACACTTCTGTATCGAACCCCCGACCCGCGGTATACAAGGATTTCCCACATCTTGCAGGTCGATATCAAACAGGGACATTCTGGGGTTGTCGAGCTCATCACAACTCGATAGTCCTTCGTTTATTCTCGAGTCTAGGGAATCAAAGTCGTCTCCTGATTGTCTGAGCCGGTCTATCAGCATGTTCTCCAGACTGCTCGAGTCCTTGTACTCAAAGTTGGAGTCCTGGTACTCCAGGTCCGAGTCCACGATGTTCTCGAGGGAACTGGAGAGGAACTCGGCGCGCTTGACAAGGCTGGGCGGGGGGGTTCTCTGTGAGGGGGGGAGGAGGCTGGGCAGGGAGGTGCCACGGGTGAGGCCGCCCGGAGGGGTGGGCGGGGGGAAGTCGGGGGGCGTCTCGTCCAGCCCGTCCACCTTGCCGTCCTGCAGCAGGGACCTGATGTTGTCGAATGTGGAGCTGTAGCGCTTCAGATCTGCGCAGGTGGCCTTCATGTCCCGGGTCTTCTGCTTGAGACCTTTCACTCCTTGGGCCGGACGAGCGCCCACCTTGCTGCTGGGCCGCTTTCTCCCGCGCCGTATCACATAGGTCCCGGTGGAGGAGAGGTCCGCAGGCAACGCATTGGAGAGGAGTGAGAGGTCGCTGTCGTCAGGGAAACACTCCGGAGGGTCCGGCCACTCTTCCAGGTTCTGACTGGTCCGAGATATCGAGCCTGTACCTGGAGATAGAGACAAGAAATATGTACTGTTTTTTGAAACTCTTATATGTGGAACAAATCATTATGAAAAAATTAATATGAAAAAACCAAAAAAATGAAAACATGATGGAAAAATATGTATAGTAAGGAAACAATTACAGGATATCTACATACAACCCCTGATCTCAAGTGTGTCACCTTATCATCCAGCAGACTTATATTTGTGAGAGGTTCATAGGAATACTAGTACTTATCTCCATCTCAGAATTAAGCTGCCATTTTCCCCTTCTCTTTTTTTTTTAATGCTTTTTTCTTTGTGTTATTATGTCACAATTTTAGTGGGTAGCGCAG
Source organism: Bactericera cockerelli (assembly GCA_024516035.1). Taxonomy (NCBI): domain Eukaryota; kingdom Metazoa; phylum Arthropoda; class Insecta; order Hemiptera; family Triozidae; genus Bactericera; species Bactericera cockerelli. Next base: position 33,957,851 of record CM044956.1, read on the forward strand.
AATCATAGGACTTTACCTCTTTAATTTACAATATCTTGTATTATTTTTTGCCTAAGATTCTGCCACTGGTCGCTGCTTCACATTAAAGCAGCTACTCATTTTTCCTCACGAGGTATGAGTGGACCCCGAACATCCATGTACAGAGCAGAAAAAATCCTCCCCCGCTGGGAATCGAACCCAGGTCACCATGTGTGCAATGCCTAGCGCGCTAACTCGCTCTGCCACAGTGACTACTGTGGCTATATTATCTAACAACCTACGTGCTGCAATTGTTGCTCAAAGTCCATAGATCTTTTTTCAAATTCCCAGTTGCAAAAAGTTTTTAAAAACAAATTAGGATATTAACAAAAATAACGCGTGATGACATTTTCGGCCTGGTGATTGGCTGGTGAGATTCCCAACAAATGGAAGGTAGAACCCCCGTCCTGATAACGAAGCAGGACGTAAATCGACATTAGTTTGGGTTTAACGTCGCTTTCAACTGCATGATCATATAACGAAGGGGGACCCTCTATTCGCTGGAAACTCAAAAATTATCTTCTCAAATTAACCTCGTCCAGCCTGAGTAGGCCGGGAATGGTCAGCATCACGAGGGTTTGTATTTGCCTAGTTACCCATCCAAGTCCTAGCCTTGCTGGACGATGCCTAACATCACTAACTGAATGAGAATTGGTGTATCTAAAGTAATAACTGTTGTTTCAATTTATAGTTCTAAGAATTTTTGAAACAATGTTATGTTCTTTATAAATAAAAAAAAAATAATAAAATAACTGACATCAATTTTCCTCTCAAAAATAACCCCCCCTTTAGTTAGGACTTACGTTTTAATATATTTTCTATTCCTTTTCATTTTTATTGTATATATTGTTTACATTTTTTCATTGTTAAAATAATTATTTGTGTGTACATAATGTCCATACCTAATGAAGCTTTGTATAATAATAATAATAAAAACTGGATAGAGCCGGGACCCCTACTCACTCGAGTGATCAGTGGCGGACTTGCGGCGTCTCCTCCCCACCACCCGGGTGCTGCCAGGGCTCAGTGGCACCTCCCAGGCGATGCTGTGGCGCTTGTTAGTGCTGGAGGGGGTGGGGGGGAGCGGGATGTCCTCCAGTGAGTCATCCGAGAAGTTGCCCCCCTCCCCTCCCCCGCGCTCCTCGTCTGTTGTCTCACACCTGAAAAGAGAAAATTGCAATAAAAAATAATTTATTTCTACTACATTTCTTTCACCGCCGTAATTTTCTCAATGATGTGGGTGAATGGGTGATCTAGCAAATCTGTAAAAATTTGGACTTCTGGATTTTTCTGGTCAAACCCAAGTGAGTTAGTTCACTTTTTTTCTTAAAAAAATGATGTTTTACAACCTTCTTTTATTTCGTAGCCATGAAAACAGGAGCTAGTGTAGACGTTTGTGTCTGTGTTGTAGCTGCCCATCCCGTACTATTGCCTCCCTCTGATGGGCGAGAAGTGACACAATACTTCCCATTTAGGTGCTGGGTCTACAGAGCGCTGGGTAGTTGGTTTATGACTTTGAAGGAAATTGATGATTACATTACATTACATTGAATATCTGGGGGTCTTTTCTAAAAGAAATTCCTATGTGCTGCGTCATTATTTTAAATATTCACCAAATTGATGTTAAAATCTTATATTGCATTAGTCTCCAAATCTATTGTTTAGGATATAAATTAATCTTAGTATAGAGTGTAGGAAATTAAAGTAATTTCTCATGTCCTTTAACTTTGAGTATTGGCTCCATACAGCATGAGACTTACATCCAGCAAGCTGAAACTTCACCTGAGTGGTCTCTCTAGCATACCTAGCAAGTGAGGACTCTCTAGCATACCTAGCAAGTGAGGACACTCTTAGCATACCTGCAAGTGAGGACTCTCTAGCATACCTAGCAAGTGAGGACTCTTAGCATACCTAGCAAGTGAGGACTCTCTACATACCTAGCAGTGAGGCTCTCTACATAATACCTAGCAAGTGAGCTCTCTACATACCAAAGCAAGTGAGGATCTCTAGCATACCTAGCAAGTGAGGACTCTCTAACATACCTAGCAAGTGTGAGGACTCTCTAGCATACCTAGCAAGTGAGGCTCTCTAGCATACCTAGACAAGTGAGGACTCTCTAGCATTACCTAGCAAGTGAGGGCTCTCTAGCATACCTAGCAAGTGAGGGCTCTCTAAACTATACCTAGCAAGTGAGGACTCTCTAGCATACCTAGGCAAGTGAGGGGCTCTCTAGCATACCTAGCAATGTGAGGACTCTCTAGCATACCTAGCAAGTTGAGGCTTCTCTAGCATACTAGCAAGTGAGGCTCTCTAACATACCTAGCAAGTGAGGACTCTCTAACATACCTAGCAAGTGAGGGCTCTCTAGCATACCTAGCAAGTGAGGAGCTCTCTTAGCATACCTAGCAAGTGAGGTCTCTCTAGCATACCTAGCAAGTGAGGGCTCTCTAGCATACCTAGCAAGTGAGGACTCTCTAGCATACCTAGCAAGTGAGGCTCTCTAGCATACCTAGCAGTGAGGTCTTAAACCTGCAAGTGAGGACTCTCTAGCATACCTAGCAAGTGAGGACTCTCTAGCATACCTAGCAAGTGAGGCTCTCTAAATACCTAGCAAGTGAGGACTCTCTAGCATACTAGCAAGTGAGGACTCATTTTACATACCTAGCAAGTGAGGACTCTCTAGCATACCTAGCAAGTGAGGCCTCATCTTAGCATACCTAGAAGTGAGGCTCTCTAGCATACCTAGCAAGGTGGGGATCTCTAGCATACCTAGCAAGTGAGACTTCTACTAAGCATAGCAAGTGAGGACTCTCTAGCATACTAGCAGTGAGGCTCTCTATCTAGCAAGTGAGGACTCTCTAGCATACCTAGCAAGTGAGGACTCTCTTAGCATACTAGCAACTGAGTGAGGACTCTCAAATACTAGCAAGTGAGATCTCTAGCTACCTAGCAGTGAGGACTCTTAATACCTAGCAAGTGAGGACTCTCTATACTAGCAAGTGAGGACTCTCTACATACCTAGCAAGTGAGACTCTTAGCATACCTAGCAAGTGAGGACTCTCTAATACCTAGCAAGTGAGGATCTCTCTTAGCTTATACCTAGCAAGTGAGGACTCTCTAACATACCTAGCAAGTGAGATCTCTCTAGCATACCTAGCAAGTGAGGACTCTCTAACATACCTAGCAAGTGAGGATCTCTCTAGCATACCTAGCAAGTGAGGACTCTCAAACATACCTAGCAAGTGAGGATCTCTCTAGCATACCTAGCAAGTGAGGACTCTCTAACATACCTAGCAAGTGAGATCTCTTAGCATACCTAGCAAGTGAGGACTCTCTACATACCTAGCAAGTGGGGACTCTAGCATACCTAGCAAGTGAGGACTCTCTAGCATACCTAGCAAGTGAGGACTCTCTAGCATACCTAGCAAGTGAGGACTCTAGCATACCTAGCAAGTGAGGACTCTAGCATACCTAGCAAGTGAGGACTCTAGCATACCTAGCAAGTGAGGAATCTAGCATACCTAGCAAGTGAGGAATCTAGCATACCTAGCAAGTGAGGAATCTAGCATACCTAGCAAGTGAGGAATCTAGCATACCTAGCAAGTGAATCCACCAGGGCGTCAGGCACCGCTCGTCTCACTTCCCGATGTTTTCCCCCACACAGGGGTTCGTCCTGGGCGGCAGCCATGAGCCCGCCGTGCCCCTGAACTGGCTCAGCCCATCCCCGGGTAGGGAGCCAAACTTCTTGACTGGCGCCTCTTCCTCTATCCGCAGCGGGGGACATGCCACTCCATTCTCCCAGCCGTAGGGACGCTGGTGGCGGGTTTTAGGCTGCGAAAGAGCGGAAAGTGGGAAAACGTTAAAAGCACTCAAGAGACATAACAGAAGGCATGTCTTCATTTACTTAATTGTCCTAGGGGATTTATGTATTTTTGGAAGAAACTGAAATGGGAGGAAATATTCTTCAGAGTTTGGAAACCCAAAAATTAAGATCGTGTAAGTAAAGCAAATTGTAAACATAATAAATTACTTAAAGGAAGATGAAGGAGAGGATGAAAAAAAAAAAAAAAAAAAAACATTACGAAAATTGAGCTTCTCTTCATTTATTTTCCAAAAGTTTTCAAGGAGGAAAGATAATTCTACAGCAGACCAGATCCATCAAACACAAGAGCTCTTCCATCGTATGGTCGGCCTGGGAATATCCACTTGCTTTTCATTTCCACCCTCGGAATGTATCGAGGTGAAATCCTCTAGAGGGGCAAGTTTCTTTCGCCGAAAAAGTTCGCCAACTTTTTCTTCTCTTGTTGCCGAGTAAGTTTCTGTTATAATTTCGTAAAAACAAAAGGGCGTTTTGAAAGTTTCTGAAGGAAAACGATTAACTTTAACTCGCAGTGGGGGCGGGAGGGATATGGAAGGACGGGGAATGTGAAAGAAAGCAATTGAATTTCCTCAGACTTCTGAGAATAGAAGCAAGTGGTTAAAAGAAAATATACTCTCCAAATGATCTACTAGCTTATTCAGGAGGTGATAGTCTCCTGACCCGCAGAAGCTGATGACACGATTTTGCTAGAAACTCCGCTCCAAGTTAAGTAACGCCCAGCGACGTTAACATTTGGTCAACCAAGGTGGGTGAGGTTAAAGTGAATACCGGGTAGCAAATTTCATGAAAAATCGGGGTTAAACCCCATCTCGGATTAAAATGAAGGTAAGTACTTCGCCAAAAACGCTCTCGTTTCACTAAACGTATTTGATTTAAGTAGCTGAAACCGCGACCATCGATGGAACAGATATGAAGTTTCTTCAATGTGTAGGTCGTAGAAAGCACTCACCAGAGTCGTCTGGGTGGAGGTGTTGGTCTTCCAGTCTGGAGACTCTTGGTTCAAGAACAAGGAGACCCTGTGATTGTGATTGTTAGGAGATAACTTCCTGGCAGTGTTGCATGGGGAGACCCTGGTGGGAGATGAGAGGAAGCATGTCATTAATACACATTTACACAAATTCTTTAATATCGCAAACATGAAACGAGGAGCATATGTGCAAAAATGAACATCTCCGGAAATATTAATTTTCAGTATGAAGGAAAAACTGATATTATGAAAAGTAAAACAATATAGAAACAAGTATCAAATCTATTCAGATTTGATTGATACTGTCGTTTTGAAAGCGAAATTACTGGGATGTGTTCGAGTAAGGTCGTTTATTGTTTAATTTTTGAATTCCGCTCAGTATACTGTTAGAATCAATTCCTAACTCCATTCTTGTATTTTAGGAGATATTCATTTTTGCACGTATGCTCCTCAATTTAATATAACTTTTATAGAGCAATTCTCATCCAGGATCACTAAAGTTAAGCAATGTCAAGTGTGGTGAAAACATGGATCTGGTCTTAAATACATCCATGGGAATTGTTCAACATAATCCTCATGGTTGATGTTGAGTGCTTTTGGAACTTCTACTTCCACTTTTTACAGCTGGATGGTCTTCCTAACGCCAACCTTGTTGGGTGTCTGGTTCCGAATCTGTTTAACATCATCATGCGAGACTGCAATTATTTACTGAATTAATTTTGACTTAATTAGATGTGCGTTATTTCAAATATAAATCCAACTGAGATCAATCTGACTTATTGTGCGTTGTTGAATGGTTAAAAGCCTAGGGCTTTGTACTATTTCAGCTGTTTTCCTTCAAAATGTTCGACTAGTGCTACCCTCTGTGAAGGAAACTAAGAAATGAAATTTGAAGGTTATTTGAATGGAAGGGAGTTAACGAATGAAAGAGGGATAGAATCTGAAGGAGGCGGAAAGAATACATTGGGAGGAAGAAGGAAAGGAGGAGGGAGAGAAAGGAAATACACTGAGGGAGGTAGGGAGGGAGAAAGAAGGGAGAGGGGGTTTCATTGATTTGTAAACATTTCAAGTTCACACTTCGCTCAGTAAGTATAAGATTAGGGGAGTAATCTGGCCCCACGTGTGTACCTCTTACTTAAACATATATTAAAGCTTTGACTATGGAGGTAAAATGGTGAAATTTTCATGTTTATTAGGTACAAGAAATTCACTGAACAGCCTTAACCATGTAACCTTTTTTTTGCAGCTTTCACGTTAACTAAAATTTTATTTTCCTCTGATTTGATATTTTGCTGAAGTTACTCAAGTTGCAAGATATTTTTCAAGAATACAGGTGGTAGCCATTCAATAATCTTATATTTTAACTAAAATTTGGTTTCATCGTCCTATCAAACGCTTCTTATCACAGGCCCGCGAAGTAGTGACACAAAGAGCTTGCCTGGTAAATAGTAGGCTAACGGTTCTTTCTCCTTAACCCATAGAAATTTATCTTCCTAAAATCGAGACAGTTATCAACTTATCAATATTAGCAATCACATAAACATGAAAACAATAAAATTTAAAAACCATCTGTATGCCTGATTCACTAGCATCAATCACGTGAATCTCTCAATAAAGTCTCTATTAATTATTTCTAGAAAGATGAAAAATAAATGCGACAAATTTGAATGAAGAAAATCTGGGGAAGAGGAGAGAGCATTTGGAAAGAAATAAATTAATAATTAAAAATAATCTCTCTTGTGGAAGAAACAATTACAAACTCTGAATTCAATTAAAATATTCATTTGAAGGTGGAAAATAAAACTCAGCAAGAAATTTGATTTCATGGAGGAAGGAGGGAGAAGGAAGAGAAAAGGTATTATGATCTTATCTTTTAATGAGATAATTTTAATACTTTTTAATTGGTCGAAAAACAGGGGGAGGAAAGATTGACCTTGAAAGTGGATATGACAGTGAAATTGGCACATTTATGGTTGGTCTATGCCAAAAATTAACGTCTCACAGTTCAAATAAGAAACTATCAGTCAAGAGGGAGAAACTCTTGACGGACAGAGTCAATTCTTGACCGTAAAAAAAGTACCTTTTATTTAAAATAGTCTAAGTTTATTTAATAATAAACAGATGAAATCCTATGTTAAATATTATGTATGTGCTTCTCATTGAAAACAGCCATCCATGACTCTCGGATAAATTAATTTAATATTACATTTTAATTAAACTTGTAGTCCTGAAAATTAAATAAGTAATGAGGAAAATGATTGCATGTCATTAAAGCTGCAACCTCAGCGAATTACTGACTAGGACAATGGGGTTGTGTATTTTGTTCTATTCGTGTGTATTTAACATTTATTCAATAAACTGAGATAATGTTATAATTGCATTAATAATTTTGCTAGTTTGAGCCAATAGATATACAGAAATAATAATTTTTACCTAATTCCTAAGCAGTATTTGCATATTTGCACAACAATTATAGTTTAAAAAACAATGAGTAAATAAATGAAAATAATTTGGATACATAAAGATAGGATATCTTTATGATTTAGATTTTATACAATCATTGTCACCAGGGATAGAACTCTGAACCTTAAGGTAGGATCACACTATATGACACAGATGCCATATTTTCTATGGCGAGAATAAAAACGAATGGCACATATAATATCTGGGCACTCAGACGATGCCATATAATGTGGCAAAAAACTCTATGGCATTGTATGTCTTCCCTCTTGCCATAGACAAGCCTGCCAGTCGTCACCATATCATATTGTAGACCATGTGTGTGATGAAGCACTCGCACGAATGCCATAGATCCTGCCATACGTCTATGGCACCATAAAAAAAACTTGTCGCCATAGATCCAAATAGTTCTATGGACATGTCAACAAAGACCGATCACACCCTATGGCAAGGGAGATTGCCATATTATATGTCGCTCTGCCATCTCGTGTGATCCTACCTTTACTTACATATACGAGATACGATTAACTAGCGAGATTTGAACCACCCACCGCTGGATACAATTTTCGAATATTACATTTTACATTGACAGTGAACCCGTTAGTCATGGACTACAATTCCTTGTCAAGATTTAGGGTGAAATTATAAAACAGCGTTACATTAAATCAAAGTGCACACAGTGGACACAAAATCCAACTTGAGGACGTGTCTGGCTTAGCTTAACTTTGATCCTATTTCATAATGTGGCCCTAAGCCTATAGTCAAAGAACAATATCTCTATATATAAAATAGAAAAAAGGACTACCTACCTATAGTTGTTTGTTTGTCCGGAGTTGTTTAGCCAAAACGGTAAGAGATAGCGAAAAATGTCTCAAAAAGGCATTGCTGTCCAGCAGTACGGCCATGCCTTAGTAAATTTGAAATTTAGTCCCGTTGCAAAGCACGGGCAAACGGCTAGTCTGAGATATAACAGAAATCTCCACAAGTTGATTTCTAATGGCGCCCCCCACTCACCTGGGCAAGAGATTGGCGATGATCCGCTGGGCCTCCTCGGGGGGTGGTGGACAGTCCCGCCCCCCGGGCGCCGGCCCCTGGCTCTCAGGTACGTTGTTGCTCCTCAGGTTCAGCAGCAGCTTGGTCCGCCGCCCGTTCATGCTCATGTAGCCGTCGTCCTCGGAGGTGTGGCCCAGCGAGGGCGACTCCAACTCCTCCTCCGGGGTGCTGGTCGTGGTGAGGGGGGCGGAGCTACAGCGCTCGTCTCCCTCCTCTCCCTCCCCTCCTCCCCGGCCCGCCCTCCAAGTCGTCAAACTCCGAGAGAACCTGATCGAGCAGTTCCAGAGACTTCTGCACCTCATCACTGGTGTTCCTGTGGGCAGACGAGATGAGGTCCAGGCGGTTAGTATTTCTCTAGCTCAACATTCAAGGGCTAAAAGCATATGATACGGCTAAAAGCTAAAAGCATAAGCATAATGTTTTGAACGGTTCCGGGATCATATGTATAGGGGGAGAGGTGGTTTTTAGTGAGGATGATGCACTGTTGTCCGCATCTCAGTACTCACACTGTTCAGTAGGGTTCACATCTAGTGTTCGTCTACAGATTTTACCACCTCTCCTTAAAAAAAAAAAGCATTCAAGGGCGTAGAACTTTCGTAGTCAAATAATGTTTGTTAGTATTAACGATGACAAAAGGCTCTCGAAGATATGTACAGATAGGACAAGGAATTCATAGGAAAAATAATGTCCTAAATAGTGAAAGTGGTGTCAATTTAAATGCATTGGACACAGATGATAAGACCGATAAAAAAAACCTATCTTTGTTTGAATTTTAGTAAAAAATGTGACATTTCCTGTAGAAAATATAGTGCTCAGTAAATATGTATATAGATAATAACGAGTTCCTAAGAAACTCGTTCTTTTCTTTCTGTTAAAAAATTTCAAAGTGGAAATGAGATATTTTTTAATTTGAATACAAATGAATTCTTTCCACATTTCATTTCATACGATGTGCTCGTGTGAACAGGAGAAATTTCATCAGGTACACAAGCAGTACACCTCGTGTACAGAGAGCACCAATCAAGTGTGAAAACTTCTCTTCCAATCTTCTACAGTAGCGTCCCGTGGCGTCAGAAGTTAATCATGTTTGACACGTGATGAGGGATGCATAGAGTGTGAAATATTGACACGAAACTGATGATGCAAATTTCCATCAAATATTCTGACACGATAGACAGGTCTGGTGTATAATGAAATTCATCAATAGGTTGCACACTCGCTTTCGGTATTCAAGAGGCTTAACGAGACTAAAAAAGGCTGCGAGAAATATATACACGAGTATATTTGTGCTGATTTTTTTTGGAAAACTAATTCTACATGTTTATTTAAAACAGAGGATAAAAAGTAACATCCACTGCACCAATTGAGCAGTGTTGATAATATTATTTTCAACAACATGAACCCTTCACTGATGAGAGCAAGGCTAATGCTGACTCAATATTTAAAAAGTTGGATTCATAGAGGTATTTAAAGTTTGAGCAGGAGATCAAGTGATAAAAATTGGTCAATTTTAGTTTAACAGTGATGTTAAGAACATTTAATTTTGTTTATTCTAGAGCCTTACATATCCTGAAAAGTACACCCGTACTTATAGAGGAACACGATAGACGAACATGTTATTTAATACATAATAAACATTATTATTATTATCTTGAACATGAAAATTCCAATATACTTTTGAAAAGAACTAAGCGGAGCGGTCGTGTGGCCGAGAGCACCTCCCAGCGCACTATAGCCCAAGTTAAGGGATAGTGTCCACTTGGATTGAATCTAATCCTGTTTTATAATTTGACACCAGACGCCGGCGACAAAGTGCCGGGTCACAGCTAGTGGATATAATAACGAAGCAGTTCCGGTGACTCCTTGCAGCCCTCCCCTGGCTAAATTTATTCATGCAGTCAAATTGCAGTCATGGTGAAAAATATCTTTTTTTTTCTGACTTTCCACTTTTATCGTGTCTTTTTCATCTATTGAAAATGCTCCCCCTTGTACTCTATCTTGTTCTCTTTTTTTCCCACTAAGATTACAAAGAACTGCATTTATTTTAAGTACAGTGTCAGTTTTTTAGTTGTTGAGATGTTGAAATGCAGTTTAGAGTTTATAATTATATTTTTTATAAAAGTACTATAAATGTTTTTTCGTTCCACTTTTTTTATGAAAAGCGCTTTAAATCCATCACAAAAATATCTTTTCTAGTCAATTTCTTAACTCCTAAATTCTTGTAAGAGTATGAAAGCAGGTTTATCCTGTAAAGAATGATAGATAAAGGTTCTAAGAAGGAATCCTGGGTATTTTCCTCTTAGGGTTTGGATTCTGAGTTAATGGAGAAAGCGAGGGCAGAGTAAATTAAGCAGAGAAATAGGCAAGAAGAGTGAGGTTAGAGAAAACCAACACAAAGTTTATGTGTCGATGTCGCCAAGCTCATATTTTATTCATTTTCCCGGCAACTTTATTGCTTTATAGCGATCCCCCCCTCTCCACCCCTGCCCGGGTCATTAATATTATGACTTTGATGTGACTTTGCTTTTCATGAGGTAGGTTATTCCGAGTTTTTTTTTTTATCTCTGCCGTTCTCGTGATTACCTAGACACACTTTATGACCCGCGGGAGTGAGAGGACTAGAGGCTGAGTCTTGACTTACCTTCAGAGAGAATTCTCGAAATTTTTGGAGACTCCCCACCGTAGGGATTTTGGAAAATTGTACTGATTATAAAGATCTGACATTCTACTCCAAGTCTTGTGCTTTGTGTCGGAATCAAGTTTATCTTTTCATAGAAAATGAGCTTTGTACGTAAGTTAAATAAATATATTTATGGTGGTTGAAATATGGATCTTAGAGAGGGAGGAAAAAAAAAAAACAAAGTTGCTGTCAGCATTTTTTCTGATTGCTAAGAACACTTATGGATCAATTTATGCTTAATCATGATCTGCGAATAATAAGCATTGATAATGATTTCTCACGTCTACTCCAAAACCAATTTTACTGTTCTAGACATCAAACCATATCAGTGGTGTAATGAATCTTTTTAAGTTCATCATAGTAACCATTTTTATTTAGTTTCCACGATGTTCAAAACTGATAGGAAACAAGCTTATTTAAATTTAGGTAATCGAAAAATATTTTTATTTTTCTGCAAAAGATTGTTTCATTTGACTCAATTTCATTAGCACAGATCTACAAAATATGTAAAATACAGGTTACATATCTCCAAGATATTTACATGCAATTAAAATAATTGGTGCACTAAACACAACATATGAACTCAATGAAAGCGCTTCTACCTATACAAAAGCTCTCAACTTCTTTCGAAAGTCTCTTTCAATTTTCTCGTATTTATACTTCCAGTCTTTTCTTCTCTGCAACAGTATTCAGAACACGTTACATTTAACAACTCGATGAAAAAGAAAATAAGGGAGGGGAAGGAGAAATTAATCATGGTAATCAAGGCGAGCACAAAGAAGAATTTCTGTAAAGAATATAATAATAACGAATCATCAGGAAGATGAGAGAGGTTTACAGGCCACAAGAAATTTGAACCATGCGGGAGGATTTCCAGTTTTTAAAAGTGGTTTTTGTTTTGGTATAGATAATTATAAAAGATACATGATATATGTCAGGCCCTTTATATGCTGTAAATTCCTTTGATAGTTCATTGAATACAAAAAATCAGGTATCTACTTCGATGATCTACTGTACATTGTCATGAGATGAATTTCGCCTCACTGATTTGGTGAATTTGGTACATCCACTACTTCACTACTTCTCGAAACTTTCTGAGTTGAGGTGAATGATTATTTGATCTAAACAAAGTTTTAAAATGGGGAGGGAGGGGTGTGAGTGAGAGAGAGAAAGAGAGAGAGAGAGAGAGAGAGAGAGAGGAGAGAGAGAGAGAGAGAGAGAGAGAGAGAGAGAGAGAAACAGAGAGGAAAAGAGAAGAGGAGAATAGGTTCATGTGAATAAGAAAAGGAAAGGTTGTAATAAGGTGAATCTTTTTCTAATTTTATATGGATTCAGAATAAGTACCAGACTTCAACACCTCTCTCCTACTTAAGTCTTCGCAAATTCCTTATTACACTCCTTCTAGAATTGGAAATGAAGAGGAAAATATGATATGAATCGTGAGCACGGAGAGGAGAGAGAAAGTAAACTTGGAAAAGACTCAATTCATGTGGAAAATTTTCTATATTAAAACTCAAGACGAAAATCTCTAGGCAGTTTATTATTGGAAAACAGGGGAACCAGAAAAATCTTTCATTGGTAAAGATGTTTTTTTTTTTTTCTTTTTTGTAAAAATAAAATATATAAAAATGATAAATTGCATGACATAATATGCTACGAGGGTAAAAAGTTGCAAACAAAAATAACAATATAATATTGCTTTTCGTTGTCAAATAAATTTGCACATAAATTTTGGCAAACTTTGGGAATGAGAAAAAATGTGCAGATATTTTTCTGAAACAATGACGACTCTCTGTTGACAAATTGATATTTCTCATCAGTATTATCAGGCAAGTCATAAGTTCTCTGAAGACAAGAAATATCCTGATGTAACCGAGACAAAATAATCAAGAATAATCTTGATAGAGAAAGATTATTATTTATATCGCCTACCTACTGTCAAATTCATACGGACAGAGAGCCTAATGGAATTGATAGGTATTTCATATTTATTTTTCAATTCTGTGACAGTCCCCATTATGAGTTTAATTAAATTTTAGGACATTTTCTAGGACATAAATAAAATATTTCCTCCATCTTTGTGACAGTCCCTATATTTTGATGTTCTGACAATTTCTTCATTCAAGGTTTCCCTGTGAATTGTTTTTGTGCAGAAAATTTTCTTTCAAATACAGGGTGCTGTTCCCATTTCATATGAAATCAAGAGATAGGCTGATACAAAATACTATTATGCACTGTGAAATTGATTGGGGGAAAAGACTTTCAGTCTTCAAGACTTATCTTTTAAAAGAAATAACCATACAAGAATAATGGCAATTATGTAACTGATTTACAGTACAATCAATCAATTTGTAATGTTATTATTATATTATTTCGCAAACATTTTGCCTTTTACAAACAAACAAAAAAATCACTTTTTCTTAACTCATCTCCTCCTTGAGCTTGTCGACTCGCTTTCTACGGATGTCAATTTCTTCCTACAATTTTGACTTGAAATTTTGATGCTTGAAATTTCAATTCAAAATTGTAAGAAGAATTTGTAATGTTAAAGATGCAAAAACAAACATTAATTCTATAATAAGCAGGCGATATCACTAATCATAATATAATTTAGGGATAACTTGAGAGTAGTTCCAAGGTCCCTAAAATTACTTTTTGTATTATAGGTACATTCAATTATTTCCGATTTTTTAATGAATGCCTTTCATAAATTTTATTGGATGTGCACATGCACATCCTATAGAACTACCCTGAAATGAGCTTTCCTTTACCATCTGGAAAATTTATATTGGATTGCTAGTTTACTTTGACTTTGCTTTTAATGAAGTAGTGGAAAATCGACTTTTCCTTTTCTTCATTAAACAAAAGAATAAAATAATAATATCCCCTCTTACCATGGATCCATTTACAGTTCATTTCCCAATGAATGACAAAAGGTTTCCCTTCCCCGATGGAACCAAAGCACAGACTGGAGGTATGGTAAGCTACAGTCCTCAGTTCGATGTTATGAAAGCGAAGAAAAATCGGAAGAGAAGAGTTTGTATTCATATTGTAGAATATGATGCAAAGGACCATGAGATCATAAATGGTATCAGATTGTCTGGTCACTAAAAGTGTTAGATCACCAAAAGTGTTACGTTTTGATAACGTTGCTCGTGCGATTAATAGGTAATAATAGCATAATTTAGACGTATACTCTTATGAATTGGAGCTGGATCAATTCTTATAACATGCTAAGTAACTAAACACGTAATATGTAGTATTGCAGGTGTAATGTTCAAGGCAGATAAAGTAGATTTTCAAATTTCCTTTCTCCACTTGAAGATTACCATCGTTTAGAGCTGTTCAGATATTCATTTCCTTTTTGCCAGCACATTATCATCGCTAACATATATCCTTGCCTTCTAGGAGAGAGGTAAGATAGCTATGTCATGATAAGAACAGGGAACTTCTGCACTCACGCGCTATTATAACGAGGTGTAATGGAAGTATAGGGATTAGCCATTTTAAAAGTAACAAATTTTTTTTCATAATACCCAGTAATCATTGTTCTTTTTTATATGTATAATTGTATAATATTCTTATTTCATATACAAAAGCTTGTAATGTAGAAGGTATCAAATGGTAAAATAAAAGTTTTTTTTGCTTTTTTTTCTGGATTAGTTTATATATAATTTATTTCATTAAGAACATCTTCTTTCTTCAGTGTGCTCAACACGGATGCCACATTCAAGATAATGATATACAGGGTGTCCCACCAAACTTGGACACCTCAAATTACTCGGCCCCTGAAAGAGTTTTTGAAAAATAAAATAATCTAGGGTACATGTGCTAATTATGCGGTTTTAGTTGTGAATTTTTTTTATACAGGGTGGTCCAAAAGTCAGAAATTGAGGTGTCAACTTTCGATTTTTAAATGGATCGACCTGAATTTTATTTGATAATTTTACTTCTAAATGATTCTTGAGTACTTTTTTAAACAAAAATTTTACATA
The DNA here is from genome assembly GCA_024516035.1 of Bactericera cockerelli. NCBI lineage: Eukaryota > Metazoa > Arthropoda > Insecta > Hemiptera > Triozidae > Bactericera > Bactericera cockerelli. The sequence continues at coordinate 33,972,904 of CM044956.1, forward strand.
CAGGGTGGTTTTTTTTCGACCAATTTTTTTTCTAAATCTTGAATAACTCAAGTTTGGTTAATTTTTTCGATAACAAGAAGAGAATGTGTTTGTGTAATGTTAACACGCACTTTCAATTGGCATCAAAATTTTTTATACAGGGTGGTTCACAAGTGAAATAATGACTTGATTTTTTTTAAAACCGAGTTTTTTTAATTTTTTATTTAGTATTAATAATTCTCGTCTAATTTTACACATTTTTCGTTAGTCATATCGAAAAACAAAACTAAAGTGTTGTACAGGGTGAGACATAATTTTTTTGTAACACCCTGTATATGGGCAGTCAAAGAGACGCAAAATTAAATATAAAGACTAAATATGCAAGAAAAACTTTGATTTTTAATTAAACTAAAAAGTTATGGTGTTTTAACTAATATTGTCGCATGGACCACCCTGTAGATATTTTCTTAAACCATCATATGGGTAGTCGAAACTGTCTAAAATTCAACGAGGAGTCCAAATCTGAAAGAAAAAAAATGAATTCAAAAAGCCATGCTTAATTTTGTGTCTACACCTACCTACTTTTTATTTCAAGTTTTAAAATCATTCAGTGTGGACACCAAATTGAAAATGGCTTCAAATTCGTGTTTTTTACTTGTTTTTCCCACATGATTCGAAGTGTTCGTTGAATTTTATACAACTTAGAGTACCTACATGATAGTTTAAGAAAATATCTACAGGGTGATCCATGCGACAATATTAGTTAAAACACCATAACTTTTTAGTTTAATTAAAAATCAAAGTTTTTCTTGCATATTTAGTCTTTATATTTCATTTTGCGTCTCTTTGACTGCCCATATACAGGGTGTTACAAAAAAATTATGTCACACCCTGTACAACACTTTAGTTTTGTTTTTCAATATGACTAACGAAAAATGTGTAAAATTAGACGGGAATTATTAATACTAAATAAAAAATTAAAAAAACTCGGTTTTAAAAAAAATCAAGTCATTATTTCACTTGTGAACCACCCTGTATAAAAATTTTTGATGCCAATTGAAAGTGCGTGTATTCATTACACAAACACATTCTCATCTTGTTATCGAAAAAATTAACCGAACTTGAGTTATTCAAGATTTAGAAAAAAAATTGGTCGAAAAAAAACCACCCTGTATGTAATATTTTTGTTTAAAAAAAGTACTCAAGAATCATTTAGAAGTAAAATTATCAAATAAAATTCAGGTCGATCCATTTAAAAATCGAAAGTTGACACCTCAATTTCTGACTTTTGGACCACCCTGTATAAAAAAAAATTCATAACTGAAACCGCATAATTAGCACATGTACCCTAGATTTTTTTATTTTTCAAAAACTCTTTCAGGGGCCGAGTAATTTGAGGTGTCCAAGTTTGTTGGGACACCCTGTATACAAAGTAACTTTAAAATTACTCGATATCAGGATTACTTTTCTAGGGAGGAATCAAACTAAGGACCTTGAGGTTCGGCGGTGATAGTGTTATCCTCTTCATAGTGTTCTACATAATTATGTATTTACAATCAAACTTACAGAAATCAGAAATTTGTGTACCATCCTAACTTGTATTGTACAATATAAGCACTGTAGTTTCTGGGAGGCGTTCTCCCGCGAAACGACCGTTTCGCTTGATTCTCACTACCTTTCATTTAATGGTCTGTAATTATCCTAAATTACTTCCAGTGGTCCTCCATTATCTTTCCAAGCTGTGATTCAAAGTTGAAGGATAATTTGAAAATGTCTCAAAACAGTTTAAAAACTTTCTCCGTTGGATTCAGAACCCGGCGGCGACTTTTGCTAATTTCTAATGGGGTGTCTTCATACGCAAAACTCAAGTTCCATTTTTTAAAGGAATAACTTGTTATTGTTAAAAGACCAATTGTTCACTTTTTAGGTATTTTGAGAACTCCTTTAGAAATTTTATCATCATGTTCTAGAATTTTATTCTGTTTCTAATATGACTGCAAAGCCTACAAATATGTTACTAAATACGTCCGTTAATTAATTTATTTTATAGTCTCTAGGTATACTATTAAGATCTTTTAATATTTGAGCTGTCAGAAAAAATATTTTAAATCCATCGAATCAGACAAGTCACATTATATATTATTTTGATTTCGGGCTATTTGATATGCATATATATGTATATTTTTTCCGCCCATTTATCCACATGTAGTATGAAAACACAACTGTGTTTCTTGTGAAACACAACTCACAGTGAAGAGTGTATAAGAAAAAATATCAGTTTTTGGTAGTATAATAATTGAATCCACAACATGGAAAAGGAAATATAAATACGTACAAGTACATATAGACATCTAGCCACCACCCAAAAGTTATAAGATACCTTCTTTTATGGTCAGTAACAATTAAGTATGTACGTTGTTACGAGTGCATACATAATTACATATGTATCTATGTGTAAATTGAAACTACAAAGTACTTTTGGTTAAAACTTTTTTTACAAAATTTTAAACCTTCAACCAACATAAACTTTAATGATAACTAAAAGAGAAACTAAAACCATCCTTCTTTTTCATCTCTCTCTCCTAAAGATATAAATGAGAGATAGATACTAAAAGTTTGATGGGTAAAAAAATCAATCATGTTACGCAATAACTTTTGAGTCTTCTGTCATGCTACTTGTGTGTTTTAAAGTCTTCCTGACTGAGATAAGACAACTTTCAGTGGTATTGTTTGGGAAAAAGTGCGTGTAGAGGCCTAAAGTTTCAAATTTCTGACACTATTCACTTTGGGATTTGACACTTTCCGCCTCGCAGAAAATTTTTCCCTAGAGAGCTACAAATTTCAAGGCGATAAAATCTTCGGATGTGATTTTCTGTAAAGTAGTTCCACTTTCTTTGCCCTCTTTATGTCTAAAATTTTTAGGCCCAAGCTATTTGATCGCTTTATTCATCATAAAAAAGCAAAAACTGCCTCCAATCAAGTTTTTTCGTAGAACTGAAAACCAAAGACAGTCAATATGTTGAAACCTTAAACTCGCAAGTTCATATGTATTAAAAGGAAAACGAGTTTATTTTAGAAAATAATTTTCAACTGACTAAACAATCCGAAAATTACATTGAATGAAAAGGAGGCATAAAGCAAAATGATTTGAAGCAGAATTTATCGAAATAAATTTCAGAACGATGGGGAGGAAACGATCTAAGCAAAATAAAACTGACTCTTTCTTCTCGAAATTCTGGAAATTATCAAAAGTCAAGCTTAACGCATTACGGCCAAGTTTTATTTTCCGTTTTACACATAACATAATATGAAAGATTTGAGCCCAAAACAATTCTTCTTGAGTCCAAGAATGTAAAAAAAAGTTATCACTAAACTAAATCCACGCTGAAATCGGGACTTGAACCACCGAACTCCTGGTTACAAGTCCGATCAAGCTACTGAGGTCAGTGAGTCCAAGTATGCACATTTGTACAAGCTTAAAAAGTGCCACCGCTAATGACACTTTGAATGCAGCAACGCAACAATTAGCAAGACTGAAACTTGCTCAGTGACCAAAAAATTACCATAGGTGGTGAATCGAACCAATATCCTCGGACCAGCCCAGAATGGGTGAGGTTAATGTGTTTGTGATTTAGGTATATGATTAAGTTAATGTGGGTATAGAATAATAGTTTTTTTTTAGTATTCTTACTTAATAACATTTACTTGGAATTCGTTTGTGGCCCTTGTGGGCACATTCTTGGTTTTTGACATCACAATGTGTTAACTTGGCAGAGATTAATTTTCCTCCAGTTTCCCGTTTTTACTTTTGTTGTTTCAGTTTATCATCTTTATAGAAAATAAGAGCTTTACATCCGAACATTTATAGGAATTTTCTCTTTTATTTTACTAACAGCCTAAATACTTTATTTTAAACTCGTGTTGTTTGACGCTCTTTCTAAGTAATAACAATAATAATGCAAAACAAAAATATTGACACACATTTTTCCTCCTGAGTGCGATTGTGGGATTTCTTTGGAATATTTTTATTGATTACAGGGTGAATCAAGTTGATTACCTTAATATTAAATTATAAATGATCGAGTTAATTATAGGTACATAATTCCCTGCTCTATGCTTAACCCTTTCACTGTACATCTATGAATTAGTTGGGAAAAAATTATGAACGATGCTTTTTTGAGTTTGTTAGAGTCCATAGATGATGTTTCCAAAAAAAAAAAAATCTTCAAAACTGAAAAATCTTTTGTTTACAAACGCAGTTCAAACCCTAGACTACACAGTTTTTACTGAGAAAATCAAGAGGGAAGAGAACAAAAAAAAAACAACTCCAAAAAGTACAGAAACAAAATCATAGAATGCAGCACTGGTATTTTCAAAATCAATTGATGTCCCTGAGCAAGGACAAATTCAGTGAAATGGTTAAGCCAAGAATTGAAACACAGTGAAATGAAGAAACATTATTTACAAGTTATAATGGAGATCAATTTATAGACCAACTTCTGGTGGCATTTCGGAACGGTACAAAATTCACTCATGATATTTTATTTCAGTTTTCTACAGAATAACTTCAACTCATGGTCATTTATTCCGAAGAGAAAATCCCCCTGATTGTCAATGTGGTGTTCAACTCACAGTCTTACACATCATAGAATGTCCTATTCTTACCTCTATTCGAGCATCCCCATCTACCTGTCCTTCTCTTGAGGATAATAAGGACGGGATAGATTCTCTAATCTTACCTTAAGAGAATTCGTTTATGTATAAAAATCTAAACTTAGACACGGTGCGAATGACCACTGATGTTATAGCACCTAATTTATTTAAAAAAAAAAAGAATAACTGCAGTGTATTAATAAAGGTAATGTTTGTTTAAAGAAAATTGTTCCTCTCTGGACTTACGTACTTTAAGTATGTATATGTATATTCATAAACGAAAGCTCATTACCAAGTTGACCCAAGTGCAGCAAGCACAGCATGCTGGAATACAACCAGAATAAGAAGAAGCGGAAAGCCCAGGACTGGAACATGAGTCCCTGTGAGATCTGGAGAAGAGGTGATGAAGGGAAGGAGAGGATAGGGGGGGGAGTGGAGTGTCCTGAAATAACGGGGGGGGGGGTTGGAATAAACAGGGATCTTGTTGAGTCCAGAGTCCTCCATCATCAGGAGTACTGAATACATTGAGCCCTTCTCATGGACGCTGGGGTTCACACAAACATGGGAAAAGGCGGTGTGTGTGAGAGAGAAGGAAATATAATGAAGAAAGGGAGGAACAAAGAGAGAGAGAGAAGAAGGGACAAAGGAAGGTATTGAAAAAGAGGAAGGAAAGTGTGAGCGAAAAAGAGGGAATTTCATTATCCTCCAAGTTACGCACTTTTAGGTTTGTTTTGTTAAAGGCTTTAAGGGGGAGGTGGTTTCTTTTCTCCCCGCAAATTTTGTCACAGTATTTTATGAGGGGACTTAGAGCGGTTAGTTGAAAAAAAAAAAAAACAAAGAAAGAAGAACGGGAAAACTAAAACATAGATTTTAATTTTCGGCAGAAAACTTTGCACGAATCTTTAAACCACATCTATAGCATAAACATGAAAAATGAAGATTTTCGAAAACCACTATGCCCTATGACATGGCACTTGAAATTTTAAACGAAAAAGAATCCTGTTGGACGTAACAATAGTTACAGGATGTTCGAAATTTGTGACAAAACGTCCAATAACTAAATGATAGTTTGGTTTTAAGTGTGGAGAAGACTAAAAGGAAGATTTGTAGAAATGTACAAATTGCAAGTTGCTGAAACCCCCTGGAACTATTATACTCACGCGAAGTCTGAAAATTAGCTCTCACTTCGTCTGTGAAATATACATTTCCTTTTTCCCGTCTGCAAGGTGCTTCACCTCACCCAGCCTCCCCCGGTAATCATAAGCGATGTTCCATTGTACTCATATTAAATTCCTCGGCTTCTTACCTCAGCCAGGAGACTCACTGACTCACCTCTTTTGTTGTGGGAGAAATTTTGAAGCTTGCATGACTTTGAGTGGTTTCCTCGTCGGGTAACTTTTCTTTGTTCAGATTATGATACGTGTGATGTGTTGCAGACGAATGCTGCCAAGGACCATCGGTGGTTTTGTCAGAGTGGCCACACTTTTGAGACTTCAAAGAAAAGAGGCCCTTAGTGGTAGTAAGTAAGCATGGGACTTCATCCTAGTGAAATAGAGGTTGCAACACTGTAACCAGTAGGTACTTCATATTTTCTTTTAAAAATAACTACTGGATAGGATCTCCGTATGCGGTTAATTTACATAAATATATTATTTACATTAGTGAGGGCAAAAGTCATTTACAAGTACATGGAATGAAGCACTTCAAAATGATCTACATAGCTCTGAAAACCCTGCACTGATGCCCTTCTGAGCAAAAACATCTCATCGGATGATGTAGGTAAATCATTCTTCATGATGTAGGTAAACATTTTCGCAAGTAATTCATGAACATAATCTCACTGGGAGACTCTCTGAAGTCTGAAAATGAACGTCTTTTCTTCTGGGTTTATTCAATGATAGTGCTAGGCTGCTCAGTAATATACCCAATAATACTGGAAAACGACAGAAATAATCTGTTAAGGAAGACAAATAACCCCCATTCCTCCGAGTAAAATGACGCTTCCATAATAATAATAATGGTAATTCTCTGTTTAGTCAAAACCCCATTGGGAACATTTGTGACATCCCCATTAGAGAATACGAAGAAAACAGGGTGCCTACTTAATACATGTTCAATAAAACTGTACGTAGGTAATATCCTAGATCTATTGAAATTAAACTAATATGTGTGGTTTTTAAGATGAGTAGCTGGATTGTAAGACTCATAGCCCGCAGTTCGGATGTTCAAGTATCAGACATGAAGATTAAAGTTGCACGGATTTGAGTGATTGTGAAATCACTCTTGGAACAACAAAAAACACAAGCAATTACCTAAGCCTAAACTTCAAAGATCTCACAACTCTGCTGCTTGAATGTCAATTTGAAGACACATGGTTGTTCATTTTGAATACCGGGAAATATTCCAACCAGGTGTGAGCACACGTAGCTGTACTTATCTCAAGGATTTAATGGCTTCTAAGAAAAAGTCCAAGATCTCATGATGGTTGATCGCACAACAGTGTGGTGTGTGGTTAAGGACGAGCCAAAATAACAACATTTGCGTGTTTACAATACCTAAAAAGTTTAGATAAGGACACAATAATTGATTAAAAGATTGGTAATTAAAATTGATAGAAAAATTAGTTGGTAATTCTACACAAATTTGATTCCCAATTAAAATATTGTTTACCTAAGGAGACAATTTTTCTGTCATCCTGTATTATTGTGAAATATTTTTTTCATCCTTCTATTTTTTATCGTGGTGTCCCAGATTTTTCTAATAGTAAATAGCAGCAATATTTGTTTGCCATATATTTCACCACTGATGCAATAATACCCCGAGTATCTCCTCTCAACCCAGGGTAATCTGGCTAGACAAATATTATATTCAATATATTATGAGGGTTTTTTTGTTGCATATGCCGGGCGATTACGAACTCCACCTAATTGACCTTTGCATACTCGAACTCCACCTAAATGAACATTTTCGCATGTCGCACTCCACCGATTTCAAAAAAGGTTGCAATACGAACTCCACCGATTTGTATTTTTCTACACCCCGTATAAGGTTTTTTTTACTTTAGTTCATTCATTCTCATGCATAGATTGGAGCTTATATACCTTTAATAAATACTAAGAAGGCCATGCCTCAAGAATATAGTAGGGTTAGGTAAAATACATAGAAGGCCATGCCTCAAGAATATAGTAGGGTTAGGGATAATACATAGAAGGCCATGCCTCAAGAATATAGTAGGGTTAGGTAAAATACATAGAAGGCCATGCCTCAAGAACATAGTAGGGTTAGGGATAATACATAGAAGGCCATGCCTCAAGAATATAGTATAGTGCTGACATTACTGTTAGAATTAAATATAATATATACTGTGTGTCTCCGAATCATAAAATCCATGTTTTCTTCTTTTTACCTAATTCAAAATCGGTGGAGTAGGTATAATAAAAAAAGGGGAAGTTCGTATGAGACACTTTGAGCCCGTCCCTCTTTCGGTGGAGTTTTCGGTGGAGTTCGATGCTGCCCGCATATGCCAGTAGAACGGAAGGAGAGAGAAATATAGATTGGGGATTAAATAAAAGGATGGGGGAAGTGGTGGCTGGAGACGGACGAAGAAAGGGTCTTGGTTCCAAGAGACAGGCCAATTCCATGTTGTTACTGTCGACCAAGGTTTAATGCTTGAAAAAAATAACAATTTCTTTGTTGAATGATCGTGAAATTGTTCTGAAAGCAGTTTATAATTTATTTACTAAGCTAATATTTTTTTCACTATCTATTTATTTATGGCACTTTAAATACTGATAGTTGATACCAAGTTAAGGCAAATACTCAAACCCCAGTCCCTGAAAACTGGAAAATATAATATCAAATGAGCACTAACTAGCTGTTAAGTGTCTATAAAATCTTTTTTCTGAATCTACAATAAATTTTAAACTTTATAATAAACAGAGAGTAGACCAGCAGTCTGGCTGGGGGACTATAAACAGGGAGTAGACCAGCATTGGCTTGGTTCTGGGGGCCCTTGTCAATTATTAGCCTCCTTGTAAAGACAGTGGTATTATAGAACAGTCCTTCCTCCACTGTCTGGCTACCATCGTTCACGATGACGTCACCCTATGATGATGAATAAATTATTTGTCATGAGTAAATTTGTAATTTATTTTCTCATTTATTGGGTACCAGCAGCGTTACCATTACACACTGTTTTCTCGTACCGGGTGAAAAATGCTAAAACCCCTAAACAAACTAGAAAACCGAAAAAGCATGGTTTGAACTGCGGTATTTTTTTTAGTGTAAAAATTCTATGCAGTACGAAACAATGTAAACACTATTTATGAAAAGGGAAAATACCACCCCTCCGGCTAGCAGAGTTTTTTCTCTTGGAATGGCAAACAGAGTGAGGCGAGTAAACAGAAATATACCGAGAGACAACTAATTTAATAACGTAAAAAATAACAAGAAGTGTTTAAAAGGAAGAAGTTAAAGACAAACTGAAAATACCAGTTGAGGGGGAGAGACAAACAAAGAGAGAAGGAAACATTTTGGAAAGTACAGTGGGAAAGAAATCCTTTCCTTTCTAGGAAACAAGGACAGAAAGTAGAGAATCTACTTCAAAGCACAAAGTGGTGAAAGAAAGTTTTTACAAGAGATGAAGGAGCAACTAGAGAGAAAATGAGAAATTGAGATGATAAGAGAAGAGAGGGGGAGGAAGAGATTGAGTGGTTTCTAGGGAGGGACAGGAGGGAGGTAAGGACCAGGAGAAGAGATGAGACTATTAGAATGGCATTCAAGTGAACATAGTTATTAGAGCAGCTTTCGTTAAAGATAAGTTTATGATATACGAAAATTCCTGAGCTCAGTTTCACACGAGGGACAAGAAGATGTAGGGAAGTAATTGTTAAGCTTATAGAGCAAGTAGGCTGCTTTAGTTCCAATCCCAGCACCATATTTTTCTGAAGAGGATATTCATGTTTAATTTATGTTTAAACAATTCTGAATGTAAATTCTTAAACTGTTAGTGAGCGAGGAGGTATCGTAAATCCGCCACTGTTTGACGAATATTCAACCTCCCAGTGCTCACTTGGCTTTACCACAATATCCCCCGCGGACCACACTCTCTTGGTTCCTGCTCCACTAAGGGTGGCAGTCATGCGAGGAACTTTTCAATTTCTGAGACAAGGAGGCTTAAATTATGCTGAAAAGACAACAAAGTTCTTCAAGTTACATCTCTCAAGAGTAGGGGAGGAGTAGCTAGGTTGACATCAAGGAGGAGCAGGAGGAAGAGTGGAGGGGAGGAGCAAGAGGACAACTGGAAAGGTTGACAAGAGAACAGGAAGGAACAGAAAGTAAGAAAGTGAAAGTTTGAACTTTGAGAAAAAAACAGAAAGCAGAAGGCTCGAGTTTAAATGTTGCTTATTGCAATCGCGCGATTGTACTTAGTGTATAATCGCGCTGGGTGATTCCACAAACCACTTTTCCCAATTTTTCAGCTGATTACTTAAATGAAACCATATCACACCAAGAAAGTTTGTTTGTAAAAAAAATTCAATGTCGCCTGGTATTAAATACGGAATTATGCAATGTGCAATGTAACGTTCGGATGATTCCCACTTATTTTCCTTTACACATTTGCATGGTAGCTAATAGACGGATTTAAACATAACTTATTGCACGTCTTTATATATTATCAAGTGTCTTCTAAATAACAAAAGAAAATCACGATTAAATTAGTTCGTAAGTGACAGTGCATAGTTGCATACATACATATTATCTAGAATCCTAGACCGAACGCAGTGCAAATCCAAAATACACAAACAGGTGGAATAGAGGCTGCGTCGGATAATTGGAATTGGAATTCAATTCATAACAATCCCGAGGGAGAGGGGGCGGGGGGGGGGGGGGGGGGGGGCGTCTGTCTGGATAATCAGGAAGTCATTCCATCAGAAGTTCAGGAAATGAGAAGCAGTAGGAACGACAGCGGGGCGCTGAGCAGACGGCAAGTCAATAGAGCTTTTTCTGCCTTTCTATAATCCGTACTATGCGAATGGCGTATGTTTCTTGTAAGCCGTCCTAGAGACGTTATGAAACATATATAATTATACAGTAGGTACAATACTGCCGTCTCAATATCAATTCTGGAGTGAATTTCTGGAACTACAGTTTCAGAAAATTAATAATTTCCTGCATAGGATTTTCAGACATAAAATTATATTTGTATAGACCATTATGATTAATATAAAATATCGGTCTGACCATAAAACATTTCCAAACCACTAAGCCTAATGGATTGTGTTCTCTACACCGCTGATGGGTAGATTCATAACAACACTGCCTAGTGCAATGGCAGGATCATGTACGGCGATATTAAAATAAGCAGTCACTCGATAGATCAACACTGGATTACATTTCGTGAACATACCTATCGAAGAATTCGTCAACAATTTAAATCTGTAGTCTTTTGAAAACCACGCAAGAAAGAAAGAAAAAAAAGTTTAAATTTCATTCCTAAAGATTTCAAAGCATTTGGTTTATTAGTTAAAAGCCCCTCAGCATTTTAAGCAAAGCAATGTCAAATAACGTCTCTTATCTTAATACTTTGTGTATAATAAAAATTCTGTTTACATTTATTTTATATTTTTCTTTATGTACACCAAAGGATGGAAATGATTTTTTTCGTTGTCGGAGACAAAAATGAGCGCTTTGTAAAATTTATTTAAGAGTTGTGTGGGTTTCCTTGGATAATTCTGTCATAAAACTCAGTCTCGTAAAACCACAGCACATCTATTTCACTGGTGATGTTCATGTTCTAGTTAGGGCCCCTACAGCAATCACGAACTTAACCATCTAAAAGTCGTTGTTTAGTGTTGTGTGCTCTATGTTGGTTGAATGACGAAGACAAATATTCAGGGGAGATAAGGGATGGGAAGATGAAGGACAGAGAACTGAGGAGGCACCACAGATCGGGGACATTACTTTGAGCAAAATAAGACGTTTGTTGGGGACAATTCAACATTATTTATAATGATTAAGATAGAGGAATCCTAAGAAAAAGGTCGGGAATAAAATAAATAGAGAAAACTCTAGTAAAATTTCAGGGATATGAATATTTTTTTCTTTCATTTTACTTTCATTCGTAGTAAAATTGTGCATAATTCATAAATCTCAGCTTCTTAAAAAGATCAAGAAGCAAAAAGAAACCACGAGTTCGCCCCATTACAGTAACAACAGAGTAATAGGCACTTCAATAGAATGAATAAAACATTTCCAACCAACTAGCTCTTATAGACTACAAGGATATCGGAATGGGGACCATTGAGGTAATAGAAAAGTAGAGAAGAGATGAGGAGGAGGAGGAGGAGAAGGAGAGAGAGAAACAGGACTAAATGGGGAGAAAAAATCAATGAACTATCTGATGTGAAATTACAAATTAAACCTGAACCCTTTGCAAATGCCGAGAACTGGAGAGGAGAACGGAATTCGAAATTAATGACATTCTACCAAAGGCCAGGGGCCATTGTTTCACATTATTCGATTCGTTATTTAAAACGGAGTTCAAATTGAAAAACACTTTCCATTTTCAAATCTGTAAGTCCCGTCAAAGTGAGTAAGGTGTGGTCACATGTATCCTTTCCTTTGATGAAGTTTCATTGAATCAAGTAAAGAAGCTTAGGATTATTTAAAGACACACAGATATAAAGGTTGACATTTAAATCATAAGTCTTATAAAAACACAAACTACATTGTTCTCTCTTGTACCTCTTTTGCTATCTCAGAATATCTACAAACTAAACTTGGGCATTACTTCCAATTTCTCTAAGAAAATGCACAAACCACAATCAAATATCAATTTCTGTTCATTTATTAAACTGTACAACTGTACAAAGCCAATGTCTAACATTGCAGCCATAATTCAGTTTATTTCTGAGGAAATGCTCACTCTCGTGGGTGGATACTTGTAGTCTGCTAACTATCCTAGGAGAAAATTACGAACTTTCCTGAATAATGCGCTTATTTCTCGACGAAAAAGAGACAGAGATATTGAGGAATTATAAGCGAGAGAGCTTTATGTATAGGTGAGGGAAAGAAACTAGAAGTAGGTAAGATGTGAAGAGAAATTGCAGGTGAGAAAGGGAATGATACTTTGCAGAAAGCAAAGAGATTTTGGCAGAGAAATAGAGATAAATTTTAGTAACAGTAGGGTGTGATGAAGAGAACTCAAAAGTGGATGATGGGTATGATGAGAGAGAGAGAATAATTAAAAGAAGAAGGGTGAGAGTGAGCAAGGCGGCGGAGAAAAAGAAAGGGACAAATTTCATGACCAGAGGAGAAACAGTAATTCTGGGAGAGAAATTAAGGAACTCAAACGAGGATTACTAGAAGAGTGTGGTGGAGAAGTGAGAAATGGGTGAGATGAATTCTGGAAGAAAGGGAGATGAGAGAAAGGTAGAAATCTACTGGTGAGACGAGGAAAGAAATTCTGAGAAAGACTCAGGAGACCTCAATAGTGGATTATGTGAGGGAGTGAGCAAATCAGCAAGAGAGTGATCTCTGACGAGAAGAAAGAGGACAAGGTGAGAGGGAAATTTTACAGCAAGAGGATGGAGAATAAAGAGAAAGAAGGAGTGATTATAAGAGAAATAGAGATAGAGAGGGAGGAAGAGAGTCGCTCACAGCGAATTAAACTCAGTTGCGTGGAAACGGCTGTCTTGATAAATGACGGTGCTTAATTCGGAAGACGTTTTCATTTGTTCTTTTTCCTCTCCTTTATCAACTCTCTCACTCTTTCTTCCCTTCACTCACTCACTATCTCTCTTCCTCCTCACTCTTTCTCACTCTCTCTTCCTTTCTCTCACTCATTTCTCTCTCTTCCTCCTCCTCATGTTCTCACTCTCTCCTTCTGGCTGTTTGTTGTTTACTCACAAATTATAATTCGCCGTGGAAAGCAGGAAGATGGAGAGAAGAATTTTCAGGTCGAGTTATTCTCTGTTCTCAAGAAAAGATGATGTGGTAACTGGTGTTACCTGAAACTTCTCTCACAAACTTCAAACTCTATTCGTCTTCCTCTTCTATACATGAAAACGCCATTTGTACCTAATTTATTAAATTGAAAAATAAATATGTACATTATATTGAAATTATGGTACCTAATAAATATAACAAAAGAAAACACTACTTAGCTGTGCTCCGAGCAATGAGGAGGAGAAGAAGAGATAATCCATATAGTAACCGTATAAGTAAGGAGTGAATTGCACTAAAATGGAAGAGAATAAGCACAAAGCAACTGAGATCTATTCGAAAAAAGGAGTAACGATAAAGAAAATAAAACTCATGACAAGAAAAAGGAGGCTAGAGGGAGAGAGAGAGATATAGAAACAATAAAGAGACGCGAAGGAAAGAGCAAGAGAGAAGCAATAAAGTTAAAATACATTGAAACAAATTGATACCAAAGTTGTTGAAAATACCCGAGCTTCTCGCAGTATACTGCTAGTGCTTTACATTCCTTCGACTCAAATGCCATAATTTATTCCTTCAGAGAGGGGACGGAGGGAATAGGGAGAGAGATTTCAGTGATATTGGAAACGATAGGGTTTCCATGTCCGTGAGGAAATAGGCCAGATCAAAGCTTTGGCTTTTTCTTAATGGGCTAGGTTTCTAGAACCTTTTTACACCTGAAAGTAATGTATACAGGTTGATGATAAAGTCTATTTCGAATAAAAAATAATTAGATTAGTATACGAACAAAGTTAGTAAGGTATAGTTTCTTCAATTTACTAAACAGGTATATTTTGAGAACTCGTGATTGAAAAACTTTGGGCTGAAAGGGTTTTGCAAATATTAAAATCTTTTATTCAATAGAAGACTTTATTGATACTTCCAAAATAACTCCGTTAACTAGCAGTGTTCTTTAGGTGACAGTATTGTTTTCAATTTTCTAAACATGAATATGTAGAAAAATTCATGCCATAGATCCGAACCCACGGACCCCACGCCAGCAGGATCACCAGTGTTACTGTCTGACCAAGTCCTCTCGGCCACTGAAGTGTATAACTTAGCCTTGAGAGAAATTGGGCGAGCAAGCATCAGACACGGAGAGTAACATTAACAACGGCTGAAATACATCTCCTCTCTTCCTCTTAAAGTTAAATTGACAAAAATTTATTGCCGGCAGTGTCAAAGTTGCCTGAAAGTTTCCAAGAACCGGCAGAAAGGCGTAGCTATATTAATAATGGGCCATTGTATACTTAACCAAGTAAAAAGCTTTCCTAATGAAATTTTAATGAAGTAAAAAGCTTTCAAACATTTTTACATTTTATATTATGTTAGCTTCAATTTTTTAGGTTGGCTTTAGCGGCGTTCAAGACCCAGTTGGCTAATGAACGCTCGGTGTCCACTTTGTGGTACAGCCATTCATTACTGCAGGGGTAATTAGGCAAAAGTAATATGATAACAAGCTAATCTACTATTATTAAGAAATAAAGTATTTCAGAAACTACATAATTATCCAACTATCTAAGTGTTTCAGAAACTATCTAAGGTTTTAGATGGTTTATAGTTGGTAAGTTAATATCAACTTTCATTTTTACCTATAAATAAAACGAATTCCTAAAAATAAACAATAAATAACCGATAATTTTTTGTGGTGAAGCACAAGGCCTCTTCAAAAAAATTGAGGGTAGCGCAGCATTACTTAGAGCCTCCTTCACTTTTCGAATTCTATTACATTAATTTCTTTTTACTCTGGTAATGCCGCCACTGGTCGTTACTCATACAAGTAACTACTCATTTTTCCTCACGAGGTATGAGTAGACCCCGAACATCCAGGTACAGAGCAGAAAAATTCCTGCCCCGCTAGGGATCGAACAGAGGTCAACATGCGTGCAATGCCATGCGCGCTAACTCACTTGGCAACGGTGACTACTGAGTTATCTGAACTATTTTGAACAGTAAAAAGTATTTCGAAATTTAAGCTTCTTGTTAAAATATCGCCAACATCTCTCACTAGACAGTCTGGACACCCAAGAGGCGCAAAACTCTATCTACTCTGCCCAGATAACACGATTTCAAGTGAGTTTTTCATCCCACCTGAGGCCAAAGGACGCAACCCTCCTCCCCTCTCTCTCTCCCCAGCTCCTATTTATCTCAGTTAACGTATGCACTTTCTACTTGCTGCTATTTCTCTCACTTTCTGTCTCACCTTTACTCGGGGATATAAATAGTGTCCCATTTATTTTCAGCATTCTATTGTACACTACCCTCCCCTCAGGAACGAAAGATGAATAAAATCCCATTTTTTTGTCCTTCTGAAAGCATTTTTTGCTCAAAAATGTTACACCATGTAAGAATTCAACAAAAAATGTTGAAATATTTTCCTCTTTTCTGTCGTTCTTCTCTTTGAGATAAAAAAGATTGCCGATCATGCACAAACAACTTCCTCGTGATAATTTTTCGGAAGAATTCCTCGCGAAATATCCGTCCCTCAATATGTGATATGAACTGTATTTTGAAGAATTACACATATCATCAAGAAATCTCGTTAGATTCTGTTCTGCAGTTTCTGAGATGTGCAGACGTACTCAAAAACAAAATTACTCAGGAGGTCATAAAATGTTATATGGAAGAAATTAAAGTAACAAAACATTAATTTCACAATACATACTACGAAAATGTTCGGAAGTAAAACAGAAGGGCGCTGGCTGACTCATTTTATTCTGACTTCCTCTCAGCTGTCGCCGGGTAACTCTTTGGAAAAATAGTTGCGTAACTTTTTACATTTAAAGGAGACCTTCCCGCCCCTGTCCTGACAGCCCTGTTCTTTTGATTGCCTTCTGTCCGACAACTAAGCGAGGAGACTAACTTTCATTTTGATTAAGTTGAGAGAGTTTTATAGTGTTTCCGTTGTTTTTAGTGTCTGCAAAAAGGTCAGGGATCTTGGAATATCTTTCAGAGAGATGAGGATCAGTCTCGTCACTTGATGTTTCAGTTTTGGCATATACCTACAAACCTACATATCCTCGTATAAATTATAGTGGACAGCGCAAAAATTACTTTTTCAATACTTGATTAGAATATATTTCTTAATATCAAGTTAGTTTAATAACATACGAGTATATGAGGAAATCTCTTACTGTTCGAATGAATCCTTTGGGCTGCTTCAAAATTCTCCGATTCTTCATAACTCTACTGAAGCATCATAAAGTCAAACATGGAGGAGAAAGGAGAGCTTTGCCGCAAGAAGGTTTAAATGTTTTCAATAGACCTAATCGGATATTGAATGAGAATAGCATTTGAAAATAAGCGGTAAGCTTCATCCCATCAAGACGTGAACAGGATTTATGTAGGAGGCAGTGGGGGGCACAGCCTGTAATCCTGGTTCCAGGAGAAGCAGCAATCAGTACGGCGGAAATGTCATGCAAAACTCAAATCAGCCTGCGCTCTTTTTTAGGTCGAAAAAAATTGAATTCTACGTTTTAATACAAGAAGACGAATAATATATATTTTATTAAATTTATACAAAGAAAATATTTTCCGAAAAGGAAATTCAAACCTCCTTCAGTGCTACCGACGGGATTAGAAATCAAAATTTCATCCGCAGGGATCTCATTTGAATAACAATGGAAAGCGTTTGCGTATTGATCAGCAGTCTTGGCATTCAGCAGATTTCTAGACAATGTCTGCTCAGCATCTGCAGTTCTAGCTTTCATAACATCATTGAATTCTCGTTCTGTCTACTTCGTTCTATACCTTTGTATAGTCTTCCTAGGTCCTAGCTATGTTGTTCATCATAAATTCAACTAAAGCTACTTTACTTTACAAATTATTATTTATGTGTATTAGATATTATAATGAAAAAATTACCACTTTAATACAATTTAAGTGTACCCAATATTATCGGTGCTTGGTTATTTACTTTTACCCGACTTCAATTTCGATATCAAACATAATTATTACCCGATTTCACTTTCTTTTTGGTTTTGATTACCATGATCTTCAATAAAGTCAATTTACTTGGTGAATGCTCTACTTGCGTAAGCTGGTATGTAACTCTGTACACTAGACTTGCTTGGTTTCTGATCTGTATATTATTATAGTACCTTACAGTCCAGGGCTAGGGGATATTGAGAGAAAATGGAGTACTACTAAATGTGTAGATTCAACAGACTATCCTAGGCCCTAGACATTATGTTTACCATTAAAATGTCACTATCAAAACTAACAATATAATTACGATCTAATGATCAATATGCATTGCAGGTAGCGTGGTCTAGGTAGTCTGAAAACGAAGGTAGCCAGAGTATCCGGGGGTTTGGACCTCATCCAATGCATGATTTTTGTCTTATTGTGTGTATTTCTCTTATATCTCTTTATTTGTATGGTCAAACCAATATTGCAAGTCACTTTGTCAAAAAAGAAAAGTTCCATTAAGCATTTGATTTTTAAAATTGAGTGAAAAATAAAAGCTCAAAACTTGTATATGTTTTTTTTTTTTAATTCAAATAAAGAGAAGGAAAACCCCCGATATCACTCATCGTCAACATCTCCCTCATCTCTTAATTTCAAAGGGGAGCTCCGCTATGAGGCAGCTGTCTCTAATGAGAGAGTCGTAAAAGTCAATTGGTGCCGCCCGTTAAGTCTTATGATTTACGATGGGGCGATGCAGCACCCTGGGTTAGTCCCTTGTCACAGTTGTCGCTCATATAGCTACAGTGACATTTGATTGCATCCAACTAGTTTTCCCGGTGATTAAATTGAACCATCCAGTTTTCGTCGTCTGCTTTATATTTGACTCATCTTTTTTTTTTTAATTTGGGTTTAACGTCGCTTTCAACTGCATGGTCATATCACGACGGGGTGTTACCCTTCATTCGCAGGAAATGCACAAACCTGCTACCTCACTCAGCCTAGGTTGGGCTGGAATGCCAGCATCACGAAGTATTCACCTCGCTAGACGTTGCGTAACTTCGGTGATCATACAAGAACTGGTGCAGTCAACGCGCGACGCTGCCGCTGGTTTGACTCATCTTTCATAAGAGAATTAGAAACTATTACAACTTTTCACAGGCCGACTTTGACACCTATCAGGCACATTTTCGCAGTTCACTTGACATGCTGAGACGTTGTTGAAGGCTCTAAATTTAATGTATTGCAACCTTTTTTTTTTAATCGAGAGTAATGAAAATATAAATAGAATGTTTCGAAATTATAAAAAAAAAACACAGCTTCATACAAACTTTCAGTACCGGAGGAAAAACTTTTCAAAAGCTATTCATCATTTAATTTTTCCTTTAGTTTGCATGTACAGGAAAACCCCATATTTTCCGGAAAAACACCTCTTTCGTATTCACAGGCAGAACTCAAATCAAGGCTAACACGTTTACCCTAAGATTATTTCTTTCACCACCCAGGAACAAAAAGGTTCAAAAAAGTTATCCTTTTAGGTAACTCTGAAAGAGAAATTTACATAATATTTATACACTTGTAGAGTGACGCCGAGTCTCGAGTTGCAAAGTACGTACCTAATGGAAAATTTTAATACATAATCAACGGAAAAATTAATAATACATAATCAAATGGTTAATGGCAAATTAATTCCACAATTTAATTCCTTCATTAGCGACAATTCAACTGGGGGTAATAGTTTTTTTTAATGTTCCTAAAAGTAAGGAGTATTTTTAATAATAGAACTTTTGAATAGTATTAATTACATTTTGTTATCTTGCTATCAGAAAATAATGAGCTTACTTTAACAATGTCACTAAGGACGATGGATATACAAAGGTAATTCAGATAATACAACTTCTTGATTGTCGTCAGCCTTGTACATAGCCTTGACAGTCGCATCTAAAAGAGGTTCAACAGTGCAACAGTATTTCCCATTTAATCATCTCTTTGAATTATAATCAGTGGTAACATATCCTTAACCTATGGAATAACTATGAATTCTGTTTTGGTATGTCTCAAGGGAAAACATTTCGTCTTTATGGCCTACAGCCAAGAGAAGACAACCTTTAGATAATATGTACTCGCAAGAGGGCATCCACCTCTTCATAATTGAGTTCCAGAAGCTACAAGCAATTTGGGAATATTACAAGTTTAATTTTCCACTCCTGTTCCTAAAATTCGGGAGCACGATTCAAGAAATCCCGATTAAAACTTGAGAACCCATGACACCTTCACAAATTCAATAACTTCTTGATTACCCCTTCCCCGCTCATGCCGGCGGATTTCAGCAAAACTATTCCTCCAGGATAATTTTGCTAATTAAGTAGAAATTTAATTTCAAGTGCGCACTCTTGAGGTAGGGGGAGACACTCAAGATGTTTAGATAAACTTGTATCTAGCTTAGAGGGGGGACACTTGAAATTTATTATGTCAGTCGCGGATATAAGGGACTGATTATAAAGTTAGAAAATGGAATAAATGTACATTTTGTTTTCGCAACACTTTGTTTCATGATTAAAATTTACCTACAAGCAGTTTACTTTTGTATTTTTTTACTTCCAACAAATGACACTTTGTATCACTCTAAAAATATTAGAATCAATGATATTAGACTTTTAAACTTTTATAATGGATTTGACCTTCACAGTATTTAATCCTAAATGAAATTATTTAATCCCAAATAATGATGATACATTTTTCCAAATAAAAAAATAAACAATGGATTTTATGTTTGGGTTTCACAAACAATTCACCACTGATACAATAAGGACGAGCATAAGAAGTGCTTGAGGAAAATTGCTGAGAGCCAAGTTATGAGGAAGAACACTTGACTCCCTGTACCTAAATATATGTACATGTACAATTGTACATGCTTACAATGGAGCCACCTATGCTGTGCCAAGCACGCGAATAAATAGTACATACATAGTTATGTATACAGACACAATCACACAATATGGAACAATTGCAACATATTATTATGCGCAATGGACATATAAAATATCTAGTATACAAGGTATGACAGTACTCGGTATGGAAGTAGATGAAAATCAAGCTCGCCGGGAGGCGAGCGCTCGTCAAGTAGCGCCAGCCACCCGGCCTATATTAACACGAAACAGAGTTTATATGTATTTTGTTTTATTGTTTTCGCCCACTTAACGCTAACTTTTATCAATTTTTATTTCAAATTCGTAATGAGACGCGAAAATAGATTGTGTTTCACGAAAGCGCGAGGTTCCTACGTACAGTTAAAGTCGTTTACTGGCCACGCCGAAAATCTTGAATTTCATGAAATTATTCATACGGGTTTTTTTTTTTTTTTTTTTTTTTTTTTCAGACCAATTTTCTGTCAAGGGTACAGCAACGTGTGCTTATCGTGGAAAGACGTGAGATACGTTTTTGAAAAGGGAATTTTTATCTCTGCATACCTTTTATAGTTTCAAGTATTTATTTTTTATAGGATAGGAGATATAGCCTTCTAAAATAAAACGGGAAAGTTGCACAGAGCCGCCCCTGGTTATCTTGGAGCTGCGATTGTGGTATTTTTCGAAAGGCCTTATCATAGGAAAAAATATAAAAATATAACTAAAGTATTACACTGGACCAAACTTGAGTTATACCCTTTGAAAGGAATACTTATTATGGAGCCCAGAGCCGTCTATTATTATCCTAGAGTTGTATTTCTGGTGTTTTTAGAAAGGTCTAGTCAAAGGGAATGAGATCACTTAATTTCAGATGGTTGAAACAAGTAGAAAAGTATTTAAAGCCATCTAAAGGAATATCTAAAATGAACCCTGGAGCCACGCCTATTTATCCCAAGTTGATGACTGAAGCTTCTTTCTAAAGGTCTAATTACGCAGAAATATACTACGATGTAAATAAAATGTTAGAAAAATCAGCGACAGTGTGAGACATAAAAATAAAAAACTGAAATAAGATTTATGAGAGTAACAAAAAATCTTCGCCTCACATAGAACTTAAAATATGGGTGGGATCCAATCATATTTGCTTCACCCAAGCTGCCAGCAGACTAAGTTATCGGTCAGGGAATAATAACGTTTTATAACTTCATTCAGAGATTTCTACATCAAGAGGTAAACTAGGTCTATATTATGAGAAGTGTATAAAATATTGGCCAGTAAGAGGTAAAATATTGATTAAAATAAATCAAAACAATGATAAATTATAATATGTATTGAGCAGTCTCTGTGGTCGTCGACTGGTGTAGGTAAAACACAAAGTTTGCAAGGTGACCTGGGTTCGAATCCCGGCTAGGTATAATTTTTTTTTACTCTGTACTTTGGATGTCCGGTTTTCTCGTGAGAAAAAAAAAACAGTAGTTGGTAGTTTGAGTCAACCTCCTATGACCGTTTAATTTCGAACGAAGTGAGTACCTATGGTTTAACTCGATCAACATTGATTTGTCACAATCTAATTATCCATCTACCTATGTATGTAACATTGTAACATGATATAAGTTGCATTTTTTGTCCAATCGAGCTGAAATTTTCAGGGTATATTCCATGGATATATGCTTGCTTATTAATTTATAATTATTAAATGTATTATCTAGTATAATGTCTCACTTCTTCTGTTTATACCTACTAACTGATTATGCTGAATTGACACCATGTTTAG
Source organism: Bactericera cockerelli (assembly GCA_024516035.1). Lineage (NCBI taxonomy): Eukaryota > Metazoa > Arthropoda > Insecta > Hemiptera > Triozidae > Bactericera > Bactericera cockerelli. The sequence continues at coordinate 33,995,104 of CM044956.1, forward strand.
TAACTCGATGTTAGGCAAATATATGGGTCAACATTTCTTAGAGCCATAGTAAGAGGCAATTTCGGAACATACAATAATACTCGGCTGACTCGGCACTTTCATTTCCCTCTTTATTTTACCAAGATCGAAATTCCATCTACCTACCATGTACTTAGGTACATATTATAATTAAAATTGTATTGTAAACAAAACCACTAAACAAAGTTGTCCGTTATTTAACGAGTTCATAACTAATTTTTCAATACAAGGTTAAAACACTAGTTGATTATTAATGAATTATTGTTAATGGATTTTAAGATTAAATAGGTATGTTTTTTTCTTCATTATTACTGGTTGAAGTTCCACAAAAGAAGCACCAATTATCACACCAAACTCATTTTAAAACGATTGTGACCAGTTGATTGTATTTGGTTTTAACGTCCTGATTTGAACTAGTCAGGACGGGGGGTTTTACCCTCCATTCGCTGGGAATCGTTCCAGGTACCTACATTTAACTCGCCCAGCCTGGGTAGATTCCAGACTCACGTGTTTAGAGGGGAAAAAAATATTAGAAAAGTCTGCAACAACTGGGAATCGAACTCGAAATGTCTGAACTACGGGCAGTAGTTACAACCATTACGCCACGGAGGCTATCCACTGACAACTGACAGTCTAAATAAAGCATTTATTTTGATCAATGCTTTTGTATTATGAATCGTAAATTACATAGATCTCATTCAAAATTTACAAATATGTACCTACATTATAAATATAAATAAAAAAAACACTGCTAATTATGGACACAATACTTCCTCGTGATTGTTTCACATTGTATACACCTGGCAATTTTGATTTTTTCGACTAAATCACTTGTATCTTCAAAACCGCTTAACCGATTTTCTTCAAATTTGTTTTATATGATAGAATACTATTTTTTCTACATTTTAGTTATTTTTTTTCACAAATTCATACTTAAATTAAAAAGGTGCAAGCCTTATTTTTAATAAATGTATCTTTTTATTTCTTGATTGTGATGATGATGATGATGATGATGATGATGATGATGATGATGATGATGATGATGATGATGATGATGATGATGATGATAATAATAATAATAATAATAATAATAATAATTATAATAATACATTAACATTAATAGTAATTTTAAATAAAAATAAAATCTAGCTTACTAGACTTTTAACCTGGAACTTGGAGTTCAAGACCTCATTAAAGGCTAACCATCAATTTGGTATTTTATTTAGTTTGGTTGTTAGGTGGTATTCTAATGACAAGACTTTGTCCTCCACAGTTAAAATAATTTAGACAAATTTTATTACTATACTTACTATAGATAAGAATAACGTACCCGAAAAGTACCCAAAAAAATACCGGGTACATTTACAAAAGTACCCGCACCGGGTACATAATAAAATTAGGTACCCGCACCCATACCGGGTACAAAATTTTGCTAGGTACCTGTACCCGTACCGGGTACAACACTGGCGACGGTATAACACACTGGATCCGCATACCGTACTGGGTACCGATTTTATGAAATACTCGGTATTACACACTGGGACCGAGTACCGACGTATCGTACGTAGCAGGCGGGTACCGTTTTTATTAAATACTTGGTATTACACGCCGAGGCCGGGTACCATACCGGGTACCGGTTCTATGAAATAATCGGTATTACAATAATACCCAAATACCCATCTCTAGAACTGGGTACAGCAGAGAGAGGTACTTCATTATTCCGATATTATCTATGAATAATATTCAGGCTGTCGGTGTCCTAATATTTTTCTTTTTGTCTCGTAGAAACAAGTCTTCTACATATTTGAAACTTCTTTGTCAAACAATTGGACGGTTTAGGGAAATGTACATTATTTAATTCAGGTTATAAAATAGGAGGTGGAGCTTCTAATCTATTGAAACACTTGAAACTAAAACACCCAACAAATTTTGTGAATCGAGATTCGTCTCCTGTAAACATTCTGAATGCAAAATTGTGAGATTTAGATTTGAAGAGAATGCCGAAGGCATTATCACCACTTGATCAGGCTTTGTTTATATTTATTTCACCATGTTACTATGTTCATTGTATATAAAAAAATGTAAATAAAGCTTGGTCCAATTGTTTATAAATCCACTATTCCATTTACATCCGCTCGCAGAATCTCAAAAACCAAGTACAAAAGAACCTCGGTAAATACTCGGTACTTTTATGTAATCGATTACTGAAGTACCGGTTCTATGAAATACTCGGTATCACCCATCTCTAATTATTGCCAACAATACTGAAACGGGGTACTTTTCTATTAATGAATCTAGCAGTGGGTTTCAAAATTTGAAAAGATCAACAAAATTGCTGAGCGCTATCTAGTGCCACTCAATAAGGAATACACCTGTTATCTCAAGATTTCTCCTCTCTCCAGCAAGTACCGTGAAATATTCTTTCAGCATCTTTTCAAAGTTTTTTTTTCTATCATTTTTTTTCTCCTTGAATTAAAAGATCAACATCCTTTAATTAAAAGTATTTTTTCTTTTATCTGTTGATTGTTGACCAGTTTTTATTTCATCTAGGTATCATATGAAAATCAATTAAATCAAAAAGTAGTGATATCCCCCAAAAAACACTTCGTGTAAAAATAGTCGTCAAGTGTTGGAATGATTAAAAAGAACTGATATCAAAAACGTCAATTTTCTATGTTTGAAGGAAATATTTTTCACGTAATAAGTCTCTTGATAATTCAACCAAAATAATATCCTCACAACAACAATACACCTTTGAGCAAACTTCGATTTGGTATTTTGAGAATTTAACCAAAAAATAGCCACACAACAAAACAATGCTCTTGTAACAACAATCTTGCATAATTACAGAACCACGTCCTTGACTGCACACTGTTTTGTTCTGAAATGTATGTGAAGTACGTTGCTAACAAAACAGTGTGCAGTAGTCAAGGACGTGGTTATGTAATCATGCAAGATTGTTCTTACAAGAGCATTGTTTTGTTGTGTGGCTATTTTTTGGTTAAATTCTCAAAATACCAAATCGAAGTTTGCTCAAAGGTGTATTGTTGTTGTGAGGATATTATTTTGGTTGAATTATCAAGAGACTTATTACGTGAAAAATATTTCCTTCAAACATAGAAAATTGACGTTTTTGATATCAGTTCTTTTTAATCATTCCAACACTTGACGACTATTTTTACACGAAGTGTTTTTTGGGGGATAAAGAATTTCAGGAAAGGCAGGTAATGGAGATTATGAAATTTAATATAATATTATAAATAGTTCAAACGAAGGGTTGAACTTTTAATAATGTAAAACGTATCATATGTGAGACTTTTCTTTTGAAAAGAGATGGGCACGATTAGTGGTTGGACAGGATAAGACTCAGGAACCTAACTCAAGTGGCTCCAAATGCTCCAATATTAAACATTTCAGTCCACTAATTTACTTTCCTCTTCTATATAGGACAAGGAAAGTAAAAAGAGGAGGAGGGCGAGGGTAGAGAGAGTAGAGAGGCTTAAGGCATTTTTAATTTTCTTAAACCTAAAAATACAGAATATCTCAAATCTCTCATCTTTCATCAACATTCTAAAAAATCTAAAAAGACTTGGGAGAAAGAAGGTCTCTAACCTTCTACTATCTCAGAAAAAATCCTGGTATAAAATTTAATTTAGGAAAAAGTATTTTAAAACCTTTGCAATTTGCTTCGTTCCCTTCTCTTTCTCTCTCACACACTTTCTCTCTCCCTGACTTGTTCACACATCCCTCTCCTCCCCTCTATTCCTCCTTATTCCCCTTCTCTCTTTTACCCCAGACGTTTTCCCATTTCTTCTTTTGTTTCATAATATTTTGATTACTTAAATTTTACGTCATCGTACTCTCCATCCATTCTCATTCAAACTTTACGACTCAAAAGCTTCCCTGGAGTCAGTCATGGTGAGAGCAATGATTTTTATTTCATAAATATTATTTCAAATCTCTCCTATCTAGTCCTCTGCTTCTTCCCTTTCTACTAATAATAATCATAACATGGAGATTCACATTTCAGATTTTTTTGTTTGTTGAATCTGTCATTCTGGTTGTTTCTTGAATTTTTATTAGTGCTATGACTTTTTTCAAGAAATAGTTTTTTAGTGCAAAAATAAAACATTTCAAAAACAAAAATATTATGTTTTAATATTATGTTTTAAAGTATAATAATAGATATAGACCATAACTTAAAAAATAAAATAACTTCCAATAGTACTGTTTCAAAAATTAAATTCATACTCCGGGTACATACTGCTAGTTGGAATTTGAAGTTTATACCAACAAGTATGGACTTATTATAATATGAGGTGATGTAAAACTTCGGACCAATTAGTACAGTACGTATAGAAATACGAATATCATAATTTACAAGTAAACAGAATAATAAATAGTACAATAAATTCAAATCAACAGGTAACATGAGCACTAGCCAAGCTTTATGTTCATTTAAACGAAGAATTATTCCATAGACAAGCAATTAGTTAGCGGTCATAATGGTTTTCATACAACTCCCATGATTCAGAGTGGTACATACTCCTCGGAGAGTATTCATTATTCAACAGTTGGAAAGAATTTCATTTCTCATTGCGTCACTCTCACTCGCACCTAGGATTAGGAATTACCCGAGGAAGAGTATGTATGACTGGTGAGAGAGAAATGCAGGAGAACCCAGCTCTTTTTACAAACAAATGTTATTTCATTAAAAAAAAAAAAACATACAAAAGTTTTTTTTATAATAGATTGGAACCATTATTGAGAAGAAAAAAAAACACAAAAATCTGAATAAACCATGTATAGCAAGATCATTCATTAACAAATCCAGTTTCAATTGATCCCCATGGATTCTGTAGGCGAATAGACATACGTATAGAAAACACACATACTTGTACAGTGAACACAAGCAAAATTAATAATAATAACACTCTTTAGTGGAAGGTAATTTTCTACCTACAGAGCATTTACTACCTACCACCTAACCCTCAGAGTATTATTATTAAGTGGTCACTTTTGGCATTTGGCGACAAAAACCAATGCCCTTTTTCTTTCATTGATCATAACTCATGTCATATTTTGTTCACTTTCTATAATACATAAAATGGTGAGATCTAACTGACGGGCAGGCAAATTCCTATTATAAATAAGTTTATTCAAATATAGATCGTAGTCGTAGGTATTTAATAAAGTAGGTATAATCGGAGCATATCTGTTTACACTTACAAAGCGCATTCACAACTCGAGTGTGGGATTTCAACACTCGTCGTTCCCACAGGTATTGAATAACGCCTCCGAATTCAAAGAGAAATTCAGCGGGATTAAATTAATTCATAGTAAGGAAAAAAAAACTATGGCAAAAGTAAAAGTAAGTTATAACGTAAAAAATATAAATATTATCCTAAAAAACTTCCAATGGCTAGCTGGTGAAAAGAATCTTCTTCTCCGAAACGTACTGAAGCTTATTAATCAAATGAATTCTTAGAATTACTTTACTTTGTTCCTGTGGTAATTAGTGTACTTCAATATGATATCAATGACCAGCCGGTTCTCCGTACTTCACGACGGAACTAAATTCAAAATAAACATAGATGTGCTAAGATATACCAGTGATACAGACATACATAACTACCAACCCTCCTGGCATGTAAGGTGTGCCTGTACCTCTTGGAAATTCCACACATTTTCGAGGATACATTGAACTAGATGCAAAGGCTAGACAAATAATATTTCCTTTCAGGGGGAGCCCATCAAAGACTGGCTTTTCCCTCAGAAGACAGAAAACTCCCCATTCTTCTCCCAATTGCCTTTGAAATTTTCATGGCGCTTTTGCAGCGGGAGAATCTTAAGATGTTGTGAAGTAGAGACATGAATTATGGAGTCGTACATTATACAGAGACATTTCTGTTATTATGAAATACGGGGGATGTTCAACATCGCAGCCCCCTACTCGTAGCTAAGATAATGGTTGCAATGGAGCCTTTATACCCAGGATTTTCTTGCTATAAAAAAGTTGTTCTTTGAACTATGTTGTCGAGCGGGCTGGCACAACACTCTTACAGAGCATTTCCCCAAGAAAAGTGTGTTCATTTTCAACAAGCTATAGAAATAGAGATTAAAAAGAAATTACTTTGTTCTCTAAAAAAATATGCTTCACTGATCAACAATTTCCTTGTGTGTTTAGCACAGTATGTGTTTTAGCACAGTATTATTACGTTCGATTGAACTGAAGAATGAAACTTTAAGCTGCCAGAAAACAATAAAATACCTATAATATCAGTATAAATGAGAAAATTGATGTCTCTAATCGGTAATAATCTACTTTACCGAATTCAAACACTCCTCAAGTCTTCAATCAACCCACAGTAGTTCGACACAGGTTAAATTAATAAAAAAACTTTTTTTTATGAAATCCCGAGCTCAAGGAAGAGGAAACAATCGAACGGGAGAACAAGAAAAAGAAAAGTGAAAATGTAATAAATTTTCATAAAACTATCAAGCAGGCGGCGGGGGTAGTTTTCCCCTGGCATCAGTGTGAACAACACTTTGTAAATTTTTAACTGCTTCTGGGGTGTCAGCATCTCGTCAGCTGGGAGCTTTCTATCTCCATACAGCAGTCTTACGACTGTGTGTAGTGTGTGAGGAGGCTAATGGACTCACACCAAGTTGGAATCACTGTAATGTTGAGAAGTTCTGAGTTGGAATGGCTTGAGGGATGAACTCAAAGTTTCCGACGAATGGTGAATGTGTGAGAACTTTGAAATACATATTTGGTAATAAAATGAGATGGAAACTTTTTGGACCAACATAAATATGTATGTTTATCTAAATACTTTATAATATGCTCGAGTATGTATTCATTATATTCTGTAATTTTGTACATCTTATGAATATTTAGCCGCCCACATCCTGACCAAATTAATAACTTCAAGGAATAGGAACTTACCCTTCAGTGGTCTACAATGGAATTACCTCAGGTCTACAAGGACTGTAACTACCCTTCAGTGGTCTACAAGGACTAGGAACTTACCCTTCAGTGGTCTACAAGGACGACTAGGGAACCTTTACCCTTCAGTGGTCTACATGGACTAGGAACTTACCCTTCAGTGGTCTACAAGGACTAGGAACTTACCCTTCAGTGGTCTACAAGGACTAGGAACTTACCCTTCAGTGGTCGTGTTGGTGGCACGCCATCGGGTCATGCCTGCCTGGGCCATTGCCACTCCATTAACCTGAAACACAGTAGAGTAGACACATGAATATACCTAGTGGCCATTGAAATGATAATTTTCAATAACATCATCATTCTCATTTAAAAGAAAATCGTTTGTCTTTGATTGTTCTCAGGCGAGTCGGAAACTCAGGTAAATAGGATTTTTTTTTCCCTAGTTCTAGATAGTTAAAAAATAAACTAGATAGTTAAATTTATTCTATAACATTTAACACTTGGGTATGATAAATCAGTTAATTCAACTATGTATATCTAGTTACTGCCTGGTACGTTATTAGGGTTATTACTATAACTTATTCTTATCCTGCAGACTTTAATGACTATTGACAACCGGCATAACCGCAGTTTCTCACTTCATTTTGTATTGATCCGACTTTCTATCGATCTACATTTTTGCCCGGTTGAATGACTTACCAAGTCATAAATTTCAAAAGGCGCAGCGTAAGAAAACTTATTTAAAGTAAATAGATGAAATAATTTTCCCAAGTTCTGAAATACACAAAACAAAATCCTTTGATGAGTTGACGAATCTTGAGGAAAATGATGTATTTATACTAAGGTGAAGAAGGGGGGGGGGGCTATAACATAGCAATAGAAGGGAAACGGGCCAACTATACATGGAGAGGAAGAGAGAGGATCCAAAGCAAATAGAATTCTAATGAAGTATTATTGAACTTATAATTGCAATCATTTTAGAGAGAGAGAAAATGAGGATCAAGGGATGGAAAGTGAGTTGTGAAAGCATGCATGATAAATCTATGAATATAGATAAAATTGGATATAGATAGACAGAGGAATTGAAAATCTACAGTGTGAACTGTCAGATGATCATATTCTGAAAGTTCAAGGAATAAGAAGTGAGAAACAACATAACACACCTTCATGATTGTGTGATTGTGTGAAAGGTAAAAGTCGAGGACTTTCAAGAAGAAAAAAAAAACGACTTTCATGATAAAAACAACAGGAATGATGTTTGACACAATGGTTGTTTCACATTTCATGAAAACACTGCTGAAATATGTCACCAAGACTATGATTCGAACCACAACCTCCTGTCTTGAAGTGCTAAGCATTCGGCTATTGAGGTTACAGATCAAGTCTCGAATATTTTTGAGGAAATAATAATTGAACACTCTAAAATAACACAGGAATGACACAAAACTTGGAAAATAATAAACTACACAAATATCTAGTTTCAGTGGAATATACAGAGAGAGGGGGAAAGGGAATCAAAAATCAATTCAAACTGTCTTGGTATATTGGAGTTGTGCCAAAAATATGCGACAGAACTGCATGAACTCAACTTTTCACAATCAAGTCAATGCGGTGCATGGAGAGTTGACGAAAGTTTTAATTGTTTTCAGTCTTATGGTTGAAATGCAATTGCCATCGTGGCCACCACAGCAGAGTGTTTGGTCGACCCTAGCGAAGTTTCTACTGCCGAGGTACCATACTGCACTTTCACAGGAGAAAAATGGAGACAACACCGTCAGAGAATATACATAAAGTTACTTTGTATTATATTTTAATGTTACACGAAACCTTGAGTTGAAAATTGAAATTTTGCAACTTCTATGTAATGGGATATAAGAAAGTATCGAGTTCAGATCCAATAGTGCACTTGGTGAATTCACCAGTTGTGCAAAATGACAGTTGTAGATACCCCTTCTTGCTTTTAGAGTTTACCATATCATTCAACTATAGCTAAGAGTATGGTCATATATAGCGATAGCATTTTTAATTTCTCTTTCCTAGCTACAGATATTACCCTCACTCAGCCTGAATGGGGCGGGAATAAGTTATAATGTGTCCTGAAAGGAAACTAGCAAGAGACACTATCAGGGATAGAAAGCTTGTAAATGAACATGCTTCTGCTTACAAACGCCATTAGCGCTAAATTGTTCCCTCTCCATTTTAATTTTCCACTTCAGACGAGAGAAAAAAAAAAAATCGAAGCTTTTAGACATCAGCCGGGGTAACGAACAGCGCCTGGGAATTTGCACAAGAGAAAATCCAAGTTCTGCAGATATGTATGGGATTTTTTTCAGAACAAGAAAAATGTATGCTGGAAACACTATACTCGAGACTAAAAAACAATTGAAAATTAGCATATACGAAGAAGAAAAGTTCAGGGTGGTATGACGATACCAAAACCACTAATAAAAACTGTAGGTAACCATCGTAAAAGAAATTTGAATAGTTTATTGCCAATGGCATGACACATTTACTCTGAGAATACACCTTGTGCAAAAGATAAACTTTTCATGTATCAAACAACATAATATATGTACGTGTGAAATAATAATAATAATTTATTAACACATGCAAACAGTCAAAAGCGACAAAGAGAAGCGTTGGCGGATTTGGCAATTAGTTATTCGTGTTGGAGGCGCATTTCTCATCAGGCTTTGAAACGTACTCGTATACTACGTATTTACAAAAATGACAAAAATCAAGAGAAAAAGTGACAAGTTAAGCAAAGGATCCGGAAAAACTCACTTTCTTAGTGAGTTTTCACCTGAACACTTCACACAACCACCCTGTAACGTGGAATGTCATTGAAAATTGCATACTTTTGCGTTTTTCTCCCGCACTGGCGTCTAATTAATGAAAACGTTCTACTCCCCAGGCAGGATAACAAGAACTCTACTCAGCGTCCTCACATCATATACCTATTCATTACCAGGAACGTACCACCTCTTCAATACAGATAGACTACGCCACCATATGCCACCCTCAGGAGACATCTTGGAAAGCGGTTCTTATAGCCTATCAGAAGAAAACAGATGCTGATTACCGTCACCTAATTAATTAGTAAAGAATCGAATACAAGAGATCAGTTGATTTAGAAATTAAGGGCGAAATCAATAGACGTTTTTGTAATACCTCTGTGGTGCTAAGTCACGGATTGCGTACTGTGTAAGATAAAGAAAACCAACGCTAAGCAATTACTTAAGTTATCGATGTTGTCTATGAATTTCGGCCTAAGAGTTGTATATCATATAAGGGAGCAGGAGAAGGATTGGCTATATAAAAGCAAGAAATTTCTCTGGTGTTAACTCATGTCTTATAGTAGTACTAGCTGCAACCCGGCACTTCGTCACCGTTGAGGTTTTTTCCCGTGGCTGGCGATCTATTATTTGGAATTTTTAAGAGTCCTTTCTTAGTACTCATTTACATACCAAAAGGAGACTCTGTGTCAAATTTGGACACATTTGGTTCAGCCGTTTCGGAACTGCGTTAATATGAATGGATGTAAATGCATTTTATGTATTAAGATTTGTATACTATGTAAGGACCCAAGAGGAATACATGAGATGAGTGAGACACTTGGAAACATGAGCGTTCCAGAGAAATATTAATACCTGCTGACAAGCAACAATACATGATCAAAGGAGGATGGAAACGCACTGAAAGTTAACTTGTGCTTTCTTAAGTGACTCCTTGAAAACTCAAGAAAAACAGCTCAACCATTATAGGGATGCGTGCTGGAAGTAGCAAGAGGAGGAACAGCTGACAAGCTGCCATCAGCCAACAATCTAGTGGCTTTCGAATGCTTCATCTCTTACTAAATTGTAATGCACGAGTATCATCAATTCATCTCTCACTTATGGTAGTTATTGTTTGCTATACATATTCGAGAGAAATGTACATACATACTTATAAGTCAAGAAGCTCTTTCTCAATAGTACATTTTAATACTAGTAAATATACACACACAAACGCACACACACCCACATACACACACGAAAATCAATGAAATTGTTGACCATAGAAGAAAAGTACACTGAATTCTGTCTGTGGCGTATTCAGAAGAGTATTTGGTATAGAAAGTTGTCAGCATAACATAAATCTGAGGTTCAATATTGATGTCAATGACATGAAACAAAAAAGCGAAATTATCAAAGCACTAGAAATATATCAGAGAAAATTATAGGTAGGTAGGTAATGAAAGTAAAAAATATGGAAGTGTTTTGCAATGAAACTCAGAAGTAGAGAGAAAAATTGAAAATTAAAACATATACATATTTAATATAGGTATACCTTTTTTTAATTTGAAAAAAAGAGTGGAAATAAATTTTGCGCTCGTCTGGAAACCTAGAAAAGTGCATTGACACGAAGGATGCTTTTTCTATGGAAAAAGATGTACCTAAAGGAGATAGATATCTATGTATATGTATGTATATTGTATGTGTATACTCTATGAAGACATAAATATCTTCATAATACAACTATACCTATACAACTCGGTGGGATGCAATTGCATTGTGGTAACAATGGCGTCAAAGATAATGGACTTTTCTGCAAAAAGGGATTTAAAAAGTAAATAAATTATACTTCTTCGTGAAAATCCCCTTTCTCCTATCTCGCACTCTCTCCTTTGTTGCAGTTATTTGCATGGTCTAAATGACTTTTCTTGATGAAGAAGGCTTGTCATCTATCCAATTACACTTAGATTTTGCGTTTCAGAGTTCTCTGGAAGGAAAGTTCGAATAATATTTTAGTATCTCAAAATAGTATGGATAGGGCAAAGAAGAGAATAGCGAGACAGACGGTTCTTCTTCTTTTTTTCTCAAGATGCAAAAGTACACAATTATGTAATTATAAAGATAATTAATACCTACGCGTAATGTACGAGTATGCATTATTATAAGTACAGACAGTTAGGTTAAATATTAACTCCTTATAATGTGCTATCGAGTGAAGCCAAAGTTTGAAATTAAATTACATGGAATGTGGGGTATTACTTCATTATTTGAAAACTTCTCACACAATAGAAGCTCCAAATGTTGCATAACCTATTTGTTGAAAGTGTAAAATGTGAATTTGCAAAGTAGTAGATAACATTGTCTTTGGTGCCAAAGTGTAAAAAACACTTGGAATTTAGACCGAGAATGGCCATGCCTCGGTCTAACGAAGCGTATTCCCTTCCCCGTGCCGAGTATCTGCTAGTAAAATATACCATGTGGTTATGCTGAGACGTATAACATACATACATGGCATAAGCAGACAACAAGGAAACAGCGCTGAGCTCAAAGTTATCATTATCATAAAAAAAATAACACAAAAAAACCCCAGCTGGAAAATTACAATGCACAAGATACGTATTTAGAAGCACTAATTGCCTTCATACATTTCATGCAGTGGAGATACATATCTACTTCCCATCATCCCCCCCCCACCCCCTCCAACATTAGCACACTAAAGGGATTATGAAATTATTTTTTATCACATATAGTTTTAGCCTTTTTCTGTTTGTGTGGTTTAGAAAATGAAATTTAATAACGATGATGAAAAAAAAAAAAACAATAAAATTAATATTCTCTGGAATAAAATAATGAAGCCGGTACCCAAAAGCGATATAGTAAGGACATTCGAAATTGAGTGGAACAAATAATGCGCTGGAATTGAACAAATATTCATGTCATCTTATGAGTTGAATTTATTTTGCTATATCTTTATCTTACTCACAGGAACAGGGTCCTGTGCACTACTTTGCAGGTTTGGAGCCTAGCTATAGGCTACAGTAGCTAATACTCCGGTCTACGAGTCTGATGGCTATTCTGGGCCCCTTAAGTATTAGGATGATTGACATGATTCTAATATTTAATAAATAGAAAATATTGATAAGGTAAGTGTTCCTAATTAATCAGAATGAAATTTTACTGTATACATAAATAATAATATATCATGAGTATTATACAAAAAGTGTTTTTTTTTTTTAAGATTAAAAAAAATCCGCACCAGAGTGAAAGGAAAAGTCGCAAGAGATTAAGGGTTTATCACAAGTTGTAACTCTAAGCCGAGTTCTCATGCATGGGATCAGGGTAATGACCTGATGAATTAAAAGCTGAAAAGTCCAGGGAGCTAGCTCAGGTCTGGTTGTAAAAGATGAACATTATTAATCATGGGTGGAATTAAAGGAAACTTGTAGAAATATGCAAAACAAAAAGTAATACCAAGACTGAAAATAAAGTACTGTACTGAAAGAGTCCATTGCAGAAATGATTTGGCATAATAATTATATCAAAATTCACGTGAGAAAAAAACTATCTGAACGCAATGCCTAAAATCATGGGTTTAAAGGAGTAGTCGTTCTTGATTTTTGTGTCATATACATTTTATGATTGAAATTAAAACCTGCCACACCACGCAGCAGTATTTCAGTGAAGGCTTAAAAAACCTGAAATAATATTTCCATATTTTGTTATGATATATTGTTAAAAAGGATACTCGCATAGTAAACAGATACCAGAGAGGCAGAGGAGTTTTCCATTTCAAAGGTCATTCGAGCGAATACCTCCCCCCCTAGTATCCAGGTACCTGGGATAGGTGTTTTGCACACAGGAAGAGAATCCATTGAAGCGCATTTAAGCTCTCGAAATGAAGTTTCATAATATTTCATGAATTTCAAATGGTAATGTAGACCCGAAGACTCCAATGAGTGGGCGTCTCTATGGCTCGGGAGTTGTGGTGTTACTTGTTACTCAGGAAAATATGTCCAATGTTTCCTCGATACTGCAGCTTTACTTATAAAACTTTGCCCTTATAAAATTTTCTATTATTATTATTAACCACTCTTTCAAAAGAATGCTCATTTCTAAGACGCTGGACGGAGACCAAACAAATCGAAGTAGGTAATGTGTGTTGGAATTACAGTGAGTTCTTAAATCAGAGAACTATTCCTTTTAAAACTGATAGTCTCCTCTTTGAACTTATTGGTATAGGAGACCAAAAGCTCAATTTATAGACTCAACTTGAGTGAGGACTATGGCTTCACAATTCCTAATGGATTGAAGAGAAAAAGTTCAAGTCCTCACAATGGTTGATCGCACATAGAAATATGTGGTTCAGGACGGGCCAACTTTGAAATAAAGTTGGCTGGAGACCATCACTCCCCTCTCAAACTGTAGCCAAGCTGGCTACAAAAACCATAACAATAATTCCTAATGTGAGCAAGCAGAGTGCTGGTGAGGCTCTCTAGTCTAGTACCTAGGGCGGCATGCTCTGGAGCTCCATTTGAGAAATCGAGAACATAAATAAGGCGTTATCCGATTTTCAAAACACAAAATCCTGTGCAAGTAAGAGAGTACTCGCATAGGTTAGTAAAAAGATATCAATGTTACTTTCAGATTCAGAGGTAAAAGTTGTGTATGGGAACCTTCAGAACGAGTAGCGAGGAAAATAAACGCTAAAATTTATATAGGCTTCATGTAATTTGAAGTCAATTTATTTTTCATGCCCTAATGCGAGAGACCTGCCAGGCTTCGTATGAAAAATTTCTCTTGCCTAAAGCGGGAAAACAAATTTATCATTCTCGGATGATATCTCAAGTTAGCAGAGAGATATATTTAATTATGTATCACGTCGAATGTATGGAACACAAAATCCTTCTTTCTTACTAAAGATGTGGCATTCTGAGTGAATTGAGTCATTTTCAATTATCCTAGCAATCTTGCATATGAAAATTTGAAGACACAATAATTCAAACTGGAAAATCAATATACAGGGTGGTCCAGAAAGTTTGCACCAAAATGATAGGGGTAATAAAAGAGACCATTTCCAACAAAAATATTAACGGACATTTTCCTTTATTTTTTGTCGTTTTCAAAATGGCGGCCAAAACGTGTGTTTTTCAAATATGTGCGTTCAGAACGTTGACAGCCTAAATGAGCATGATCATTAAAACATTGAACGGGTTAATTTAACTTATTTTAATTAAAATTTTATTTCCAATTCAAAAATGCAATCCGTTTTTTTCTAGGTGGTACAGAAAAAAATAAAAAAATCAAAAGCCAACCAAAGTCGGAATATTTGAAAAACACATGTTTTGGCCGCCATTTTGAAAATGACAAAAAATAAAGGAAAATGTCCGGGAATATTTTTGTTGGAAATGGTCTCTTTTATTACCCCTATCATTTTGGTGCAAACTTTCTGGACCACCCTGTAGATACGTAGTGACACCGATGTTATTTTTTATTGAAAGTTTCATTGAATGGAACTAAGCACCCTCCTCTGATAAGGAATATTAACACATTTACTAGACTTTGGGGTAAACACTCCATTCTTAAAATATTCTATGCATAATGGATTCGAGTGACATCAAACATCTAATTAAAAACTGAAAATATTTTACCCTTCCAATGACAGCTAGTATGCACAAGCAAAACCTCTGTCCAGTTAAACACAAATCCTTTTCAGAAATTATTGGCATAAATTTTTTAAAACATCCCGAATGTACAAAAACATGCAAAACATTTATTTTTCCTGCTAACGAGTACAGGGCGTATAAACAACGAAAGAGTGGTGACCATCATTACGCAGGAAGGGGCATTCAAATTCTTAGGAGAAGAGCTTTCATATTAAATTTCATTTGAAGCTTTCTCTTCTGACGGACTGGGTCCACACGTGCTTGGGGATTTATCAGACATCACGGAATACAAAATACAAAGAAAACTTTATTCAGGTCAGAGAGAAAGCGTTTCTCAACTATAAACGAGTCTTTTCTTTTTGCGCGTCATCAAACACCTCGACCGAGGTGTGAGAACGTCCTACAGAAAAAAGAGACATAATGTTTAACCCATCTCATTTATCAAAACATCACAAATTTTGTCACAATAAATAATAAAATAAAAGAAAATGCTTTACACATTAAGTATTTATGCAACTGAAGACCCAATAACAATAAGATGTTATTTGAAAATAGTACGTTCAACTGAATAACAGAGTGAACATGACCTTTTCAAAACTACTACCACAAGTTTTCATGATCCATGAAGATGACCTACAGAGGATAGCATATCCCCTCTCATGGGGAGAAGCCACTTTAGAAACGTCCCTCCTCGTGTCCTCAGTGGATACGGAAATGACACTCCATCTCGTCCTTTCAGGATATTGTTCCCCGTTAACTCCCAGAGAAAGGAAGAGGAAAAGATGGACATGACCATTTCCTTTCTTGGAGCAAATGTTGAGAAATAGGTCTCTCTTTTCTTCGCTATATTCTAAAATTCAAAGATTAAAGAGTTGAGCGTTTTAAAAGTCATAAAGGTTATTCAAGAGACTCAAGAGTGAATTTATTGTATTGCTTTGATTATAATTTTCATTTTTCGCATGAAAATAGAAAAAAGCTAATTTGAAAAAGCAATTGAATAGCCTTCAAGTCGGAGTCAGAAGACAATTATTATAATTTCTCCTTAGAACAAAAGCTTCTGAAAATAATATGGGGATTCAATTATTACTTCTAATATACATTACCTTACCTTCTAGATATCGCAATATTGTGTTTTATTTTTACTATAGAGTACTCTTTATCATGATAATAATGATTTTACTATACAGCTGTTGAACAGACCAAATAAAATTGAGTATGACTCACTTATTCAAGGAAAAGGTCAAAGAAACCTCAAGCACGCAAAAAACTGAATACAGAACCTACTATGTCAGACATTGTCAGACTCTCCTGTGATAACCACCTAGCCAAGAAGGGCTTTGTAAAATGCTATCATATTTTCATGACTTTTTTCATAAAGACGAAGCAAAACATCCTGTGAAGAAGAAATGAAAATATCCGACCTCCTGCCGAGAAGAAATAATCAGATTCTTCAACTCAAAGAAATCATTTCCATCAAGCTTTATAAGAGACAAGAGAGCAGGGATCCAAATGAGATTTCCTAAATTCGTGGTCAACTGTTTCCTCTTGCTCAGCAGAGGGGCTTCCAGATGAAATAATTCTGACGTTTAGGGGGATTTTTTTTGTCTGAACCCAAAAATGAAATGGGCAGACGGCAAACATGTTGGAAATGACAGCCTGACGAGCCCCCGCCCACCTCCACTTTCCCGCTCACAGACAAAAATGAACTCAGAGGGAAAAATATGTTTGATGGAGAAAATTTATTATTTTTGGAAACGAAGCAGAATGATGAGCGAGGATTTTCATCTGCTGAATCTTACGGAAATGTCTTAGAGAACTGTACAATACAATAAGGCTCATATTTTAGGTTTCCCAACAATATACAACCAACTGTGCTTTCCGTCTCTAAGCGGTTGGCGTTTGAAAAGAGAGACTTCGACCTGTGGTCACTCGAAAAAGAAGGAGAAATGTCCTTCTTCTTTTCACAACGATATGAATAGAAATTGTGCAACATAGTATTCCAGACGGAAATAAATGGACAGGATAACATTAACAAGAGCTGATATGACAGTGGATATTAATACCGGTATGAATTCAATGAGAAAAGAGCTAGACTACGAAACATTGGACTGTCATTTGTAAAACCTCTGCAGAGAAGGGATAGAGACCTCACAAACATGTGGAAACACATTTTTGATTTATGTTTCGAGAAGATTAGAAAATACCCTGCCTTTTTGAGCTTCCCCCTTCCTGATATTGCTGAGTGTGGTGGTATATCATGATGCATGAACCTTAAGGCGCTTATCATTTTTCTTGCCGGTCTGAGAATCCGAACTCGAAATTTTTGATAAAGGGCAGCTATTAGTTTCAATCAGATTTCACACAACATTCGCTTTTCTCTTAATCATTCTCTTCTCTTCTCATTTCAAATCTCTTTTCTTTTTCCAGGAAAGTGTTTGCCCACGCTGCTTACGGTGTTCAATCTTGATGGTGTGAAATTGTAAATTGTCATGATAGGAAAATAGAGACCAAGAATTTTTCAAGCTCAGAAGGAACAATGCTATTATTTTCATAGAAAATAAGAATCCCAAATGAAAAAAAAAAAAAAAAAAAAAATATCTGAGAACATACTTTGGAAAGAAAAAAAACAATAACTTCTCTGCTCTTATAGACAAAATCTGGCGAGAAGAAAGTGAACTCCCGTTCCTTGGGTGTAACAGATTTCCTGCGAAAGCTCTGAACTTTTGAAAGAATTTTAAATTTATGAAATTCAACTTAACCAACACCTGTGTAACACGATTCACTTTAGAGGAATGAAACATGACAGCATTTATTTCAGTGAAAATTTTCATATTTATTTCGATTGAATTTTTAAGATAACATTAGATTATTCAAAAGATTTAATGATGAAAGAGTCACCCAATACTTTTTGTGATCCATTCATAAATATCTTGTTCAACCTCAAGAGCTTCATTTTTTCTTGAATGGATGAGCTTTCTGCAGTGCCAGGTCAGTGAATGAATGGGGGTTCAGGTTGATCATTATGGTGTGAACCGGGTGAACCCTTCAATAAGTAGATCATGGAGATGATAATAATCATTATTCCTGCCAGGACGGAGAAGACTAGTACTATTGTGCGAGGTTCCATTCTACTTGCGGTGGATTTTGAATACTTTGTTCTATTTTTTTGTAATGAAATACAGCTCATAAATATCTTTTAGCCAGTATTTTGAACTCTCAATAGGTACATAAAATTTTCTTCAAGAACTTAAAAAAACCTGTGTTTCAATTGGAGAAGAAAAGTTTAGGTACGGTAGATAAAAAAAGTGACATTTTAAATTTAATGAATAAATATCTGACGAGAATAGTTAGTTGCTCGAACTTGCATTTAGTTAGCCACATACATAATTTTAGAGAAAATTTTAGAATCATATTTTAAGAGGATAAAAGACTCCTCTGGGATTTATTTCTATGGCACTTTCATATTGTTACTAAGCGCATAGTATAAATGAAAAGTGAGAGAATGCGAGACCGGTGTAGAGAGATAATGAGGAGTAAAGGAGAGCGGAAGAAGGAAATGGAGGAAGAGGAGAGGACAAGAAGGATGCCCGGACTGACAGAGAGTAAGAGAAGTTTAATGAGAAAACTCATTTCAGATTATTAAACAGAGAAATATTTTTCTTTACTTCAAAATTTCAAGAATATTTCTTTGCTTCTTCGAAACGTGTCTATATTCTCTTTCTGGATGAGAGGTTTCATCTGAACATGACCACCTGATTGAATGAAGACAACAGATGAAGACAATGGGAGATAATGAAGACTGATGAGTTGCGGATCTCAATGGAGGAGGAGGGAGAAAACTTCCATGAGCGATAAGGCAGGGACGACCCACATTTTCCGTATGGTGTCAAACTGTCAAAAGCTAAATACGAGTAAATACCTGGCACTGCAGTCATTTCAGTTCTCGAGAACAAATTAGTGTTATACCTCTTGAAAGTTTCCTGAAGAGCATGAAAAAAGAGCTTTAATTCTAGGAATTGAAGACTCATAGAGAAAGCATTCTGCTTGGAAATGGTGATTTTTCTTTTTCATTAAGTGAAAAATACTTTCTTCTTTTAGGCATATTATTTCTCTTCCGTCTTCTACTTTTCTTTTTGATCTTCCGTATATTTCTTCTTGGTGTAGGTATATATCCCCCAAAAAACACTTCGTGTAAAAATAGTCGTCAAGTGTTGGAATGATTAAAAAGAACTGATATCAAAAACGTCAATTTTCTATGTTTGAAGGAAATATTTTTCACGTAATAAGTCTCTTGATAATTCAACCAAAATAATATCCTCACAACAACAATACACCTTTGAGCAAACTTCGATTTGGTATTTTGAGAATTTAACCAAAAAATAGCCACACAACAAAACAATGCTCTTGTAAGAACAATCTTGCATGATTACATAACCACGTCCTTGACTACTGCACACTGTTTTGTTAGCAACGTACTTCACATACATTTCAGAACAAAACAGTGTGCAGTCAAGGACGTGGTTCTGTAATTATGCAAGATTGTTGTTACAAGAGCATTGTTTTGTTGTGTGGCTATTTTTTGGTTAAATTCTCAAAATACCAAATCGAAGTTTGCTCAAAGGTGTATTGTTGTTGTGAGGATATTATTTTGGTTGAATTATCAAGAGACTTATTACGTGAAAAATATTTCCTTCAAACATAGAAAATTGACGTTTTTGATATCAGTTCTTTTTAATCATTCCAACACTTGACGACTATTTTTACACGAAGTGTTTTTTGGGGGATATCACTACTTTTTGATTTAATTGATTTTCATATGATACCTAGATGAAATAAAAACTGGTCAACAATCAACAGATAAAAGAAAAAATACTTTTAATTAAAGGATGTTGATCTTTTAATTCAAGGAGAAAAAAAATGATAGAAAAAAAAACTTTGAAAAGATGCTGAAAGAATATTTCACGGTACTTGCTGGAGAGAGGAGAAATCTTGAGATAACAGGTGTATTCCTTATTGAGTGGCACTAGATAGCGCTCAGCAATTTTGTTGATCTTTTCAAATTTTGAAACCCACTGCTAGATTCATTAATAGAAAAGTACCCCGTTTCAGTATTGTTGGCAATAATTAGAGATGGGTGATACCGAGTATTTCATAGAAACCGGTACTTCAGTAATCGATTACATAAAAGTACCGAGTATTTACCGAGGTTCTTTTGTACTTGGTTTTTGAGATTCTGCGAGCGGATGTAAATGGAATAGTGGATTTATAAACAATTGGACCAAGCTTTATTTACATTTTTTTATATACAATGAACATAGTAACATGGTGAAATAAATATAAACAAAGCCTGATCAAGTGGTGATAATGCCTTCGGCATTCTCTTCAAATCTAAATCTCACAATTTTGCATTCAGAATGTTTACAGGAGACGAATCTCGATTCACAAAATTTGTTGGGTGTTTTAGTTTCAAGTGTTTCAATAGATTAGAAGCTCCACCTCCTATTTTATAACCTGAATTAAATAATGTACATTTCCCTAAACCGTCCAATTGTTTGACAAAGAAGTTTCAAATATGTAGAAGACTTGTTTCTACGAGACAAAAAGAAAAATATTAGGACACCGACAGCCTGAATATTATTCATAGATAATATCGGAATAATGAAGTACCTCTCTCTGCTGTACCCAGTTCTAGAGATGGGTATTTGGGTATTATTGTAATACCGATTATTTCATAGAACCGGTACCCGGTATGGTACCCGGCCTCGGCGTGTAATACCAAGTATTTAATAAAAACGGTACCCGCCTGCTACGTACGATACGTCGGTACTCGGTCCCAGTGTGTAATACCGAGTATTTCATAAAATCGGTACCCAGTACGGTATGCGGATCCAGTGTGTTATACCGTCGCCAGTGTTGTACCCGGTACGGGTACAGGTACCTAGCAAAATTTTGTACCCGGTATGGGTGCGGGTACCTAATTTTATTATGTACCCGGTGCGGGTACTTTTGTAAATGTACCCGGTATTTTTTTGGGTACTTTTCGGGTACGTTATTCTTATCTATAGTAAGTATAGTAATAAAATTTGTCTAAATTATTTTAACTGTGGAGGACAAAGTCTTGTCATTAGAATACCACCTAACAACCAAACTAAATAAAATACCAAATTGATGGTTAGCCTTTAATGAGGTCTTGAACTCCAAGTTCCAGGTTAAAAGTCTAGTAAGCTAGATTTTATTTTTATTTAAAATTACTATTAATGTTAATGTATTATTATAATTATTATTATTATTATTATTATTATTATTTCATCATCATCATCATCATCATCATCATCATCATCATCATCATCATCATCATCATCATCATCATCATCATCATCATCACAATCAAGAAATAAAAAGATACATTTATTAAAAATAAGGCTTGCACCTTTTTAATTTAAGTATGAATTTGTGAAAAAAAATAACTAAAATGTAGAAAAAATAGTATTCTATCATATAAAACAAATTTGAAGAAAATCGGTTAAGCGGTTTTGAAGATACAAGTGATTTAGTCGAAAAAATCAAAATTGCCAGGTGTATACAATGTGAAACAATCACGAGGAAGTATTGTGTCCATAATTAGCAGTGTTTTTTTTATTTATATTTATAATGTAGGTACATATTTGTAAATTTTGAATGAGATCTATGTAATTTACGATTCATAATACAAAAGCATTGATCAAAATAAATGCTTTATTTAGACTGTCAGTTGTCAGTGGATAGCCTCCGTGGCGTAATGGTTGTAACTACTGCCCGTAGTTCAGACATTTCGAGTTCGATTCCCAGTTGTTGCAGACTTTTCTAATATTTTTTTCCCCTCTAAACACGTGAGTCTGGAATCTACCCAGGCTGGGCGAGTTAAATGTAGGTACCTGGAACGATTCCCAGCGAATGGAGGGTAAAACCCCCCGTCCTGACTAGTTCAAATCAGGACGTTAAAACCAAATACAATCAACTGGTCACAATCGTTTTAAAATGAGTTTGGTGTGATAATTGGTGCTTCTTTTGTGGAACTTCAACCAGTAATAATGAAGAAAAAAACATACCTATTTAATCTTAAAATCCATTAACAATAATTCATTAATAATCAACTAGTGTTTTAACCTTGTATTGAAAAATTAGTTATGAACTCGTTAAATAACGGACAACTTTGTTTAGTGGTTTTGTTTACAATACAATTTTAATTATAATATGTACCTAAGTACATGGTAGGTAGATGGAATTTCGATCTTGGTAAAATAAAGAGGGAAATGAAAGTGCCGAGTCAGCCGAGTATTATTGTATGTTCCGAAATTGCCTCTTACTATGGCTCTAAGAAATGTTGACCCATATATTTGCCTAACATCGAGTTACTAAACATGGTGTCAATTCAGCATAATCAGTTAGTAGGTATAAACAGAAGAAGTGAGACATTATACTAGATAATACATTTAATAATTATAAATTAATAAGCAAGCATATATCCATGGAATATACCCTGAAAATTTCAGCTCGATTGGACAAAAAATGCAACTTATATCATGTTACAATGTTACATACATAGGTAGATGGATAATTAGATTGTGACAAATCAATGTTGATCGAGTTAAACCATAGGTACTCACTTCGTTCGAAATTAAACGGTCATAGGAGGTTGACTCAAACTACCAACTACTGTTTTTTTTTCTCACGAGAAAACCGGACATCCAAAGTACAGAGTAAAAAAAAATTATACCTAGCCGGGATTCGAACCCAGGTCACCTTGCAAACTTTGTGTTTTACCTACACCAGTCGACGACCACAGAGACTGCTCAATACATATTATAATTTATCATTGTTTTGATTTATTTTAATCAATATTTTACCTCTTACTGGCCAATATTTTATACACTTCTCATAATATAGACCTAGTTTACCTCTTGATGTAGAAATCTCTGAATGAAGTTATAAAACGTTATTATTCCCTGACCGATAACTTAGTCTGCTGGCAGCTTGGGTGAAGCAAATATGATTGGATCCCACCCATATTTTAAGTTCTATGTGAGGCGAAGATTTTTTGTTACTCTCATAAATCTTATTTCAGTTTTTTATTTTTATGTCTCACACTGTCGCTGATTTTTCTAACATTTTATTTACATCGTAGTATATTTCTGCGTAATTAGACCTTTAGAAAGAAGCTTCAGTCATCAACTTGGGATAAATAGGCGTGGCTCCAGGGTTCATTTTAGATATTCCTTTAGATGGCTTTAAATACTTTTCTACTTGTTTCAACCATCTGAAATTAAGTGATCTCATTCCCTTTGACTAGACCTTTCTAAAAACACCAGAAATACAACTCTAGGATAATAATAGACGGCTCTGGGCTCCATAATAAGTATTCCTTTCAAAGGGTATAACTCAAGTTTGGTCCAGTGTAATACTTTAGTTATATTTTTATATTTTTTCCTATGATAAGGCCTTTCGAAAAATACCACAATCGCAGCTCCAAGATAACCAGGGGCGGCTCTGTGCAACTTTCCCGTTTTATTTTAGAAGGCTATATCTCCTATCCTATAAAAAATAAATACTTGAAACTATAAAAGGTATGCAGAGATAAAAATTCCCTTTTCAAAAACGTATCTCACGTCTTTCCACGATAAGCACACGTTGCTGTACCCTTGACAGAAAATTGGTCTGAAAAAAAAAAAAAAAAAAAAAAAAAAACCCGTATGAATAATTTCATGAAATTCAAGATTTTCGGCGTGGCCAGTAAACGACTTTAACTGTACGTAGGAACCTCGCGCTTTCGTGAAACACAATCTATTTTCGCGTCTCATTACGAATTTGAAATAAAAATTGATAAAAGTTAGCGTTAAGTGGGCGAAAACAATAAAACAAAATACATATAAACTCTGTTTCGTGTTAATATAGGCCGGGTGGCTGGCGCTACTTGACGAGCGCTCGCCTCCCGGCGAGCTTGATTTTCAACACAAAGTTTCAAGATTAATACTTCACAAGCTTTCTTTTCCGTTCTTACTTGTTCAAAAAATTCTGTAATACCACCGCATCATATTGCTATTATATCAAATGCGTGCAGAACTCAGATTTTTCACTCGATGAGCTATTGAAAACCGTTCATCCTTGAGGAAAAGTATAAATGAAATGATTTTTGAATATTCCAGGAAAAGGTATTGCCTTTTCGCATTCAGGGAAAATAGGCTGGGTGGGGCTTTATTGAAAATGTAAAATTGGAAAAAATATTACACGGAATAAAATAACGGCAAGTTACTCACTGGCGGGCGTAAAAACTGTTCTGCCATACCCAGGTCCCCCAGGAGAGGCTGGTGTATCGGGTATCAATGATTTATTATGCTGTACGGTTCAAACATATCTCTTGTAGATATATGTATAGTATACTTAGTAAATAATTACTTATTATGATACCAAATATGACAATAATTCCTACATCAATTTATTATTAATCAACTTAGTACCTAGCTTGCATGTTCCGTTAGTTCATACTTAACAAACGTTTTTTTACATCAATAATTCATCAATTGAAGAATAGACAATAGACATTCATATTTGTTTGGTGTAACAAAAGGATACGATGGGAAATCTGGTTTCAAATACAATTTCTATTGATATTTATGTGGTTTCATACAAGGGAGATAACGGATAAACTTGATCAATTATTTTAGATGAGTTCCAGAAATTGAACATTAGTAAAAAAAAAACCAATTAACTCACCAGAAAAATGGATGACATAATAAAGTTGGAAAGTCAACAGTATATAGTGAAGTATGAATTCTTTGTTGTGATGGAAGAACATCTTTACAATATTTGTGGGTAGCGCAGCATTACTGAGAGCTGCCTTTACTTTTCTCAATCATTATCATTATTTTCTTATTACACAAGTATGCCGCCACACTTCGTTACTTACACTAGAAGCTACTAGTTTTTCCTTACGAGGTATCTCACTGGATGAATGTCTGGAAATTTTACTATTTAAGGTAATGTTCTCCATCTATCACTTGGGTATCTGAAGCTATTTACTATGCTCGTTATGTCAGACGCACTTCACTGTGAACCTCACATAGTTGCAGAGAGCAACACTATTAAGTAAACAATACTGCATGCAATGCAATAGACAGATGGGGGAGAACTTCTCATCCACAACAGACCGAGAGCGGTCACAAATGACATTAGCTATAACTTCAGAGGAAATTAATTTCCTAAATAACCTTACACTTACAGCTTATCTACAATAGATGTACAGCAATGTTAGTTAATTAATATCAATTTGTACATTTCGTCCCGGCTCCTCAGTCAAAAGCAGCTACATGTAAAAATTCACATCTGTGTAGGTTTGTTAGAGGAGAATTCTGAGGGTGGGGTAATCGACTTCTAAATGAATCAATATTATTACTCCATTATTGGAATTAATTTAGGTTGTCATATTCACATTTCCCGTAAAACCACATTCGTTCGGTTTGGATTCAAATTGCTTGAATTTCCGGAATACTCATTCACTTGTGCGTTGTCCGCAATGCAAATCTAATTAAGCCTGGGGAGGATGCACACTGCCATGTTCCAATCTCATACGAACAATGACCTTACATTCAGTTTTGGCGGAACAGACAAGAGATATTCGGACTTGTATACATGAAGCCCTTTATTCTACGTGATACTTTGAAATCCAAAATTCTGAGACCCTGCACCGACCTCAGTAGCTTGATCGATAAGGCGGCAGACCTGTAACCTGGAGATCGGTGGTTCAAGTCCCGGTTTCAGCTTAGATTTAGTAAAACTAGTTTGAGTAGTTGTGATATCACGAAAGTTATAAACACAAATACGATAACTTTTTTAAAATTTCTGAGACCCTGCCACTGCCATTTACCCAATCGTGCTATACTCAACATATCTTTTAAGTAGGTACATTACATTCATACTAATAATTTTTAACAAACAAAAAGGAATGCATTTTTTCTATCTACATTGGAACAGTTTTGTAATAAAAATATGTATGTAACATATGTATGCATAATATGAGCTGAGGAAGTAGGTCAAATGTGAGTAAAAGTTGGAAGGGTATTATTATTTTAAATACAATTGCAAACACCGAGCGACAGTTGCTGAAATTTACGACGGCAATATGAAAGGGACTGAAACAATATTTAACCTCTTTCGCTATTATTACATCGCGTTTATTGTTGTTATTATTTTTAATGGAAGAGTAATTAATTTTATTTTCATGCCGCATAAGCGTGTGCAGAATGTTGCTCTCCGCTTTCCCGAGCAAGGCCTTGTTCCTGGGCCTCCCGATACCTAGGCAGTTCTGTTCCACGGCCACGCTGTGATATGGGAAGTACTTTAGGTGATAAGGATGGCGCAAATAACCATGCCTAGTGCTTATAATGAAGCAATAAGCAAGTTAAGGGCTTGTACTGAAGCAATCAATAAATGAAAAGTATAAAGATCTAGACAAAAAGAACTAATTTTGTCCGCGACAATTTCGTCCACCCAACCTTTTAACCAGACAAATCACTAGGATTTGATTTTGTTATGTTATGTTTGAACTCAGTATGAGATAGAGAGACAGACGGTTTCACAGGAGTTCGTTATTTCCATCCACAACATACCTGAAACAAGAAGAAGACAGGAGGTGATTAGATTTTCAGACAAAATTCATTCCCAAAGTTCGGTGTATCTTACATATTTCCAAAAATAGTCGTTCCCGATTTAGATACTTCATAGTACTGCAGAAAGGTATAAATAGAATAAAATCTACCACTACCCCAGTATTTTAGCTCGTTATTATGTACGAACCGATTTTTTTAAGTGAGAATAGAAGAAAAAGAGAGGAAGAAGAAATCATTAGGACTTTAAGGGGATTTCAACAAAACGAGATTTTTGAAAATTCTACTAGAATAATAAAGGCACCAACATCAGGGTCAAAAATAATTTATGGAACTTTTCATTAATTTTTTTTTCTTTATTTTTAGGACAGAACAAAGACATGCCTACCTGCAGAACAAACAGATTCTTATGATCTAATTGTCAAGGAGACATCCATAATACACATCTTAGAGCAGAGACAATGAGCAGCACAAAGGAACACCGACCACTTAAACATCCCCGACAGAAAAGAGAATAATACGGAACGAGCGTAAAGAACATGGAAAACATTCATAAATAAGTTGGGCGTCTTTCGCATGAAAGCAAAAAACCTCTCCACAAGGCCCGCGGGCCAGAGAGTATTCCTGGGAGAAGACAAAAGAACTGCCGGAGAAGAAGATCCAGATTGGTGGGTGATGGAGGAAGAGGAGAAGGAAATAAGGAATAGACAAGAAGATGAGCAACTACATATCCGAGTATGAGGACAAGATACCTAAGAGACATGGAAAGATGTAAGAAGAGGTTGACAGAGTAGCAGAGTGTAAGGATGCATTCTTATCTTTCAAAATAAAAGTGGAATCTCTCCTTAGGAGGCAAAACATGAAAGGAGCTCATTATTCCGAGATGCTGTGAAGTGGTAAGATGTAAGTGCAGACAAGAAAGCGAAAAGGATCGCAAATAGAGAGAAAACTAGTCCACTTAGATGTACATTTTTTGGAAGTGAGGAGGTACTTTTCAGAACCCATCAGCTTGAGATTTTTTCAAAAGTTTACCTAACATGTAACTTAAAAACATCGTTTGAAGAGTTGTACATTTATATATATGCATAACATTGAATTTTGTATACATAAACAAAATAACAATTCCATAACAACATTTACTAATAATAATCAAATGCTAAACGTTCTAATCCTGAATAATGGAAATATTAAGATAACTTTAATTATACTTTTGCTCCTAGGTTTATTAATTGAAGAAAAAAAAAATATTCATGGATATATAAAAGCGTAGGTATACTGACAATTATAGTTGACATCTATATCCAAAACATGCATTTATTACGTACAATTTACTTTTTTCACAAAAACAAATTTGTTTATACCGTTGCCCAACAGTTTGAAAAGGCATCATTTAAAAACACAATAATTTTACAATATTAATAAAAATAGTCAGCATTATTAATTAAAAGAGAAAATCACACATATAAAACATTTATATCAAATTACTTGGCTTACAATTTTCTTGGATAAAATCATTCGAGATTTAAAATTAAAATTACATTAGCCTCCCAAAAAAAAGGTTTTGAACGCTAATGAAAAAATAATATTAGAAAACGAAAAAAGATCCATGTAAGAGAGAAGGCATATTTCAGTAAGGCTTTCTCAATGGGCCCGACAGAACAGGCCACTGTTCTGCACGGGAATAATTTCGAAGCTCAGGACCATTTGGCGTTTTTTAAAAAGAGAAAAATAGGACCAAAGTTTGCCTTAATTAAAGATACTTGAAAACTCAACTCTTCTTTTTAATTTCACCTGGAACTTCGGAAGGATCTTCTTCAAGAAACTTTTCTTCTTCGGTTCTTTTTTTTTTTGCTTTTTTTTTGTTGACTAAAAAGTTAATATAAAAGTACAACGCTTTTTCTTCGATTAGCTTCCTCAGTTAAGATGAGTTGTGCGGAGCTGTGTAAAATTGTTTCTAATTATATGTGTGGTGAGGGTGTCATTTTGTCATGATTTAAATTAACCTGATTTCTCCTTTCTTAGTACGAGTAAAAATCTTCTTTGACATTTAACATGATAACACAGATGTGTAAGATTTTGAAAACTTTTTTGGGTGCAAAAAATCAAGATATGTACGATTCTTCATATAATAATGTTATGTGGAAAAGTATTTGAAGAAGACTTTCAGTGTTGTTAAATTAGATAATTTTCTAGCAGTACAAGGACACATCGTCTTCTCACTTTAGCTGAAGTTTATTTAAGTCTATTTGAAGTATGTATTTAATTATGGAAATTCTACCTGTTGTTGCCTCGTACCCATGCCCAGGACTGTGAATTAAAACTATAAAATAGTTTCGGTTTAGCGTACCTTTTGTAGAGTAAGCACCCTCCAAAGTATTTCTTTCTGAGTTAATGTATTTTTTTAATTCAAATGTTAAGCACATGAACTTTTTCTTTTCTTTTTTTTCCCTAAAATTTTGCAGAAAGTTTCTATACTTCGAAAAGTAGACAGAGAAAATCTTCCATGGTTTGCCAAGTTCCTAAGAGAAATATTAGGGAAGAGAGGAGAGAACGTGAAAAGTGCACATGGCACATCCACCAACTACTGGAGTATAATAATGTGATTCTCACTTTCTCAAGAATCTAGATCGAGGTTCTTCACCTTATTTCGCAAAGGGAGGATAAAGTGAAGGACAAAAAATACTAAATATGTATGTCTTTAAAAGGTATTATGGTATCATTATCACGAAATCAACATTTTGTGTCTCTCACTCAAGTTAGTGTACTATTAGTGATACAAAAATAATAAGAAAAATTAGCAAAGGGCGGCAAAAAAGAGCATAATCATCTAATTGAGAGAAATACTGTTAACAAACAACAAAAATAAACTGATAACACAATTATGTTCAAAAGGATTAGTTAATTCCACAGCAAATATACCCAATTATCCACAATACATAGATCACAAGATAAAAGCAAAATAACAATTTAGTTTGAAGTGTTTGCTTTAATTATAACAGAATTTTTCAGAATTTTTTGTTTCCATATTTTACACATTCCAACTCCCTCTTTCTCTCTCTTGCTTCCCCTCTAGCAGTCTAGATAAGTCGAGCCTCGCTATTTTGTTGTCATAAGATAATAATGCGAGATAAAAGTACAAAATGAATGAATTCCATTTCGAAAATAGAAAACTGCACGAACAAAAGCCTACCTCCTCTGTTCCTAAATGAGGGATATACTTGGATGTAGAAATTTTCTCAGGTCTTTTCCTTTCTTTAATCATAATTAAAAATCGCATTTCCTCATAATAGTAGCATCATTAAAACTCGGTATTTTCACGCTTTTTAACTACGATTCTAAAGCATAATTCTTAAATTATGTCATTTTAACAGGTCTTGAACATTTCTTTCACTTTGCCTCCTAAACACACTTGAGATCGGCATTAATTTGCTATAGCTTTTTATGAGCTAATACATGCTAATAAATTTTACATTTTCAGTATACTTATGGCTCAAATTAAAAAAGTAATATAATAATGTGGCTCTAAAATTATTTTTATACCTAAATTTTATATTACAAGATACTTGAGTTTTAAAAGAAAGTAGCTCTTGAAAGAATTTCATTGTGTAACAACAGGATAGCATCTTGTTCCATTTTTATTTTGCTGATGACATCTAGGCTTAATTAAATATAAAACCACCTCCCTCCATCTCCTTCCCTAGGAGAGAAGTTCATTAAAACTATCTCTCCCATCTCCTAATCTCTCTCCTCATCTCTAAAATAATTCCATTTTTTCGCTCCTATTTCAATGCTAGCTACAGCCTTTTCTATAACATAGACCTTCCTCCTTAATATTTCCATCTCCTTAACAAACATGATTGGGACCTTATGCAGAGGCACGTTGCTACTGATTGAATAAAAGGAAAAAGGCCAACTCTGGAGAGTTTCTAGAACTACAATTTATTTCTATCTACCTACATACATAAGAAATCGAAATCACCACTTTCGAACAGGTATTATCAGATTTTACAAGTTCTTTTTATAGAAATTGCAGGGATTTGGAAAAAGCATTCATTTTTAAACCAATCTTTGCATGAGTATAAAATATAAGGACTCCTAAACTCTATCCCATGGATGTAGAATTTGAACGCATGGTACCTACATTTTCTTCTCCATTTGGTTCAGATACGTTTTCTTAGAAGATAATAAGTTAAATCCATTTACCTCTTTTAGTGTTTTAGTGACCTTTTTATGTCTTGTTATATCCATGTCTTGGAAAAATTACCTATCTATTTAAATAACTTACTGTTTAAGAGAAACATATGTTGAACATATAATATAAGTACAATGAAATGTAAATGTAGTAGCTAATTAGAGCGCCGATCAGTAAGTTGGCGAATAGCAAACTTATGATTCAATCACAGAATACTTTCAGTATCAATATTCTCAACTTTACATATGCAGCTGCTGCGAGTTTTCACAAAGGCTGGGTGCACTAATGATGTGACTGCTCTCAAGTAGAGTTTTAGCTTGGAGCTTCATCTAGTTAGCATGGAAAAAGTTGATTTCATTGCTAACTTGTGTGAGTATGGAGGGAAATGATGTAATTATTGCTGACGTCGTAGTATGGTATTAGTAACACTTGTGATTACAAGTTAGTGGAATCTATATATGTTCGATTTCACGCTGTTATCTGAGAAATCTTTTTACTCTGCAAATATTAAAGACATGTTAGTTATTAACAAAGACACAAAAGTTGATGGTACAAGTTGTATTGTTATAATTTTATTACATACAAATAAGAATTAGTAGATGGTAATTTCAGGTTATCAAAGACGTTTTCCCGGTTTTCAAAACTCTATTATCCAAACAACACTGATATAAATACACAACATTTAAAACACTCGAAAACTAGACCAATAGAAAACACCAAAAGCTCTAATACCATGATAAAGTGGTTCCCAAAATTGAATAGCGACACACTTGTAGAAAGCTCACATTTAGGTCACGCCAATGGAATACTTGGTTCTTTTTCTAGTCAAGAACAGCTAATAAATAATGAGTTTGATGTCACGACAAAGATAGCTAAATGTTCATTATTAGGAAAATAAGGTAGATACTCTGTTTCTGACCTTAAAAATAGTCATTGATAGAGAAAGAATAGTTGAAATAAAAGTACACCGTTAGTAATTAGCATTAGAAATCTGATAATCGAGGTTTCAGTATTTTTCTATTTGCTACCAATCATCTTGTGTTAAGCTCACAATAACTAACAAGGATTACTATCGGCAGTCTATTTTAAATGAATGATTTCTACGGTTCTTTGTGAGCAATTAAGTAATTAACAAAGCTTGAGTGAAAAAAGAAATAAACAAAGATGGAACCGCCAAGTACAGGTATGATTGTGTAGGTATTTCTGCGTAGTTACTCATATTTTCAGTACAAGAAGTAAAAGTTGCCATTGTGGAAATAACAACTACGGTATGATCATGTTGCTATTTCTCTTCTCCGTGAGTAATAGATAGAGAAGTAATAGAGATACAAAATAGCTTCTACATTGCACTTAATTGTCTTTGCTAGAGATATTAGACATAGACAATTAAAGCAAAACTTCCGACGTACATCGGTAATGTTTAACTGACAATATTGAAGTAGGTTTATAAGTTATCATCATATTTGTGTGTTTGCAATATGGACACACAAAAGAAGTTATTATATTTGTGTAATTTGTGTTAATCAGAATCATGATGTCAGAATTAGTTAAACTCGTCTTACTAAATTTTGGAAGAACAATGGTCTAGGAGAACTTTCTGATATTAGGCCGTAAAAAGTTCACCGTAGAAGGTCCATATTTATTTTGAAAAAAGCACACTGCCGCTGAATTATTATTCAATCAATCACTATCACCACTCCACCATCACACAGGGAAGTAAATGAATGCTACACATACCTCCTCACTCGGGTATGTCAAATCAATTACTTACACGGTATGCCTTCTATGAAAGGGTGTCACAAATGTACACAATACACTGAAAATTTCCTTTCTATAGGATAAAGAAAGTAATAATATTGATTACAACATGATGATCATTCTGCATCCATCTCTCTGTAACAGCACAGGAGGTGGACCTGATACGCCTACGAGTGACTGAAATTACTCACTTTAAACAATAAGTCGGATGCCAAATAACTGCCAGAATAAAGTTATTGTTATTGTGGCGTATTTAAATGTAGCTACAAAGAAATAAACGCTCATGAGGCTTTCTCAGGAAAGCTCAAGTGTTGACACTCCGGTGTTTACAAGCATCACCTGCCCTTGTGTCTGTCACATTCAAACCTGACAGCCTTTCAGAATAACGACAATCGTTAAGAGGCGCGAACTCTTTATCTTTTCTACCTCCCTGACTTTCCAGGGCAACTCATTAAGAGAATGTGTCATAGTAATATTCATAGTGTCAAGTAGGGAAAGGCTCTCTAGTCGCTACAGCCGAGAGGATCATTTCGAGTGTGAACTGGGGCAGAAGTGTTTGGATTTCAAATGCAAATAATGACTTTAGAACTTGGGATGGAGTGCTCTATATGTAGCGACCCCCACCTGCTCTCGATAGACGCTGCATTTATACGCTTCAAGATTTGTGTAAAGTTAAAATCCGTTTCTACTTTCTACCTTCATGTATCAGGAATGTTTATTTTTTCAATACTCAAGCTTCAATGCCTTTACTACTCCATGGATTTTACCTTTTTAAAATCATGAAGATACAGACAGCAAAATCTTATATGGCCTACCTAAAATTCTGGAGACGTTGTAGCATATTAAGTACAACTATTCCTATTTTACCATTACTTTTTCTAAATGATTTTTATATTTAAAAACAAATAGATTGTACTGACTTGTTTCCATGGTATAACAGCTGAAAAGAATAGTCCTAGTCCTAGCTAGTTCTTTGACAGAATGAAAAATATAAAAACAAATACAAGGACAAGACGGTTTAGACGGTAAACTCAACACCAAGGCGGAATTAATAGACGTTTCTGTGATACTTCTGTGGCGCTAAGTCACGGATTGCGTACTGTGTAAGATAGGGAAAACCGACACTTACCAACGACTTAAGTTATTGATGTTGTCTATTTCCGCCCTAAGTCCTACAAAATAAATGGAGCACTAAAAAAAAGAATATTCGAAAAATACTTGTAAATATTTTCAGAGATCAGTCTAAAAATGTCTAATTTCTCTTAATTTATTTTTTTGTCTGACAAGGGACGCATCTCCACTTACCTTGACATTTCCACATGCAGTTCTATACATCATACAGAAGAGTCATATGCAAAATTCTCGGCATTTTAATTTCACACCCAATTTACTTCAAGGCAGACAACAATTTCGAGCTTCCCTATGGTTGAGTAAGCATCTGGTTGCCTATATTTATGCTCTTGTTACAGGCACATAAATCACTCCGCGCAGTCTACCACACTCCTTCCTCACGCATCCTACCCACCAGCCACCAGAATTAAATCACTTGTCGGCCTCCATTTTCCTTCTCATTTTTAGCCTCCACTCCATCTTTATCTGATCAATAATCCAGGACACTTTGAATAAATTTATGTAGGTAATTAAGATAGAAAGCAATAAAACTAGTACCTACGACACCTTTGCCTTACGTACATTCCATGGCGATTCCTCATTATTTGAAATCGTCTTTTAGACTGTCCTGTCTATTTCGTATGAAAGCACAAATTTAGATAACGTCGTAGAATCTCTCAGAAGAAATTTTGAACGAACAAATCTCCCTCCCAGAATTGTGACATTCTCTTCCTGACGCAAAAAGTGTTCTAAGAAATAAGGCTGAGTTGGAACGCTGGCTGCTTAGTATCACTCTCCGTCATACACAGCTACGAAGTAATCCACCGTCTTTCCGATTAACAAAGTTTACCAGGAAGAAAGCCTGAAGAAAGAGAAGAGAGGGAGAGATCGGGGCTGGCGGAGGTTAGGGAGGGGGAAAACTTGTGCCTGTAATTAAATAAAGAAAGGGACATGTCACTCGAAAACAGGAGAAGGAGGAGGAGCTTGGCCCGAAAAAATGCTGAGAGAAATTCCGGTCCTCTAATCCTTCACGTCATATTTTCTTTCCTCCAGCTCCTCTTCCTCCTCCTCCTTCTCCTCCTCCTTCTCCTCCTTCTCTCCTCCTCCTCCTCCTCCTCCTCCTCCTCCTCCTCCTCCTCCTCCTCCTCCTCCTTCTCCTCCTCCTTCTCCTCCTCCTCCTTCTCCTCCTCCTCCTTTTCTCAATCCAGGTGTCCAAAAAAAAAGTGAAAGAAAATTTATTACTTTTCTGCTTTCATATTTATGGAGGAGAGCCTTCTCGTCCCTCCTCTTGACAATGATTTCTGGGCACATAGCTCACGAAGGTGAAAAAAAAATGACACTCCTGTTTTCTCTCAACTTTTTTTTTCCTTCCTCATACCCTCAAATTCGATCTTGCCTCTCTCAGCAAAAAAGGATAGGTTCGAAACTTCAGGAGAATGGGCTCGGAACAGCACAATGTTGTCTTTCCCATTTACATATACCTATTACTATATTTCATACAGCACATATTTGTCCGCGGGTATGTATAGTCCGGAGGTAAGAATATTCGTTATCTCAATCATCTATCTATTATGAACGTAGCCCAAAAATGACCTGAGCAGAAAATAGATATCAATCCATGGGAAATCATACTACCGCTTGCGTTTTCTATGAACACCAGAAAAGGAACCTACCCGGGAGCAATAAATAGTTAGATCGTGTGCCAGAAAATAATTAAACCTTGGAAAAATGTAATTTGTTCGTTAGATTTTTTTTGTCGTTTTTTAATAGATTTATTGGGCACAGTTATTTCCCAGAAATATTTCCTCGAGACCAAGACCATGCATGATGGAAGTGCTTCCACACTCCTTGGTCCCTAAGGGCGAAAATTGAAAGCAAACTTGAAAGGTATACTTTGTCGAAAGGAAAACGTACATATTTTATGATTTTCTAGATCCCGTTACCTTTGAAAATTATGCCTACTAGATACTCTTTATCCTCCCTCTCTCTCTCTCTCCCTCTTTCTCTCTTTTCTCTCTCTCTCTCTCTCTCTCTCACTCACTCACTCTTTCTCTCTTTTGTCTCTCTCTCTCTCTCTCTCACTCACTCACTCACTCACTCACTCACTCACTCACTCACTCACTCACTCACTCACTCACTCTCTCTCTCTCTCTCACTCACTTACTATCTCTCTCTCTCTCTCTCTCACTCACTCACACACACACACACACACATACACACACACACACACACACACACACACACACACACACACACACACACACACACACACACACCTCATCCTTACCCCACCTAGTCCTCTGTCTTCGTCCTTGTGGTTGTTTACAACGTTTTAACTAACCAGGATGAAAGATGCCTTTGAAAAGAAAACCATTAAGGAAAGAGGAGAAGAAGGAACCTCCTTATCCTACAGCAAATATTTGCGAAGGAACATTTTCCATTTCAGGAAAAAATGAAAATTCAAATCAATTTTTCAGGACATAATTCTGTGCTGTCACTGGGCGTAGATTTCATTTGTTTGGGGGCGATATCAAAGTTGTTGTTCTTGTGAAGTAATGGTAATGCTAAAGGAATTGATCAATGTCAATCCAGGTCATTCAATCCTTAAATTAATAATAATAGCAGACAGACTAATTAATAGTCACCTAGCCAGAGTACAACATACTCTTGATCTCAGTTAACCATTTTTCTACGACTTTAAGGTTTTGTTTATCAATTACATTCATGACCCTGTGATAAATGTGATTCATACCAATTGATAAACGAAACCTTAACTAACCTTTAAGAATCTGATCTCATTTCTAGGACTGACGAAAGTATGTTAGGTTAGTAATTTGTATTTAGTTCTATTAAAATCAAAATTTCGACAAAATCTTTTTTTGTTTGAAAATAACAATGGAGACGAGTTAAAAACAGCAGAAACAAATTAGAAGGCAGAATAAAGTGAAAACTTTTCCTCCCCTAGCGACGCCACGATTGTGCGAGCCCACCACAATTTGGTGTTAATTCATAAATAAACAGTTTTTAATTGTTTTTTAATTCAAAAGGGTTGAGTGAACTTGAATAAAAAATGAATGCCACTTTTTGTCCCGAGCAAAGTTATTCAGAGCCCATTATTATACTAGTTTGTGGGTCTACTGTCTTCATTAGGATGCACTGACCTGGAAAATGCAGACGGGATGTCTCATGTCTGTCGCTAGAATTATGATGGGAAGCTTACGAGATCAAAAGTTCCATTCATTGTTGGAAGGGAAAATGGAGTTTGGCTTTTGGATTTTGAGGGACATCTCCAGTCTTTAGGTTGAAAAAGAGTCAGTATGTTAGCGACACTAAATAGCTGGTTCACATAAGGATGACGCCTTCCTGTGTGGTTTAGTAACTAGACAATTAGACAGTATTCAATAAAAACTAAGCACCTAATGATGAAACACGACTTAATTTAAGATAAGTTGGAGTATCAACCAATCACAGAGCACTATAGCCCGACTCGAAAATGTTTCATAATTCGGTCGTCCTTTAGTGTAGGAAAAAGGCTAGCTGATCTAGAAACATTATTTACATAAGAGACAAAAATTAAGTAATGTAACAATGGCACTAAGTAGTGTAGCAGTGGAACAAGTGCAACGATTGGCAGGAAGAACTGAAACTCGGTCAAGTTAGTGCTGTCGAACTTCAGAAAGCACTCAAACATACGAACCCTTGGCTTACAAGACACTTCAAAATCTTTAGATTCAATACAATGCATATGCATTGATGTGCAACCTTTGAGCGCCATGTATGGGTTTAGCGTACTGAATTACCACTGCAATATACTCGAAACATATCCTGTTCTTAGAGTGGCCATAGAACTATGGTGAAAATGATGACTTAGCGGCTATATTGATTTTGAGTCATAGAAATCCGTAAGAAGAATATCCTATCTCCGCATTCAATGCAGTGTTACAGCATAGGTATGAACTCAGACATTACCTATATGAGTGAGATATTTTAATGTGAATATAGTGGATGATGGAAGAGAACAAGAAAGTTACTTCCACTGGTATAAAGGTAAATAAATACATTTTGGGACACATCATTGTAAAAAAGTGGGTTTTAAATCCTATTTGAAAAGTATCATGTGGAATATTAGCTTAGGTGACAGAATGTAACAGTTTTACTTTCGGATCAGGTGTTTGCGTGTTCGATTTCCTAGGAATACCAAATCATCTGTACTTTAGCTTATCTCACAACCATTATCGGTTTGGACGTATTTTATTCTAGTTGAGTGACCCATCGTCGGATCAAGAGAGTGGGGTAAGTAGAATAAACTTACCTTAGGAGAGCGCGAGGGTAGAGTCCGGTACCCTCAACAGCATCCACTGCGGCCTGAGAACATAAATAGAAAGCAAAAGTGTCAGGACTGGTGGAAGAAATAGATGATAGGTAACAGATATGAAAGTTTTTTCTGGATATATTGAGAATATTTTGATTTAAACTATAGAGCTTTCAACTGTACCTACTTTCTTTGAAAAGTTAAAGGTAAAACGAACGCGTAAAAAGAAATAGAGAAGATAGCTTTGTCAAAGTCAAAGGCTTCTTTTAAAATCTAGTCGTTCACACAAAGAAAACGATTTCGGGTCTCCGGCTTGCCTGAGCCTATCTGACCTCAGGTAGAATTGAACGACTTCTAACCTTTTATCACAATTACAATAGTATATAACAACACTATCAGTACCTATATACAACACTATCTATAAAATAAGACGTATTGTCAGTTGTATAACTTATTTTCCGCAATAGATGGTAGAAAGAAAAGCTATCGAAGCTGGAAACAAACGTTGGAAAAGGAAAAATAAGAAAAAGACATAACCTAGTGATCTGCGGATAATAGAAAAGAAAATAGCAAAAACGAAAAAGATGGAGAGAAGCAATTTAGAACAAAGATTTGTCTATATCATCTCTGTTTTTATCTCGTCCAGACTATCAAGGGATCTGATGGGATTACAGGTGATCAGCTCTTGAGCATAAAGAAAATTATTATGTTGGTCTGAAATCTGAAATACATCATTTCAAATCCTCAATTCTTCTGTTTTCTCCAATGTATAATGAACTATGA
This sequence comes from Bactericera cockerelli, assembly GCA_024516035.1. Lineage (NCBI taxonomy): Eukaryota > Metazoa > Arthropoda > Insecta > Hemiptera > Triozidae > Bactericera > Bactericera cockerelli. The sequence continues at coordinate 34,034,302 of CM044956.1, forward strand.
TGGAACTAGGAGGATGGGATGGGGGAATTCTAATAAACCTAGTTTTATGATGAAAGAGAAAAGTGCTTTATTTCTTAATTTAGAGACCAAGCCTTATAGCTTTAAGTAAAAAGTCCAGACAATATGAGATATGCTTGGATAAATGTGTTTTCTTGATTTAAAAAGTGTTTTCTTGATTTAAAAAGATTTAATTTAAAAAGTAAAACAAAAATAAGTGAGGCCACTAAGCCCATATTTTCGACCACAGACTACATGACCTAGTGTAGATCTTCTATTAGGCACCTCAATGAAACTCGCGAAAAGGTCAAGGAAAACACCTACATAATTTATCTGCCCGTATCAAAAAGCCCGGGACAAATTTACGAGTGTGGGCGAGCACAGGAATAAGGTTAAGAGGTCCCTAGTGTACGGAGGAGTTCCTTTTTAATAACAGAAGGGGGGGGGGGAGAGAGAAAAATTGCTGACACCTATCGAAAAAACTAAGGAAGTTGAGAGTGGGAGATGAGGGAGGAGGAGAGAGAGAGTAGAGATGGGGAGGGACTATCAATCACTTTAGTTCTTCTTACTGGTCGTATCATTACTTCGAAAGAAGGATTACAAAATTGTGAATTGCTAGGGATTCGGGTAGCTTTCTTAGTAAATGGTCATCTTATATTTACGACTCAGTGTCCCATGAATGACGACAACCTTTATCAAGTCAACAGCCCCAGGCTAAGTGGTTAACGCGTCAGTCTAGTAATCAAGAGGTCGCGGGTTCGAAACCCAGCCGGGACATGAAAAGTTGTTTCAGAGGTTAGCCTTGATGTTAAACGTCGTTTGTCATTGATACGACACCTCGGCGACAGCACAAGTTCATGTGAGCCCTGAAATGATGTATACATACATATTTGTATAAGTATGGTGTTTTATTTACTTGATATAATGATACATGAAAGCAAATCAACTTTCATCAAAAAATTGAAACATAAATATTTGACTTACCGTTGTTTTAATGCTCATTTCATTTCCTATGCTATGTTAGATTTTTAAGTGTAGTGAGAATGTCAACATAGTAGCTATTAAAAAAAATAAGAAGAAAATAAGTGTGAAGCCTACACTCACCCAGCCTTCCCATTCTAACTGCCGCGGTGTAAAGTGCCGGGGAATAAACGATGGAAAGGATATCCTGAAAATTCAATATGGGTACGATGAAACGAGAATAATAGGAGAGAAGAGAAAGAGTAGGAAATATATACCAAGAAGGAATTGGATGAAAAGCAGGAGCTCGTGTTCATACAATAGAAAACTAATAAAAACAGAAAATAAAAGTCAAATAGGAAAGAAAGTGAGAGGGAATATAGGAGAAATATACAAGGAGAAAGGAAATGAGCAGGACAGAGAAGGAGAGGGAGGCTCAGAGGGAGTGAAAGGGAGACATAAACTGCTTTGGAAAACTTTTTTTTTTCGCAAGAAAAAAGTTGTGAAATTTCTGGCAATGTCATAAAAATTATGTTTTTCACAAGCAGGCCTGACTTAATAAGTATTTATCTACTACGTATTGACTCTGAGGATGAGACAATGAATAGAATATTAAAATATATGTAGATGAAAAATGAGCATTTTGAAAATAAATTTAAAATTAAAGATCGCAAAAAGAAACAGAGTTTACTAGAGAAAGGATAAAGATAGATGACAAGTAAAAACAGCACATCCACTAAAAAATTACTTGATGTTATTCTTACTTAAAATCAATTGAAAGGGGTTCTCAAAAGTTAAAAATATGTATGTCCTCTGATATTCTCATTGACTTTACTATAGGAATATTAATCCTTAGAAAACACTACAAACTATTGAGTTATAAAACATCACGGATAAAATAATAGATCAATTATTAAAATTGAGGGTGCAATAAGAAAGTATTTTTCGTAATTTCAGCCATGTTTTTCACTCATGGAGGATAACATGGGTAACAATTACGGCGACGAAGGGTCGTGATTCAGATAGTTTGGTTATAAATATCAGATCTCGGCCCTGACAAATGAGAAAGAGAGAGGCGACCTAGTAGCGAGCCTGGGGAGGCAGCAGGAGAATCCTAAAGAGGCATTTTACGTTTCTCCAGTTAATTCTTTATAGTGTGTAAACTATCATTACAATGGCAACAGCTTTGACAATGGGAGGGAATAGGAGTGGCCCAGGTGAGGGAGGCCTTGGCAATGAAATGGGGAGGAGAGGGACACTAACCTCACATAAAACTTGCCATTTAGATCATAAAAAAAGTTTTCCTTCATCATTTTGTATGTGCTCTGGAGGAGAGAACGCCTCTATCGTGTCAACGCACTTTCTAATTGAGGTGGGGAGAATACCTTGAGGCCCTTGTGAGTGGTGAGTGAGTAAGGGGAGATACTTAAGTAGGTACTGAAAATCTCGACAATATAGGAATGCTTCTGAGTAGTTGAAGTTTTGGGCTCGTGGTGTAGTGGTCTGAGGTAAGTGATCAACTGATAATAGTGGAGGACTGGAGGAGGGGGACGGTTTCTTCTATTTTGTTCACATTGACATGCAGTTCAGCAGCACATATAGAGTTTAGTTATTTTAGCTTTGGCTTTATTAATACAAGGGTGCCTGCAGAAATTGTCTTATACATATCATTTATATCATCATTATTTAATTTTGATAGATATTTTTTTCTTTTTCTTTAATCTAATACTTTGCTTTGTCATCAACTCATCACATTCCAAGTCATTGAGAAAACTGAAGTTATAGGTTTTTGATTTTCCTTCTTAATCCCAAACCTATTTTTTAGTTTTGTCAAGCGACTTGTATTTCTTCAGAGCTCAGAGAGTTTTAGATATTAAGAATGAAGGAGAGAGAGAGAGAGAGGAATTTTGTTCTGGATATTTTAACTTTCTCCTGAGACTATGGGAGGGACATTTTTATTCCTTCCTTGCACGAATTCTCCGCAGAGAATGAAAAAGACGAATAGGAGTGAGATTAGAATTATATTAGTGGGAAGGAGAGGGGAGGGGAGGAGGGAGAGAGAGAGGTCTCTGGACAATGAAAATGGCTGAAAACGTGATTTTCAAGTTCTGTAATTCCTATCCCCCTGACTTATGACAACGAACGAGAATTGAATAATATATCAAAATTCAAAATGATTGAAGGGCACAGGACAAAATTTTCCGGGTAACTGCAGTGTGACGGAATTAATCATTGAAAGTACAACTATTATTTCAATTATTCTAGCTATCTCTTTTCTTCCTTATATAACCCACACGGGACTCTGATCGTGAAACACAAGAAAGTCATCTTGAAACTTAACCAGAACTACTGTAAATAATCGGAGAAGAAACAGAGGAAGATACGTAGAAAATACTTTTTATGAAAAAAAAATATTTCAACAAAAAAACTGGAAAAATAAAAAAAGTGAAGAAAAAAGAGAAGTAGGTTGTGAAACGTGAGAGATTGGATGAGAGAGAACACAGGAGGGAGGGGGAGGGATGGAAAGGGTAAATGAAGACATCAGGGAATCTCTACATGCCTTCTGAAGGGGTAGAGGGTAGAGGGCCTCTTCTCAAATCACGTCTACACCTTCTTCCAACCTTGAGGCTGAGTCCTGAGTCTTCCACAGGATCAGGAAGTAATGAATTCTGCATCTCTGGATACAGCCAGTGACAAAACGTAAGGATCAAGACTTTCCCGTTAGAGCAGGGGAAATGTGTCTCACCTAACAAGAACTCTACTACTACCATCATTTAACAATGATAATATAGGTTATTTACCCAGAGTTCTAAGGACCAAGTACATGTATGTACTTGGAAATAGACTTCCAAAGATTAATGAATGGGGTAGGTGGGTTTTGATTTAACTCGAGTTTGAACCATTTCCACCAAATATTTCAAAATGCATGAAGAATCACGGAATTTTTAATGTGCATTATGTTTGCGACGTACCCACGTACATTAACTTCTTCAGTTCTTTCAAATGTGTATTTAAGATCTTCTGGTTAAAATTTGAAATAAAAAAGGGAAACGAAACTCGGTGAACATTCAGATATAACAGAACTGAAGACGAATCATTTGCACCTGAGTTTGAATTTACGTAATTTAATTTACTTTACCTAGCGCCACCTGGTGCACGCATATTTCAGAGAAAGCACGAATGTATGCCATCTCATCAGTCTTGAAATTTGCCAACACGTGTATGTCATTGTGTCACCTTTACATAATTCGTTCAAAAATGTAGGTAGTAAAAAGTCACAACTCGTAAGTCTCTGCAGATGAACATGACACGAATGTAGGACATGGATAACACAAGGATCAAATGTGACAGACACAGAATGGAATATACATTTCGAAATTAAAATCCTTAAAAGCATAGATTTAATGGAACACTGTGGAAAAAAGTGTGTTATCTTGATTGAACTTTGACTTGTGTCTTCCTGCAAAACACATTTCGTAATGATGCGTTGCCTTGGGTAGGAGTTCCCATACATCACCTGGGGAGATGGTTTTGGGAATATTAATGTCGCGACTCAAAGGGTAGGTAAAATCTTTTAGTTGCTATTCCTAAAAGTCGATAGAATTACAAGATGGAGGAGAAATTTTTGGGAACAGACAGTTGAAAAAGCGACTTTAAGTTAAACCCAACAAAACAAATGTTTTTGTAAAATTTGTTTTTGATAAATTATTAATTTCATTTTTAATGATTTGTAACTTGTAGCCCAATTTTATTTGTAACAGTTTGCTTCAGTTTCTGGACAATATTAGCACCACGACCTATTAACATATCAATTACATAATCAACAAAAAAATAAGGACCACACACACACTAATACAGGGAAGCTTAGTGTAGCCTAGTGAGTATTTTCTCGTATATTAAAGAAAAGTAATGAGAGAAAAGTATATTATTTTACTTTTTAATTTAATTTAAATTAAATTTACAAGATAAAGCACAAACTTTCCTCAAAAACAAAGCCATAAAAGTTTAAATCAGTTCTTTTTTTTCCTCTAACCTAAAAGCAAGCAGTTTGCTTCATCAATTATGCTGATAAAACTTTTGCTGACTCAGACTGAAACTTAGCTTCTGCCGTGAGTGGATCTCTCTCGGAACTTTGGTCGTTTAGATTAAAACGTTGAGTTTTAATCTCTTGGAAACTTGCATCTTTTATTATTTTATAAAATCATATTTTAAAATTGCGAGAACATGAAATATGTTAAGACGTGTTAAAATAAAGTCCAATTAAATATGTTAAGACGTGTTAAAATAAAGTCCAATTTAATTTAGTTTATTTCAAGGGATAAGTGCGTATAATTTAAAGAAGAAAATTCAGAAATCCATAGGAAACATTACAAAAACCCAAAAGGGGATTCTATATATTGAAAATGAAAATTTGGCACAAGCTTTTGAGAATATTGCCTCCTTTTTCTTTTTTGTTCCCTTTTCTATTGTTTTGCACTGTTTTAAATTTCTTTTGTTTCTTCAACGTTTTTTTTTTCATTTAAAGGAGGACAAAAAGTAAAGTGAAGGTGCTGGCTGATATTTTTCTACCCGGACATACTGATGGCAGTCAGTGCCTAGACTACTCGACTCGTGTATCAAGAAGTCCGTGAAAGATCAAATATCCGTGAAATATTGGAAAATATACATATATAAACAAGGAAAATTTAGTTTTACATAGGTATAATTCTTTACACAAAGTTTCTACCTGTACTTCTACCTGTACTTCTGTCCTATAGCCGAAGGGAAGGACCGTACTCTAATAGTAAACTCCGGATCACACCAGTTTATTGTTCTAATTCCCAACAGTAATAAGAATGACCTGTAGGTTCTACAGAGTTATACTACCTGGAGTTAGTTATCCACAATGACCTGCTATCAGCGTACATCAGATCTACCGCCACGCCGAAGCTAAGTTAAGTGGCCTGTTATGATCCGAGCAAATCATTTAATAAGCTCAGCTCTCAATATTGCGGAGCTCAGCTGAGCTGGTGTGCACTGTACAGGTTCAGCTACTTGAGATTCTATTATTATAGACTTTGTACAATGGAATACGAAAGTTCAGCAGAGAGCAGGAGTATCAGATAACATCAGGACTGTCCAAATATCAGTATGTCTCAAATATTAACCCGGATATATTCATATTTTTTCTATCTTTAATATTTATTTATCAATTACGTCAGACGGCACCGTGGGGATGAAATTATTTAATTTTTGCTGTCGGAGTACAATGATTATTGTTGATAATATACAAGTTAGTATGCTGCAATTCCACCTTAGTTAAAAATCTTGTTCCTGGAAAAAAGGAAATAATGCTTTGTATCGATCTAAGTATGTAAATGGCCGACCGTTGTCCTTTTTTGACGACCGCGGACATTTATGTAGTAATAATTGTTCTCACGAACCTCTACCAAAATTATTGTTCCCTAAATTCTAAATGTTTGACAATACCTAAATATAATTGTTATGGTTATAGCGATAGCATGCATTAGATGTTGAAAGACTTTAAAGCGTTAATGGACTGATTGGACCCATCAGGTGAAACAGGTATAAATTTCCTGATAGGAACCATTGTGAAGATATTTTCCCTTGATCATCCTTAACTTGGACACTCCTCGAATACTTTCAACTGAAAATAATATAGGAAAGAATAATGTCAGAACAGAATGCTCCACGTAGAATATCTCTTCCTTTGTTTTCTGTATCTCTTGCCAGATGAAATTTAATTCGAAATGACAGCCCTCTGTAAGATACACATATTGAGCTCCAGTACTGAAGGATATTGCTAGTAGCTTACGATACAAAGGAGTTTAAATATGTAGCAAAGCAAGAATGCCTCCTGTGCAATGGAAGTATCTCACATCCAAGCTATTCACTTCTGACTGCCTATTCCAAAACATCTGCTCCCACCTCCATTTCAGCATTACATTTCAGCGTTCTTGGGCTGGCACACTTTAAACTCCAATTAAGATCTCTCTCTCTCTCTCTTTCTGGAGCAGCCAAAATATCTTGGGTGCCCTCTCCCATTACAGGGAGTAGTTCAAATGATTGCTTAGACAATCACAGATTCTAAAGTAAGGAGAAAGGAACTTTCAAATCTGGAACGTGTAAATTTTATATGGTACGTTTTTTGACACTTCGAATTTGTTTTTGACAAAATTTGTTGGGACGGATGTAATGTACACACGTTCAATTTTAATGTGTACACGCTTGTACGGTATGAAATAATGTGTATGAGTTGGAAAAAAAAACGACTATGGTAAATATATGTGATACATTGTTACAGAAAAACAAGTCTCATTCTGAGACGAAAGCTGTGCTGTTCTAATTTTCCTGGCTGTCAGTTCCATTACGTCGCATATCTCGCTTTCTTAATACGGACGAGGGAAATTAGACGGCTGAGCATGTTGCCTAATGTATGCTCGTACATCACATGGCTCTTGTCAGGACAACTTTTTTTTCAAGATGAGCTTTCACAACGAAACAACTTTAATCGCATGTGTTCTGTAATTCCTCTTCAGATGCACAAGGAGACACAATTAATAAATTTCCCTTTCTGTGCTGGCACACATAAAGCACCAGATTCAAAAAATCTATGCATGCCATTCGGCTGGGTACACTATGAACATACAATTATTAGGTGGGTAAAATTATTTAATTATTGTAAGTACTTTAAAATCAGTAAGTATAATATCTATCAGACAAAATCCACCCAATCTAAACTACCAATGGTGTTGATTTGAAGAGAACGATATTTATTAAAGATGAAACGTACATATATTATACATAAATATAAAATATTTTTGAGACACTATACAGAGAGGTCATCGGACTAAGTTAAGCTATTTATATTGAGTAAGATCCAGGCTAAAGTAATAATTTATTTCCTGTGAGAGTTTTTATAATTTATATAAAAGCATTTGACCGATTTTGTTCTTTTAAGAAATTTCTGAATTCCATTTTATTTTTCCGCAAGTAAAATAAATACAAAATAGATCCTCGCAAAAAAATAAGAGAAGAGACATGCTATACAGTATGTTTCAGAAAAGGTGGCCACCCCCTCGTAACTTTTGAACGCGACGGAATTTTTCAATTCTGTAAAGTCCTAGGTATAGGAAGTGCCCTATGGCCCATCCTGTGGTCATATTTATTTTTGGCCCCGGTCGGCCCTTCCGGCTTTTAGGCCATATTTTTTCATTTTTCTCGCGAATTTTAAATGGAATGCTATATTTTTTATTCCTGTTAATTAAAGTCTAAAATAGGCTGAGTATAATGAGCTTTTCAAATTTTCAAAAACCTTATCAGGGGTGGAGCTAGTAGGGTGCAAGTTTCAAAACTATTACACCCTGTATTTCAGCGTTAGTTAGATTTTTTAGTACTTTTTTTATGTTCATAGGTTCAAAATATCGTTTTACACCATATGAAATCAAAAAAATATTCTTGTTTACTTTTAATAAGGGTCATAGTAAGGTTTGTGTAAAAGTACTTTTTTTCCCACGTCAATTTTTCCGTAAATTAATGGTGTTCTCGAAATTGGCATTTTTAGAGGTGAAAGTCTGCAGTGACATATGTTTTTTATGCTTGAAATCGAAAGAAAACTTAACGGAAAAGCGATTAAGATCATAAAAAAAGCCATTTAACCTGCTAGTTTTTTCACGACAGTGTCCGGTAAAGTGGGTGAATTTCGTATTGGATTTTTTTGTTGTTGAGGAAACACAATTGGCATAGAAAATAAATAATACCTAATAAGGGAATAATACTTCAATTAACATAACTAAATGCGAAATTAAATGAAGATTATTTCTTCTAAATCAGTGCCGGATAATTTTTTTTTTTTCTCTCTCTTCTCCTCTTTAAAATAATTGAATTGGTTTAATTTTCACCCTCAAGAGTTTGGTACTTGACCTGGTATTTTTTTCTCTTAAATTTTGAGATAATTAGATTTTTATTTAGAGACCTGGTATTCATTACTAGCAACACCAGTATGATTTTTTTTTTTTTTTTAATTTGGGTTTAATATCTCGTTTCAACTGCATGGTCATATCATAACGGAGGTGTTACCCTCCATTCGCAAGAAACTCACCAACCTCCTAAACACATTTATCTCACCCAGCCCTGGGTTAGGCCGGAATACCAGCATCACGAAGTCTTCTCCTCGCTAGACGTTGCTTAACTTCGGTGATCCTACAAGAATCGTTGCATTCAAAGGGCCATCGGACTGACTCCAGAGTTATTAACAATGTGTTTTCTACAGATTTTACCAACTTACCAACTAAAATTGTCTCAAGAGGGGACCCCTAGGCCGACTTTAGAATTATTTTTGATACAACTTGAACTTTGAAAAGTGAAAAAAAAGAGAGAGAGAGAGAAAAAAAAAATATATCCGGCACTGATTTTGAATAAATAATTTTCATTTAATTTCGCATTTAGTTATGTTTATTGAAGTATTATTCCCTTATTAGATATTATTTATTTTCTATGCCAATTGTGTTTCCTCAACAACAAAAAAATCCAATACGAAATTCACCCACTTTACCGGACACTGTCGTGAAAAAACTAGCAGGTTAAATGGCTTTTTTTATGATCTTAATCGCTTTTCCGTTAAGTTTTCTTTCAATTTCAAGCATAAAAAACATATGTCACTGCAGACTTTCACCTCTAAAAATGCCAATTTCGAGAACACCATTAATTTACGGAAAAATTGACGTGAGAAAAAAAGTACTTTTACAAAAACCTTACTATGACCCTGATTAAAAGTAAACAAGAATATTTTTTTGATTTCATATGGTGTAAAACAATATTTTGAACCTATGAACATAAAAAAAGTACTAAAAAATCTAACTAACGCTGAAATACAGGGTGTAACAGTTTTGAAACTCGCACCCTACTAGCACCGCCCCTGATAAGGTTTTTGAAAATTTGAAAAGCTCATTATACTCAGCCTAACTTAGACTTTAATTAACAGGAATAAAAAATATAGCATTCTATTTAAAATTCGCGAGAAAAATGAAAAAATATGGCCTAAAAGCCGGAAGGGCCGACCGGGGCCAAAAATAAATATGACCACAGGATGGGCCATGGGGCACTTCCTATACCTAGGACTTTACAGAATTGAAAAATTCCTTCGCGTTCAAAAGTTACGAGGGGGTGGCCACCTTTTCTGAAACATACTGTATAATTTTTTCAAGTGGCTTTTAAACACCCATCCCTGTTTGTTCCTCGTCGGGAAAATTGTGTTTTCTTCCTAAACTCCAGAGTAGAGAAGAAATTGCAAACAATACATTGAGTACATTTCTTCTTCTTCTTCTCTTTGTTTATATTATTCCTTATCAGGATCTTGCTCGCTTCTTTTCTTCAAAACTTATTTATCACTCTCTAAAAATCTAGGAAAGAAAATTTCATGTGAGCATAGGGTTGCTCTCGTGCCTTTTTCTGGCGGAAAACTTTTTAGCGAAATTTGATTTTTCTAGAATTTTTTTCAGATATTTCTCAAGACTTGTTGAGGATGGGAGATGACTTGTTTAAGAGTGCATATAGGACAAGTTTCAAGTTTTTCATTTAGTTGATGCTGTTGAGATATTATTTGAAAGCTGCAAGTGGCAAGTGGTAGCACTCTTTTAAGAAAATTATTAACCTATTCAAAGTTCATTTATACAAGAGAACTTACTTATTTTCGGACACAAACTATGGTAAGCAATTTAAACGGTAAGTCAATGCTATAACAGAAGTTTTTTATTGAATTTTAGGTTTCTTAAGTTTCAGAGAGAAATCCTGACGAAGACGGGTCGCTTGCCACAGCTCATGTTGCTAGTCTCAAAATATTAATATTTTATTCTAAAATTCTCAGAACAACTTTAAATACCTTTATCATATTTCTCTCACTCCTCAATGCAAAAGATTTTATTTTCTCTAAGCTTATAAACTGCATTGGATAATTTCAAAAATCCTGCACATTCTCGAAACTGAAAACAAATACTTTTACATTATTCAAAGATATTAATATTTCGTTGCGATTTTATTTTCCTTTTTACTGAAGAGATTGTTATACTTTACGTCGTTGTCTTGAGCAAAAATCTTTTCAATCCTTTTTGTCAAATCGTGCACAAAAAAAATATACACAATATGTATAGTTGTATACATAATACTTTTATGTATATGTTGGATTTCAAAGACAATCGAAATTGACCACTTCAATAACCACTCATGAGTAATGGTGGTCGAGTGTTTGGGGCAAGAGTGTTGATTAAGGAAGCACGTGTAGGGAAGGAAGAAAGAGGACATGACAGGATGTGGAGGAGGAATGGGAGGGGAGGGATGAGCAGGGATGTTTTACGACCCCCCCTGTGGTGTGCTTATGAGACGTCCAGATTACTTTTCAATTCACACAACACACTTCACCGGTAGGAGAACATCCTCGATATGTTGTACTGACATGTGGAAATAACAGAGGGAAGGAGAAAGAGAAAGCGAGAGAGAGGAACAGAGAGAGAGAGAGATGAGAGAAAAATAGATAGAGAGAGAGTAGAGAGAGGGGGAGAGAGGAAAGGGGAGAAAGAGAGAGAGAAGGGGGGAGGAAGGAAGAGAGAGCGAGAGAGATGAGGAACAGAGAGAGAGAGATGAGGAACAGAGAGAGAGAGAGATGAGAGAAAAATAGATAGAGAGAGGGGGAGGGAGGAAAGAGAGAGAGAAGGATAAAGAGATTGGGAGGGAGGGAGGAAGAGAGAGAGAGAGAAAGTACTTGAAACGACCAAAACATTAAGCACTTATATATACAGACAAAACAATGGTAGAATTGATATGAACAAGATGATTAACAAACAAAGGCAAAATAAATAAGCTTTATACAAACACGAATTCTATAAGATGATGACATACCTCTTCCCTGTATCCTTGTGGGAGAACATTTCGGAAATATAAAAATAAAAAGATAAACAATCCTCTTTTTTTGTCAGAATTGAAGCAGAAGAAAAAGCTGCACACTTGTGTATGTGGTGAACTGGTACGTACGATGCTCTCAGCTCCGACTCGTAAATAACAGATCCTGGGTTAAACTATTCCCTGCTGGCCTAGTTATATTAGTGTTGGTTAAATCCATATAAAAAGACTTAGGACGAAATTACTAAAAAAAAGGCGAAAAATTAAAATTGTCACCGTGGCCGAGTGAGTTAGGAGGGCGCTAGGCATTGCACGCATGGTGACCTGGGTTCGATCCCCAGCGGGGCAGGAATTTTTCTGCTCTCTACTTGGATGTTCGGGGTCCACTCATACCTCGTGAGGAAAATTGATGTGAAGCAGCAACCAGTGGCGGAATCATAGGCACAAATCTAGCCTTACCTCCACAGAGGTATTACAAAAACGTCTATTGACTCCGCCCTTAAACAGCAACACCTGTAAATTGCTTCTGGATTTATTGGTTTTCTGTTACTGCTAACTTCCTCTTCATCCCCCCCTAGGTGAGAAGAAAAGAACTGTGCAATATCACGTATCATATGTCAAACATTTAGTAAATAATTTATGCACAATATGTTTTGTGATGAAGAAAATTAAGTGCATTCTGCAAATAAGTCAAGAAATATTATAAAATGAGAAAAATTACGTGCAAATGCAGAAATCAACATACGTATGTAACATTACAATGTAAAGGGATACATATTATAATCAGCATCATCCCATGTAATGTCTGCAATTTTCAAGTTTGCAATGTTATTTACTTTCATTTTCAGATACATATGCAAATTATGTAGTAAATGTACGAGTGTATCTAAGGAGTATATTACATAATAAATCCACTTATGTACTCATATGCATCCTATGAGTATATAAGTATGGGAGATGCTGCCGAGAGTTCAATCAGGATCTGACTCAAGGAGCGAATGGGAGTTGGTAGCTCGTTCAATCCAGTGCTGACACTCCCCACTGCTGACTCATTTTCATAAGTAAGTACTCATCAGGGAGACTATAAAGGAACTCGATCTGTTCTGTAGACCAATATTTTGACAGTTATCTTTCCATGACCAAAAATAAAAAACGACTTAATGAAATCAATGGAGATTTCATTATTATTAAAGAGATTTAATCAATTTTTATTTAAAAATAAGCATTTACATTTTACATTTTTTTAACAAAAGTTGAAATGATTAAACAAAACTTGATCAAGGGAGGTGCTAATGCCTACGACATTCTCTTCTATTGAGCGAGCCGTGTGATCTGTGGAACAACTTTTTTTTATGGAACTCATTCTCACATTTAGCCTCATGTTATACATTTCCTGCGTTTCCTTTGCCAAATTAAATATAAATTTACAATAAACATTTTACACGGATCAGATTAGAGTTCAGTAGTCCGTCTGTCTGTCAAACTTTAGGACTTTTAGGTCAGCTTCAAGAGTGCGAACCAAACTATGCCAAGTTGGCAACAATGTTTATTCTTGTATACTAAAATACTTTTCCAGAATACACGACTGATAGACAAATGCATACTGCTCTGAGAATGCAACGCAAGTACCTAGTTCACTAACACAAGTGGCAAACTATGCCAAGTTGGCAACAATGTTTAGTCTTATATACTAAAATACTTTTCCAGAATACACGACTGATAGACAAACGCATACTGCTCTGAGAATGCAACGCAAGTACCTAGTTCACTAACACAAGTGGCAAACTATGCCAAGTTGGCAACAATGTTTATTCTTGTATACTAAAATACTTTTCCAGAATACACGACTGATAGACAAATGCATACTGCTCTGAGAATGCAACGCAAGTACCTAGTTCACTAACACAAGTGCCAAACTATGCCAAGTTGGCAACAATGTTTAGTCTTGTATACTAAAATACTTTTCCAGAATACACGACTGATAGACAAATGCATACTGCTCTGAGAATGCAACGCAAGTACCTAGTTCACTAACACAAGTGGCAAACTATGCCAAGTTGGCAACAATGTTTAGTCTTATATACTAAAATACTTTTCCAGAATACACGACTGATAGACAAACGCATACTGCTCTGAGAATGCAACGCAAGTACCTAGTTCACTAACACAAGTGGCAAACTATGCCAAGTTGGCAACAATGTTTATTCTTGTATACTAAAATACTTTTCCAGAATACACGACTGATAGACAAATGCATACTGCTCTGAGAATGCAACGCAAGTACCTAGTTCACTAACACAAGTGCCAAACTATGCCAAGTTGGCAACAATGTTTAGTCTTGTATACTAAAATACTTTTCCAGAATACACGACTGATAGACAAATGCATACTGCTCTGAGAATGCAACGCAAGTACCTAGTTCACTAACACAAGTGCAGGTGCTTACTGCTAGCATACTTTACCGGGTGAGTTGCACTTACAGCCCATGCTGACATGCACCTGAGAATCTACAGGGTGGCTCTGGAAGTGAATGAAGAAACCGAGGTCCAAGCATGATTGAATTCAGTTGATTGCAGGATCAATCCTGATTGTTTAAATCAGGAATTGAAAATCTCTATTTTTTATCCTACATGGCATGAACAGTGAACACACGGGCGCATCACGATTCGTCTCAAAAAGGGTTTTTTAAAAAGGTTGGAATTTCAGGTATAAAAATGACCACACGATTCGTCACTCTCTCTAATATATCTTTCTCTCTCACCCACAAAGTATAATTGACATACGAAAGTAAAGTAGAGACGAATCGTGAAATTCCCGAACACACTCTCTCTAATATATCTTTCTCTCTCACCCACAAAGTATAATTGACATACGAAAGTATAATTGACTGCTTTGTTCCAAATATTTTGTTGAGGCCCACCCCGTACGTCCGTGCGAGCGCTACATAAAGTCTATTTAATTAATATAATTACGCACACATTTCATGAATACGACAGCCGTGGAATGTTAGTTTAATGGATTCTGCCTTTGCCTATTATGAGGACTCTGAGTTTTACGAGCATTTTACTTAATTACCTTTGGCTCGAGAGTGGCACGGGGTTAGGAATTAACCATACGAGTAAGTGATATTTGTGTTAGACAAGTGAGCGAGTGCATGCGTATTTACCTGCAATTAAAAGATATTTACAATGTTATACTCTTCCTTGACTTCATCCTTTTACTTTTCTTGTAAACAGTGAGTGAGAGAGAACTGAAGAGAGGAGAGAGAGAGAGAGATAATAGATAGTGCTGATTTCTTTGACCTTATCAGGATTTGAAGGACAAAACATCGAAACCACTTCGTTCACCAATTTGGTTTTGATAATTCTATAATTGAAATAATCAACGAAGCTAAACCAAATGGAGCAAGTAAATAGACCTCTAATGAATCTGAATTATTATTCTCCAAATGTTAATAATGCCTGAGCCGAACGATAGTGAATTAATAATCTGAAAATGGTAGTGCCTAAGCCGAGTGCCATAACTAGCTATAATTGAACTAATTCAATAAAATGCAAAAGTTTCAAGTTCAGGTTGTGTATTTTATCTTAAAAGTATTTAGGAATGCTCGCACAAGTATGAGAACTCTAAGATGTATACTACTTATAATATCCCTTATTTGAGGACTTAACTTAAACAAGAGGACATAGCAAAAGTTGTTGTTGGACTTAACAAAAGAAGGTCCCGTAGAAATGAAATCACTACTCCATACAATCAGAACACGATAGAAAGAAACATATAGTATATCAGGAAATTAAGCCAGCCGACGTGGTGGAACGGTTGTGAGTACTACCCTGTAATCGAGTGATCTTGAGTTTGATTCCCGATTCTATCAGATAATTCTGTTCTCTACGACCACGTGAGGTTGGCATTTCCGGCCCAACCCAGGCTGGGTGAAGTTCATGTGGGTAGCTGGTACGATTCCCAGTAAATGAAGGGTAAAACCCCCGTCTCAAATAAGGACTTTAAAACCAAACACAATATATTTATTGAGGTCGCAGTGTTAATTTTGTAGGGGTTCCACTAATAACCCTGCAACAATGTGAGATAAAAATTGTAAGAAATATTACATTATTTCTTTTTCAAGGTAATTTATATTGATAAGGTTATAATCTGCTGGCATACTGGAACTACATATCTTGCGCTGACAGCCTAAAGAAAGCACTACTTGTGTTTAATACAAGTTTTCACGATATGATTAAGATTACTAATACAACAAAATTACAAGGAACAATAATTGATAATGAATTACCGTTATCTTACTTGTAATTCGTATCTGAGCTACTTCTAAGGAATATAAAAAACTACATATTAGCAGGCTTATACTACAAATATACGAAGACAGATAAAAACACACGCACACTACACAAACAACATAAATAAAACATCGCTGGTCACATTCATTCATTACACAGTCACCTCACGTTTTTCTGTATGTACACAAAACAGGGCATTCCAGAAGTTATAAGAAGAACACTTCAAACATGAATACTACGTCAAATGAGGTGAAGCTTAATGAAATTAGCACCCACCCACATGAAATTCATCAAATTTATATTTTTGGTCCCAGATGATGGCAAGAAAGCTATGGCTAGATGATAATAATATTTATATGTGTCAATTCGAAAATTAAGAAAGCTGAAATTACGGGATTGGCATGCAACCTGCCATATCCAACCCAGGGAATGAAACTCTCAATTTTACTAGACGAGAATAGGAGAATGTATTAGGTGGAAGAGATTGCCATAGGCAATAACCCCGCCCTTTTGTTAGGACTTATGTTTTTATATATTTTCTATTCTTTTTCATTTTTATTGTATATTGTTTCCATTTTTTTCATTGTTAAAATAATTATTTGCATGTACATAATGTCCATTTATACCTAATAAAGCGTTGTATAATAATATGAAACAATTCCTCAGCTACAGGAAGGGGCTAAAGTTTCATGTCCAAAACTCGTCGGCAGACTTCGGAGCCAAAAATGGTCCGTGATTGAAACCTTTATTACCCTCATCAGGAAAGTCAGCATTGAGAGCAATAAAAGCTTTCAAGATAATCTGCTTGCTATTCCCAGCCACATATACATTACCAGTGCGTGTCACATGCACAGCTCTCCCTCCCACAACCCTCCCCTTGCTCCCACTTCCAGCACGACTATATATTTCTCGTAAAATCCGCCCGCAACAGAGCAGAATTTGGGTCACAATTGATTTTGAGTGCCCCTTGCTTGTCTCTCCCACTTTTCTCTCTGTACTTTTCTTTTCTCTTATGTGAAATTTCGGCAGTTCTTTTTCCGTTTTTCTATTATATTTTCCTTTACTTCTCTTTCGCGCGTGCTACTTTCAATTTTCTTCCTTTCCCTGCCATTTAACTAGAGGAGAGTATAAATTTCAGAAACAGTTCGTGCTTGCTCAGCTGTTCGTAGTGTGAAAATGAAAACATAATTCTTTTCTAACCGCATGCACTGGTGTGAACCTTTCTTTTAATTAAAATAATTAAGGGAATAAAAATATATCTTTTTATCATCACAAAAGAAGTGAAAATGAGTAAGATCAAAAGTTAACTGCAGAAAAAAGGCCTATTTTGTCGGATTCAAACGTTTTTCTCATAATTAAAAAAAGCCATGATTCATCAGGGTCGTTTTCCTTTCAGTAAAAAGTTGCTCATAGACTTTGTATAAAAAATCTGGGAAAAAGTTAGCGTGAAAATTGCCTACGTAGAGACTTGTAGTGAAAACGATATCCACATATAGTTTATGTGAGCGAGGTGGGGGGAAGAATGAACGATGTTGTAATGGCTGAAACTTTGCGTAGGGAAAATAAAAACAACTCCGAAGTCGAACTATTACTGTCTGGTAAGTCTATAAGTTGTGGCAACACAGGCAGGGGCCGCAGACACTGAGGACGGGAATTTATGCTGCAGCCAGAGTTCATGCTATTTAAAAGATTACGTTCCCTACTTTCTATTATTTCCAGGAACATGGGAGGGAAGGAGGGAGAGAAATGAAAGAGAAAGGATCTAATTAAGGACAAACATGAGGAAAACGACTCTACAGACTCCACACATATACAGAGTTCAGAATGTGGTCGTCAGACTTTTCTAATTAGGTTTAAGTCAGTTGCCGGGGTGTGAGATATGATTTCCAACCTGGGTAGTCTTGGGCTGAAATTGGGTATACAATGTATAATACCTTCATTTAAAACGTGGTAAGGATTGAAAACTGAAAAGGTGAACACCCCCAGGGGTAGGGTTTTGTTTGTATTAGAAGAAGATTTAATGTTTCATTAGAGCTGTACTGGTGGTACATTGTACAGGTGGTACCTTGAAAACATGGAACGGTTGGTAAAAACTAGAAAATTATTCAAGATGATCACCGAAAAGGATCAGTTTGCTTCATTAACAAAAGTTCACGGATAATTTTGATAGTTGAAGGACAGGACACACAGTGGACAACAGTATCTCCTGAGCATGTCACTGGTCACTGTCATGAGTGTCATGTAATGTAGAGCAGCCCCCAGCTCCAGACGACTTGTGACAGACACACGTTACCTCATTACCCTGACGGGGACAGGGACAGAGTCAATGGTCTCTTTCGGACAATCCCTACGGGCGCTAAAATAAATTTCACTACAAAGACACTAATTGCAACAATCTGCTAAAAGTCTGTCAAGTGCAGACAAAGGGAAAGCCGTCTTTCAACTCCTGGCTTCATATTATAATGTTTTTCCACATTGTTTTGCATAGTTTTAGAATAAATAAAAGCCTCTCGATCGCTCTCCACTTAAATAAAAAAAAAGTAAGAAGTTTTTTTCCGCGTCTCTCGCAATTTTCACTTAGTGTACATTAAATTTATTTTCATCTGCGTAATGCAGAATTTGGTTGGGCGGCGCGACGGCAATTTATAACTTTCATTTATAACGTCGCGTCGGCGGCGGTTATATGATATACTAATGTATTATGTATAGTGGGCTTTGGAATTTTGCGAACATCATCAAGAAATAGAAGATATTTTTTTAAAGTAAATATATTTCAATAGACCGGGCAGGAATCAAACTTGCAATCAAATATCCTTCTGTGTAAACTTTCTGGTTTAAGATTAGGTATGTTGCCATTAACATTGATTATTGTTGTTCATCGTGATCGACAGCCATATTTTGTGTATATATCAACAATACAAGCAGTGTTCTTCTAGAGACCACGAAAATGGGCAAGTGAACACTACCTCGCGTCGTATGTAAATCATCTTAACCCCATTTTTGACAAAGAATTAGTCATGAAAATAACAATAAAGAGTGATTTTTTGAAAACCACAACCGCATCAGGAACTTAGCAATTAGTTCCTGAGCCGCTTCGGATTTTTTCCGGAAAACAATTGAATTTTTCTTCCATTTATTTCTTTCCGACTACTACTACGGCTTGATGGCTTAGCTCGGCGCGGCTGCATTAGGAAAAACTTTATCTTTCAATTAGCATCCATCTTTTCCTACGCGAGAAACAAAAGTCAATAAATCTTGCTCGCTTGAGAGGAGGAGACATGGGGAAATATTAGGGAGGGAAATATAAACCTACCCCACGTTGGGAAATAGCAGATTGTTCACAGTCTAGAACTAATACCGAGTCCCTCCACGCACCCACAGGAAGTAAAATTCAACATTTGAGAAATGAATATCAAAGATGTTAAAATATTGGAAATGTGTTGAAAGCATCTCTGTTTACTTTTTACTGCCTAGATAGAATACTTAAGTTGCTATCAGGATATTGACAAGAAAAATTTGTCAGGTGCAAGCTTTCTTCATAAAATGTATAGACTAGTACTAAGAACTTGAAGTCTGAACAGTACAGAACACTATTTTTAACATGATGTATATGTATTTTGTATATTTATTTATGCATCCTAAATAATATAGTTAAGTTGACATTGGCATATAGTGTACAAATTTTGTATTTTAACATTTTTAACGTTCACTTCCGGAATAGTTGAGTTAGATTGGCACATGTGTACCTGCACTTGGTCCTTAATTCCTTATCCATTATGCAGTACCAGTACCTAACCTTTTTTCACTCGAAGAGAATTCAAGTATAATTGTCCACTAGACCATGAAACTTCGTTTGAAACCGTAAAAATGCGACCGAACTATATTTTGGGACCCCTCCTCTGACGTCACCGCCTTGTAGAAAGCCACACTAGAGGGCGAAACCTGGAGAGCACAGGTTTAGCATATAAATTGAATGTTCTTTATCTTTTTGCTCTCCGAAAAAATTCTGAAAACGGATAAGAGCGTTCTCCAAAATTAAAAACTTTGCTCCGTCCTACTCTTCTGTCTCTTCCCAATATCCCTTTCCCCCCACCCCCATCCTAAATTTTTCGAGTGGACGAAGTTTTACGAGGTTTCGGAACACAGGAACCTTGCCTTACCCCCGTCGTCGCTTTGTGCTGGGGGAAAAATTATCACCTTGTAAAAGCAAGGTCGTAAAAATAAATAACCGGAGTGCTTTGTTGGACGGGTGTAAAATGTTGTACTATTACTAATAACAAGTGCTCGCTATTGATCATTCATTTGTATGAACACATGCGAACCACAAGAGAGATGCAGTTCTGCATTCAAACATGCAGGAAATGCAAACAAGCGAATTTTGTTAAAACTCACATCGTCATGTTGTATTGTACAGTAACAGTTATATACCATAGAAATAGATACATAAAATTAGCGCCTTTCAAAATGCAGTTAGTGTTATCCTAATTTCCAATGCCTTCTTAGACTCCCTGAGGGACCCTAATATTGATAATCTATTATTTTGAATAAAAAAATTAACATTGTGTTCACTATCAGCTCATTCATCTCCAACCTCACCATGTAAACATTAATAGTGTAGGTACATATTGTATTGTTTGCCTATTTTTTACTTTCCTTATCCTATAATAAGGAAAGTATTGTATTCGTCGAAAATTTGACCTACCTAGTTTTTCACATTTCTGGACGAATCATAGCCTCAGGATACCAAAAAAGTTGTTTTCAGCCATTGGTCCGTGCGTCTGTCTGTCTGTCTGTCTGTCTGTGTGTCTGTGTGTGTGTGTGTGAACAGGATATCTCAAGAACGGTATGAGCTAGAGACTTGAAATTTGGTATGGTAATTAATTTTATTTTTTTACAGATAATAAATTTCTGTCATTTGCAATCCAGAGGGCAAAGTACTCAAAATGGAATTTTGAGTTTGCCTAATGGATTTCATTCTCACTTACCTTTGAATGGAGAAACACGTTTATTTCATAATTCAGAACTCACCTGAAACACGAGGAAAAATTAACACGTCAGTGAATTAGTTTTTCCAATAATCAAACTTATCAAACTGGTACAGAGAACCTGTTTAACTAAGCATCCTATATGTAACAATATGTAACATGTAACTACAAATTAGAATCCAAGAATTTAACATGTATTGCAGTACTAGGAATCTGTTTAATTAGTGTTGCATGTAGATAAATTACATCAGACTAACACCAGAAACAAATAAAATCACATTCAGAATGCGGAAATAATTGGAGCTCTTCAAAGATTTGGAAAAATACAGGAATACTTCGAGTACTTCTGAGCTTTAAAAATGTCTCTAATAGTATTATATAATTATATTTTTTTATTTTATTTTAATTAATTCAAAAAAATACAACCCTAATTAAAACCAGACAGCAAACAATATGCTTTTAAAAACGTCTGGGATAAAAAATCAAAATACAATCTTGAATTACCAGAAGTAAGTTTGGGCGAGGGAGACATGAAAGCAATTACCCCCTCCCCCTCAGGTGAAAGGTAAATATCCTGACTTGGCTAATTAGTATCGACTTGGAGAACAGCTAAGAAAATTTTCAGCTGAAAGAAAAGATGGTAGTGAATTTTTCATAGATTCGCACAGACTTTAAAAGGAAGAGCACAATGTTTTCTCTTACACAAGTTATGGTCAAAACTAACAAATCGCGACTCCTGAATTTTTGTTCGTTGTGTACAAAAAATGAAAGTTTTCAAGCCTGGTAAGTAATTCTAGGTAAGTAATAACCTCACTTACCATTGGTTGGGCAAAATTTTCGGTCAATTTTGTTGGACACAAAAAACTAGATTACTTGTTGTAACTTCTAGGATCATGAAGACTGAATATTTCTAGTAATTCTTTAATATTCACATAGTTACCAAACTATTGGCTACTCAGGACACGGACTCTATCATGTTTTAATCACTACATAAACACATTATCATGAGAGCTCTCATTGCTAAGACTCGCTACCTTATTCTGAGGAAGCGAGTCTTAAAAGTTAATAATATTAGTGAACTGGGAATGACTAATGATTCATTATGCTGTGTTCTAAATTTCAGTAATTCTACCTAGTTCAGAGGAAAGGGGAGTGGAAGGGAAGTGAGGGGGGGGAAGGGAGAGGGGGGAAGGGAGAGGAGGAGAGAGAGAGGATGAGAAGGTCACGAGGAGAAGAAAGAAAATTACTTTTGGTAAATGTATTAAGAAGGGCTTTATTAAGAATGTCAGCTTAGACCAAAACTCCATTACACGAGAACTTTATAACAACAGGAAGGTTTGATACGTACTAAGTCTACATACCTACCATCTTTATATTATGTTCTAATTTCTGTTATCAATGCCTCAGCCCAGATTGGTAACTTATTATTTTTTAAAGTAAATAAAAATGCTAAAACATCTTGAAATTTGGGTGCATTGAAATTATTGACAAAACTTTTCTACTTAAAATTTCATACTTCAGAGACCCAAAATAAAAGTTCCACAATTTTTATAAAAGAGGGTGATACAGAAACTCTGGTAGAAGCCTGAGAGGAGGGGGATGAGGGGATGCTAAATTTCCAGCCAGTACTCGGGGCTATTTTGATTTTCCGTCCTTTGTTTCGGAAATATCAGCTGAGAACTGAAACACAGGCCTTGTAAGAGATGCCTCCTCTGGCCTTGCGTACATTATCACTTTGCTGAAATCTAATGAAAAACCTTTTATTTCTAATCTGCGTCTCCTCCCCCTCATTGCCAGTCTCAATTCCTCTACCGCAGAGTTGCTTTTCATTTTATCTCCTCTTAGAAATGATGTAAATTTATGCGAACTACTTGGAATACACTTTTCCAAATAGGTTCAGGGGCTAGAGTAAAATGGAGTGCTGCAGTGAAGAAAATCCATATAACTTCTTTAATAAATGAGAACAATTAAAGTAATTTTTACTAACTTCAAGTTTTGTTAGATACCTATCCTGATTTTAAACCTTGAAAACTATGTATGTTACTTGTGGTTTCCTCATTAATGTCCTCCTCCTATGTCATTAATATCCTATGTTTTTAAGAAACTTCATGTATGCTCTGTGTGATACGAACTTTTCTTGAATAAATTTTACCCTGATTATAAAAAATAAGAGACTTTATAACACTTTTCGACTAGCATTGTCAATTGGTCACCGCACTAAGCACAACCCTAACTCCACTTTGTTTTACTTCAGTGCTGTATGTAAAGGAAAGAAAATTCTACAAATAAAACCCCTGTAGCGTAATGGTTGTTATCAATACTCAATACGTTGTTCGGGAGTTCCTGAGTTCGACTACCATGTTGCGCAGAATTTTCTAACATAAAACTTCCTCCTGAGGTAATTAGAAGTGAGGTTAGCAATTCTGGTCCAACACTGGCTGGGAGAGGTGAGTAGCTGGTGTGATTCCATGGGAGATAAAACTCCCGTCCTGAATAATTTATGTGAGGATATAAATTGTATATCATTGGACATGAAAAGAGTCTAGACTGACGTAACCAATCAAGACATAGATGTGAGACCTGACCAGCGTGATCCTGGACCCAAGCCACCAACACAAAATTATTACAACCTGTATGCTGTGGCATAGAAAGAGGACAAAAGGTTACCTTTCTAAACTTTTTTAGGAATTTCTCTTAGATACTTATGAGCCCATGGCGGAAAATTCCAACATCATAGAGCGAAACAAGAAACATTTCAAGTTAAATATATGCAAGAACAATTTTCCTCTAAAAATAAGACGAAAGAAAGTAAAAAAAGGAGAAATAGTAAAGATGGTAGAGAGGAATCTTTTCATCAAACGAAATCCTAAAGGAACTCGAGTGTACCTAATATTTTCAAAGGAACAGATCTCGTTTTTATTAATCGAATTTTCGACTGACAGAAAGAGATAGAAAGGAACATTAAATAGAACCTTTTGAACGGAACAGCTTTCAGCTCTTGGATCCCATCTGAAAGAGAATCGTTGCATTCTACTTTCAACTCTTACAGGTAAATAAAAAACTTTCGGAAGGAGACAGTACGACATTTGCAAAAAATAAGATATATTGGCTTTCTCTTCTTCCTCTCTGTGGAATTGAAAGTTGGATAAACTCGCACCAACAGATACTTTGTTTTCTAATAGACAGGCGAGCGGCTATCCCGCCCAACGTATAGTAAAACACGTAAAGTAAAGAATTATTTGGAAATGAATGAATACTATGTACGAGTATGTACAATGTAATACATATATTATGTATATGGAAATGGGTTCATTATTCGATTTGTTTTCATGGAGCACTATAGGGAGTTCAAGGAATAACACGAAATGTATTCTTTATTTTTTTAAAAAATATAACCTACTCAGGTCAAATGACTGTTTAAAGTTCCCTATTAAATAGAAAAACGTACATATGTACCTACAACCTACATATACCTACTCTGCGTGAATTTATTTCCGTACAGTCCCTATTACATCCAAGTATTCTAGGTTGTAGAAAATGCCTTAACTTCTACTTTACTACTAAAAAAAACACCTTTTTACTAGCTGTGTAACAACTTTCTAGATTGTTTAAATGCGTTAAAAGAACAATATTCTCCCCGTGCACTAGCTTTTTTTCATACCTTGATGCTATGAAAGTCAATTTTATTTTATTTAATTTTTTCACAACGCTTTCTATAAATTATTCACTCTCATTTGCATATTTTACTATTGTACTTTCCATCTATAGTCTATCGTTACTTTTTTTTCCTAGAAATAGTACACTTACTTTTAATTTACATTTTAATACCAGTTTTGAAATCATATTAAAATGAAAATACTGCTAATTTTATAATCGCACTGGGAGATAAGTTGGATTATAGCACTATAGATAGTGCTGGAGATCAGATGGATTATAGCACTATAGATAGTACTTATAGAGATCAGATGGATTATAGCACTATAGATAGTACTGGAGATCAGCTAGATTATAGCACAATAGATAGTACAGGAGATCAGCTGGTTTGTAGCACTATAGATAGTACTGGAGATCAGATGGATTATAGCACTATAGATAGTACCGGAGATCAGCTGGATTATACCACTATAGATAGAACCGAAGATCAGTTGGATTATAGCACTATAGATAGTAATTAATGCAGATCTGATGGATTATAGCACTATAGATAGAACTGGGGATCAGTTGGATTATAGCACTATATGTAAAGATAGTAATTAATGGAGAGCTGATGGATTATACGGGTTGGAAATCCAGGGACGGATGAATTGGGCTTTAACGGATTCACGAGATATGGACGTTTAAGTGGAAAGTTAGAGCTCATTGAAAGAAACAATTACATAAGTATAAGTAGCTACATAGTGTATCCTATATTACAGGAAAGCCTGAGTTTGACGTTTGACTAATGGATCTCCTCAGTTTCTCCATTTGTCTTTATCCAACTCTCAGTAAGCAACAGAAAGGGTCCAGGGGCAAGACCATCAAGTGTGCTCAGATGTTGATACTGCAAATCCAAGCATTACAGTCAGACAGTATTTTCTATTTAAATATAAGCAGGTTAGATTTAATCAATCAAGAAAGGGGGAAAGGTGATAGAGAAGAGTTTAGTTTCTATTTAGCTAATAATGTAAAAGTAGACTAGTTCAATTCTTACAAAATTCCTTAACTCAGATACCTAATATGAAATGTAATCAACCAGGTACACCAAAAACAAAATAACCACACAAAAATGAGTAAGGCCTCACTCTCAATAAAATATCTTCAAGAATGAGATAGGAAACATTTTATAGACCACATAATTCCAAGACATAGCATAACACCACTTTGGATTCTGTCCAAATTGTAATGAAATTTCCAAGCGAGCAGAAAATTACAACTTGAAATGATCGGTCCCACCACCATTCAACATCTTCCTACACAGCCTAAAACTTATTTATCCCCTTCTTCAGGTCGTTAAGATATAATGGATTTAGGGCGATTAAATAGCCAACGTATCATAACGTACACGAAAACAAGACTACGCCGTTATGTGTGTGTATAAGAACTTGACAATTATTTCTTTACATGTCGTGAGTGGAATATTTATGTTTATGTGGCACATAATTCCATACATTTTAACATGCTTAACATTGTTGGTTTTAGAAGCTGTCAACTCAAAGTATCGAGAATTGTGCTATGGATATTTTTTATTCCTACTTTCTCTATTGACTCTAGTACTGAAAGTATTGCAATCCTGCACTCTTATCAAAAAGTTCAGCACAACTTTTAACAAATTAGACTTTCTTGATTTAATGCGTTAAATGCGTTGTTACTTTTAATTCAAATGTCATTTGCTTGATACAATATGTACATGTGAAATTTCAGTACGCATAATATAAAAAAACGATGAAACTCCAGTAAAAATAAGTCTGAGAATTCGAGTGTACCTAATTTGTTTTTCTCAGAACTTGTACATTAATTTCTCAGACATTTCATTCTAATTCAAGTAATGGTCCATCAACATGTGTCATTATCATTATTCAAAAAGTGCTCAATCGTTCACAAGTAGTACTTTGTAACACAAATCATTCAGTGACTGAGTTTCAGGGGTCTTCAGAACCCCTCGTAAAGTCGCATATTATAATCCATTCAGAGAAGCTGACTTTGTTGATATTGAGCTTTGACTTTTAAAAGCAAGTTTGACGAACAAAAATAAAATTGCTCCCTTTGACACACAATTCTAGTTATTATGACTTATGAACGAGTATCTAAAATTTTCATTTGCCGGGGAGTTCACTGCGTTAAGACATCACTTACCTGATACTAGTGAGGTTGGACTTGTAAATCAGGAATAAATATAGAAGGACCAGGGTCTCCAATGCTAGCCCTATAGGGCCAGATCTAGCCCTTTTGAGAAAAATCTAGCCCCCTAGCCCTTTTTACTCAAATCTAGCCCTTTTTTCTCAAATCTAGCCCTTTTCCCTCAAATCTAGCCCTTTTTTGAGAATCCGCCAAAAGCTAACAAATGAGTTTTATCACGAAAATTCAAGCTCGAGTTCCCGAATCAGGATTGACGTTACGGCAACATCGCAATTACACGAAAACCTCAAAGAAGCCTCTGATTTTTCGGAAATTGCGATGTTGTTTTGTTAACTTTTTACATTTTGAATGTTAACATTTCTGAAAGCATTTTGAACGTTTTTTTTTGTGTCGTCCACATGGTCATTTCATAAGTTTCATATTGATCAATGATGATTTATCATTTTGTGTGACTTGTGTTCAATTCTCACTAGGGCAAGATATAATTACCTTGTGAGTAAGAATGCTGTTTCAATGTGACCATCAGGGATGGAATTATGGTCAAAATAAGATATTGGGACAGATATATGGTGATCTCGGTTTTATTCCCAGCAGGGCAGAAAATTTCTGCCCTATGTCCACTGTATTTCCATCACGTTTTCATTAATGTTGTGTACTAGAATTATAATTATAGTTCTCATACCTAGCTATTTAAGAATTCTAAATATTATCAAACACCTCGGCCGAGGTGTGAAGAACGCCAATACAAAGAAAGAGACAGCCCGGCAGAGTGTAAGGTTACGGAAAACATAGTTCCCATGCATTTCATGTACTTTCAGCCAGCGAGGTTTACAGCAGGAGTTTGTACATACTGGTGTGGAGAGATGATATGGGACCTGCACTCATACCCAGAGTCACCAAGAAGTTTTAGTACATATGTTTTAAAGACTAAGGGCGGAATTAATAGACGTTTTTGTAATACCTCTGTGGCGCTAAGTTATCTTTATTAAAAAATAAGTATTAATTAATTAATTTTAATAGCAATCGTGTGATAATGGCCAGTTTGAAAAATTTTCAAGTATATTTTTAGGAATAATTCAAATTTATTTCAGTCTTTATTACAAAACTTTTATAAACTTAGCACATCAGGATAAGATGACAGGTTTATGAAGAACAAGGACAAGGATAATTAAATAATGGGCAAAAGAATAAAGATGTCATGAAGATAAACAAGTATTTGAATTTTGAAAAAGATAAACATTTTATCTTTGTTTACGATTTAAAAATTCCAAAGAAGAAATTCTATAGTATTTTCAATATTTTTTTCTCTTTGGGAAGCCAATCGGTCCTCGAATCACTGATTCGTGAATCAAGGTTACTTCCTCAAATTGAGTGCTCCGAATCACCTGCGAATCAGAGATTGGAGATGATAAAACCCGATTCGTCGAGCCAATCCGGAGTTCGAGCGAATCCGGGGTGAATCTTGGATGATAAAAGCTAAACACTAACTATCCCGCTAGAGTGCGACTCGGTCTACTACAAATCAAGTGAAGAATAAATAATAAACCAAAAATAACACGTTTATATCGACTCAAAAGTACCTAATTAATAAATAAATTGTTAATAAAACGGGGACAGGTAAATATTACCTTAGTGAATACATACAAAAACACAGTTATTATTAGTATTGAAGGACATTTTTAAAATCTAGCCCTTTTGCCTCCAAATCTAGCCCTTTTTTTTCTCGAATCTAGCCCTATCTTAAATTGTGAATTGGAGACCCTGAGAAGGACACAAAAAAAAGTTGCTCTCGAACGTTTCATTCTGTATGCAGTTATGTTTACGTACATATAAAGTGAATACTAAGTGATCAGCATGGTCTAGTAGAGGGAATGCCATGTGGACAACAGGCATATAGGACAACAGTGGCCTACTTGTCTTATACATATACAGCTGACCCTGCCTGCTGCTCCTCTATCCAATATATTCTCTGACATACAACACCGACATTGCTTAATGTAGGCGGCTGACCTTTCAGCATGGCGCCAGTCATTATGGCAAGCATATTCCCTTTCTTCCCAAGGGACACTTCCACTCCTTAAGTAGGAATAAATCTCATTTGCCTTCCTCTGCATGCGATGAAATGTAACCCCCCCCTTCTTTTAGTCCTGCAAACCTATACATAGGAAGTTTTAATGACATTTTCTTGATAATAAACTACGAAAAAAATCGTTCACAGATCTAAGCCGATCGCTCGTTACTCAGCAGCGGATTGGTAATCCGGGCATCAGTGGTTCGAGTTCCAACAACATAAATATATTTATTTCTTCTTCTTTTTTTACCAAGGAGAGTGTGATAATTGTGAAATAGCAATCTTTTGGCTAAAACAGTTTGAATGCCTTGCCAAGTAGCCTAAAGCCTAGCCAGCGAAGACAATCATAAAAAAAAAAACGAAAAAAAAAAAAAATGTGAAAAAGCCATTTTTGGTTCACTAAAAGGAGAAGTCTGGTCCTGAAGAACATACTAGATGGAGAATAGGAGAGGAGTTAACCGAGATATCCAAATGGGTTTTATATCCACTATCCACCCTTGAAGGAGATATGGTAACGTGTAGGTTATACTTCCCATCCACCATTGGAGGAGATATGGTAACATGTAGGTACCACTTCCCATCCACCATTGGAGGAGATATGGTAACGTGTAGGTACCACTTCCCATCCACCATTGGAGGAGATATGGTAACGTGTAGGTACCACTTCCCATCCACCATTGGAGGAGATATGGTAACGTGGAGGTACCAATTCCCATCCACCATTGGAGGAGATATGGTAACGTGTAGGTACCACTTCCCATCCACCATTGGAGGAGACAAGAAACAGTGAGACTTTTGTTTTCCTCATTAGCATTCGGAAAAGTTTTTCCGTTCTCCACTTTCTATTTTTGTTTTTAATTTTAAGAGGATTAGAGGAGAAGAAAGGCAGGGAAAATGTTAATTTTGTTACTGGAAAAGAAAGAAAGTTCTTGACGACATTTTGATTATCTTTGAAATTCACTTTTCTTTTTCGTGTAGAAAAATAAATCCGTCTAGCAGTCGAGTATCCATAGAAAAAACATGAAATTTTACGAAGCATAAGACCTTTATAAGATAACTGTTTCAGATTTACTGGAGAAGAAATATTATTTAATTATACATATTATATTATTTAGTTATATTAAAAAATCAAAATTCGCCTAATATTTGTAAAAAATAAGGTTTGGATTAACAAATAAAAAACATTTGGATAATGAGAAGTGAGATTGCATACATTCTATGAAAGACATCGTCACAAGGTGTAATGTCAAGATATAGGATACGAGCTAGTATGCTGTCAATATTTCGACTGCACTCTGTAAAAAAGCTATGACTACCTACCAGCCTACCTATCGAAAGCATACGCAATATCCTTCCTATTTGAATTTCAAAATTCAATTTATAATATCAGTAGGTATTACATATTAAATGGAAAAAGGAAAAGAAAGCCTTTGGGAGATGTGACATGTACGCTTGAGTTCCGTGTGACGTTGCAGGCTTTCCCAACAAGAAGGTTTTACTGAACGCTTAGTTCGAAGAACAAAAATGAAAACTTTTTTCCTCAATATTTGTGTTACTCATAAAAGTGGTGTGACAGATCATCAAATCCACCTATTGTCAATGTAGTGAAACAGTAAAAACCTAAGCTGATCACGTGAAACCACCTTTAAAATCAAATTTATTAAAATCAGCATTATCTTACCTTTCAGTTCAGAGTATTAAATGTACACAAAGAGAGATTGTTGCCGCCATGGAGGTTTTCAGTCTGCAAACAGAGAAGAAAACAAGAACAGGAAATTAATACTAATGAATCTGCTGAAGCAAAATTGAATCCCTAGTACAAATATCTAAGGAATTGTGTTCCTGATAATGAATTTGAAGGATCAAATGACATAGGAAGGATTAACTTGGGGGAGGAGTAGTGGGGAGGGGAAGGGAAATAGTGAGGATTGTAACCGTGACATTGTACCTATTTTGAAACACAAAGATACCTATAGGAGAATGGAGGGAGAGAGAGAAGCTTGGGAGAATGATAAGGCGAGAGAGAAAGCTACAGGAGAATGATAAGGAGAGAGAGAGAGAGAAAGCTATAGGAGAATGATAAGGCGAGAGAGAAAGCTATAGGAGAAGTAAGGGAGGAGAGAGAAAGCTATAGGAGAATAGGAGGGCGAGAAATATAGGAGAAGAAATACGAATGAAAGACAATGGTAACAATATTCAGCATCGAATTTCGTCTGGTATTCAACATTATCTTCAAAAGGGGAAGAATTTCAAAACACCAAATTACGTATGTACTTAAAAAAAAGTTGATCTTAGTCTAGACAACTTATGTATGCTTTAATTAATCAAATTGGTCTGTTTTCAACTACACGAGCGACATCTCAGTACACCAATTTGCAAACAGGAAAGATGTAATCAAAGTAATGTGGCTACTCTAGAGCAGAAGAAACTTTGGAAGACGGACAAAAGAACTTTAAGAAAACACTCATAAAGTTGGAGAGAGTAAGAGAAAAATGTCGAGAAAGCAAATGCAAACGAAAATAATAAGAAGAAAAAGCAGACACGTATCAGACATGAGGAAAGAGTTGACAATATCTGTTGTCAGCAATTTCTATCGGAGACTCCGAAACTTTCGCCAGAAGGAGAAATAGTGATAGTAATGAAAGTAATTTTCTCAACTTCGTCGACAGAGGATGCTGATAGTGATGCGGGGGAGTCCTGACGCATGATGTCTCCATTGTTATAAAAACTTGGTCTATTCTGATTGAACCAACCGGAGGAAATATTTGTACACAGTAAAGGATACGCAAGACTCATGTAACAAAAGGGCCAAGATATGGTAAGTAAACATTCGTTCAAAATAGAATTTATGTCACTGATGTTGACAAAGAAGAAATAGAGATTTCTAAGTGAAATTGACTTTTTTTACACCGACATCGACAGTTCTACTATTATCCACTAGTTAACTGAATAAAACCCAGGACATCTGAATAAGAACGATCAAAAATTCGATTCAAAGTTTTTTTTCCATCTAACTGCGTTATATCACGTTTTGGGTTAAAAAAATGATATTCTCGACAGTCCTACCAGACGTGTGTCAGTAGGGTTACAGTTGCGAGTCAAATATTAGAATGTTACCTTGTATCATTTTGACCAAACGAGGGTTTGACATACACTTAAATTATGAGCAGGAAAAGGTCCATTCCATACGTAGCATTTTCTATCTTCTAACGAGAGGAAAGCAAGAGCAGATGGCAGGATTCAGAACGCTGATATGTACACAGAAATGTAAATATCCCCGTATGTGTCGTACATACATGAAAGTTCAGCAAACTTTTTAATATAAGTCGCACTCCGAGTCGTAGGGAAAAGTTCAAGCTGGGGAAATTTTAAAATTCAATTAAGTTGGTTTATTACATCATTTCAGCAAGGAGGTGAGACGAGCGAGTGAGAGTAGATGATGTGAGCAGTGGTGTTCAACGTCTCTCCATCAGCAGTCAGTGCAAGACCGTCACACAGTTCACACAGTATGGGATCAGGATCAGAGATTACGTTCAAACATAGCTAACATACAAGGAAGGGCTTGCATTAGGAAAACAATATTGGATTTGAGAAAAGTCAAATGCTATTATTATTCAAGCATTTTGCTAAAAATGCCTCAACCGAGTTCTTTACCATGAACAGAAAATTTCAGATTTTCAAATTCTTAATTTCTGGCCCAGCAGCCTCCGAGTTGAGAACTACTAGTGGCGGATGTGGTGATTGGGAGTGTAAAGGGAACGGATTTCAGATTATGCTCAAAAAATATTTCAACTGAAAAGTGCAGGTATTGTCTAATCGTGTTATCCTCGCCTTGCACAACAAGGTAATGGAATTAGCAGGGATTCGGGGGAAATGAAAAAGAACTAAATTTCATCAACTCGAAGGGCTTAATAAAATTGTGCTCCAGTTCCTAACTAGTCACCTAGACTATTTGGATGAAAGTTACATGATAAAAAGCATGGCACAAGTATTTTTTTATAAGAGATTTTTTTTTACAGGAAATAAAATAATTAAATGAGAATGAAGTACACTGCCAATTATGGACACAATACTTCCTCGTGAATATTTTTCGAGATTTGCTTATTGCCAGGAATTGAAATAATAGACAGACGTTCGAGATAACTTCGACAAACTTAACTTATTATGCAAGAGAAACAATTAATAAAATTTATTAACATACTGCTCACAACGCAACGTGAATTTCCATTATGATTATAAGTACCTAGGTATACTCTTCTAATATCCAACCATATGTTACGAGGTCTTATGAGATTACAGTCATGTTAATACAGTATGACAAAGAAAATGATATAATACAGCAAAAATACCATGATCACCCTGTAATAAATATAAAATATACAATTTGTAAACTATATATATGCCATAGCACACATAGGTAAGGCTCAAATAATAATAAAGATTAAGCACACAGCAACTTATATCTTTGCAAAGGGAACGCAGGAAAGAGGAAGTGGGGGGAGGAAATTTCACCTTCAGGCGGAATCGATATTTTAAATTTTCACATGCAAACATGGGAAGTATATATAAAAATACATAATAATGTACTTATATACACACCCGAAGGTTTAGGTAATATCTAAATATATGAATACGATTACATCTGAGCCCAACTCTCGTGTGGATGTGAAGTAATGTAATTCCGTTTCCTTAGGAGGCAGTTTCTTCCGTTAGATTTAATTTTCTGAACTTCATGTAAGTTTCCAAGACATGGTTGCAGAAATTCCATGAGACTCAATCACAGGAGACATTGCGGTGAAATTCAAGACAGTATAATTATGGTTGCACAAAGTCCAGGAGACTCAATCACAGGAGACATTAGACATTGCAGTGAAATTCAACACAATATCCAACATGAGGAGGTCAGTAATAAAAAGCTGGGGTTGAATCGTAGTGATTGGATGAGGACACCATGTAGAGACCAACTCTCCTTGTTTCTTCATCAATTTCTAAAAGCAATGCTTTGTCGTTGTAGCCACAGTTGCCGATCCTGGGTGTCTCCTTGTTTAGTGACAGAAAATTAGGATAAAGTCTGAAATTTAAAATGTTTTTGGCAGTGGCCACCTCCCTCCTCGCGTGACCGCGTAAAAAGCCTGAGTGAGCAGATGATGGAGTGTAAGGCAATGGTTCGATTTCCAGTCGTGGCAAAAAAATATGAAAGAAATCAATCTTATCTCTTTCTTTCTGTATTTAGAAGGAGATGAATTCACGGGAGCTGACAGTTCACCTGTATAACCTAGCTTGGTGCTTGGAAGAGACGATGTTTGTACATACTATGTATATAACCCCGCCCTTTAGTTAGGACATATGTTTTATATATATTCTATTCTTTTTCATTTTTATTGTATATATTGTTTCCATTTTTTTTTTTTTTTTTTCATTGTTAAAATAATTATTTGTATGTACATAATGTCCATTCATATAATATAATAATATTCATATAATAATAACCTATGTACAAATCTATGTATGTATACGACGAGGTGGATTGAAATTGTTTATTCCTACCTCAAAATTTTCAAAAACGAAAAAGAAAATTTTTCATCATATAATTCAGGACGCATTGCTTCTCGTGCTTCTAGATATGAGATAAATGCTGTCTGGTACCAAAGGGAAAATTAAACTTAATATTAAATTTTCAAGTGCAGGGAGGGGGTTTCTACTTGAGAAACTTCTCTCTCTTTTTATTCAAGAGTCTCTGCTGAATTTCTCCTGAGTCAGCATAAAAATAGCTTTGGCGAGACAAGTATACTCTCTCTCATGTTCATTTTCCCTTCATAAAGGTAGAGAATATTATGCGTAGCCACATTGAAGTGACAATAAATTTTATGAGCTAATTGATAATATGTAATATTATAATAATACTGCCCGGACTAGGACTAGACTTTACTCTGGATTGTGCTTTTTTCTTTCATTTTGGAATGAGCAATCTCATGGGTAGAAAACTCGATAATCGTTCAGTTCAACATGGCAATGAATTGTCAATGGAGAATAAGAAAATACCCAATTTTTAGATGAGGTTTGAACTACATTTGAACTGCAACATTGCTTAGGACGGAACTGAAAGTTTGAGCCATATTCGTCTAATATTCAGATAGAGAGCCTGGAGACCACAGAGTGAAGTCATAACACGTAATGTTCTAGCTACGTGAGAACATTTTTCCGGCTTTCCTTATCACGAGAGTAAAGCGAGATGATTTTTGAGAGGCTGAATTTTGAATTCCCATTGTGAATATTGAATAGGAAAACCTATAGTGGCCCCTACCTATTTGTTCGTGAGGTTAAGGGAAAAGAAAATCAAAAGTTCTTCCCGAAAAAAGTTTCGGGCGTATTTTGATTTGTTAGAAAATTCCACAGAACAAATAAAACAACAATGGGCCTGGAACTTTTCCTGAAGAAAATGATCTCATTATAGGTCGAAAAATTGTGAAGATGTGTACACTAGTACAAATATGATGTTATATATACTTGTATTATAAGCATTCCATAAGTCCAAATAATTCCTATTGAGCATTTGACCCTTAAATTCATATTTCCAATGATAGAATCATTATGGCTATTGGGGATTCCTTCATACTGGGGGATCCATTACATCCTGTTTATTCTTTTAGAAATAAAAATTCGGCCCCTCTGTTTCGGGCTCTTCATTTGTTCTAGTCGCCACTTTCAGCACACTGTTTAGATATTTTAACATTAATGAAGCAGAAATTATTGATCAATAAATCTCAATCACAGACTGAGCGGCGTGGCGTGTCACAAGCATACGGTGTGGCGGATTCCACCGCACGACAGGTCAGGTCACTCACAGAAAAGTTCACCACCAGGAGAGGTGAATCAGGTCAATGGAATCTATATTGCTTGTATTTCATAATGAATATTAAATATATAGAGAAACACACAAGCTTCTGTGCGGAATGGCTGATTGATTTCTGCAGGAAATGGCAAGGAGTGACCTACATTAATATGCTGTAAAGCGAGACCCACACAAGCTGTGGCATTTTCAATTTAATCTTATCAACAGCTTTATTTCATTTCCAATTTATCAGAGGGATTATGGAATATCTCTACTGTATTTTTATTAATATATAGGCAAGACTATTTCGACCATTCATCAAATACATATTTGGTAATCTGAGTCGGGCAACAATGTATCGGGCGAATAATGCACCACTTGACAACAGCGCTCCAGTACTCTGGTGCAAGGACACGACTCTAGTAAGTTCACCACAAGACTCGTCTTCTGCTTCAGCAATTCCCTCCAGTTTCCAAGTCCAAAGTTCAAGCACCTCGGACCTCTTTCTCTTTCACCTGGTGGATTCAGGTCCGCCCGCGAAATGGTCCTGCCCACTCGTCCTGGCCCATCTCTTTTTCACTAAGGTCAAGGGTCGCCCATGCCCATCACCATGCTCTCCGTATACAATTGACAGCGCTATTTTCAGACTGGTAAATACTTTGAAAAATGAACGTCTATTTATTGACATTGATTGAAGCTCTCCCTACAGGGGCTACAGGGTGGAGCATCATTCCTGTTAGATTTCTAGTCGGGACGTGCATGACTGGTATCTTTAGGAGTAATACAGAGGCTGCTTTTCTTTCACCTGCCGTGCGTTTAGCCAAGTTAAAACTAGGTGAGCTGATCAATGATAAAAGTGTGAGCATAACTTAAAATTTAGTTAGATTGGTTTTCTAAAGGTAACAATTTCTCCTTTTTCTTCTTCGTGCTTTTGCGTCTCGGATGTTAGCAATTATCTTGGTGATGAGTAGGTACTTTGTTTGCAGCTATTTGGAAGAATTCGTCTGAGCTTTTCTTAAAGCAGGTTCTTAAGTTCACCAGCCAGGAAATCCTTCTTCTGCCTGGTGGCTGTCGCTTTCCTTCAATTAGCCTACATTGAATACGCTGAGGGAGTTGATATCTGTCCTGGTTGCGCAACTTTCGATTAGTTGAGAAAAGAAAGACATACAAGTTTATTGGTTTTTAGTAGTCTCAAAATAAATAGATCCTATTACAGAACAGGATTACGTGTACTTTCAAAAACATGACCAAATTCAGGATAAGTTCCAAACCCATAGTTCACAACAGAAAATACTTTGACTAATTACTTTCATGCCCCACATCAATCAATACTTGTAAAACAAAAGAAGTTGAACAGGAAACATATTGGGGAAAACGAACATCTGCTCCACGCTGAAAAATTTGGCCTGGGTTTTTCATTTACTTTAGTCAGCCTGGGACCCGACATTGTGAATTTTTCCTACCCATGCACCTGGGCTGTTTTCACATGTTCCTATGTTTAGGATTCCACGAGAGGTATATGTGTCTTGAGTGATTATCGTATATTTCTATGATAAGAGTTAGTGGGAAATGGGAAAAAACAATAAAGCAAAATACATATTAAACTCTGTTTCGCGTTAATATAGGCCAGCGTGCTACTTGACGAGCGCTCGTCTCATGGGTAACCACCTTTTTAGCTTTGTAGTGGTTAATCACGCAAGACTTCAATTTGGTTATTATTTTTTCCCATCTATACTTCTCTATAAGTATATTGGTTTGATCTTTATATGAGGTTGATCTTTATCACTTAGAATTGGGTACCTGCTAGAGCGTATTAACGTCCGTTCGTCCGTAGCGGTGAGATATACAAATGTACTCAAAAGTAGGTACGAAGTCCCTTTGTGTTACTATTACACTAAAGTTATTGTGTACTTATGTGTACGCGTATACTGGCTAGGAAAACGCTCGATTAAGACTTATCACGTCGTTTATTGATAGAAAAAATCCTATCCATCATGTGTACCTCTCAGTTTATCTGCTTATTCTTCTTTTCAGCTATTTCACAAGGTCACATAATATATATTTAACCTACGGGGTCCACTCAGACCTCGTGAGGAAAAATGAGTAGTTACTTGTATGAGTAACGACCAGTGGCGGCATTACCAGAGTAAAAAGAAATTAATGCAATAGAATTAGAAAAGTGAAGGAGGCTCTTAGTAATGCTACGCTACCCACAAATATTGTGAAGAGGCCTTGTGCTTCACCACAAAGGAAATCATACATACATATTAATAACCTCACCTCAAGTATTACGACGGTACCAAATTAAGATTGGACACATCTTCTCAAGAAGTTTTGCAATGAAGTAACTTGGTAACAACGGTCCATGAGTAAGAGTTTTTTTTTGCAACTGGTCAAGACTATTTGCAGAAACGCTATAGAAAGCAATTACATAAGTATGTTATGTCAGACTAGAAGTACATTATGTTCTAAGAATTCACCATGGTATCATAAATTCTTCGGACAGACTCTGGTACTCATGCATACTTAATTGCTTAATCCTAGGGATCTTAAGATGAAGACTTCTTAATTACACAATATACATACATAGTTAGGTACTAACTCGTATATTTTGCGTAGAGATTAAAGTAAATTACTTGAAAAGTTTAACGTATCTTCAACTTTATTGTTATGACTTTCAGACCAGCTTTGTTGCAAAGTACGTTTTCATCCAGTTTTATCTACCAAATAGTGCATACCTACGTAATAAATACATTGTGCATTGGATTGTATGGTAACATTCTCATATTGACTTCATTCAATGCAAGCCAAATAAAAGCCATGGCGCTCCTACTGGCTGTTGTTCAGCTTTTGCTCTAATGTCAGTCCTGAGTCAATCTTCCCGGTCAGGTCTGACAATCACTTACCTATCATCCTGATTTTACACGCGTTATTCTTCCCCTGGTGAGATCTTACAATCACTTACCTAACATCCCGGGATTACATGAGGTAATCCCCAATCTAAATAATATGAGTAATGAAATACCGTTACCTGCATGACTCCATGTACAACACATCAAATGGTATGGTAAATGTGAGCTTTTATTGCATAATTAATTATTCCTCGCAAATTTTCAGCATCATCCACAAGATTTATTACTTTCATACTTTGCTGACACCGCATACACAAAAGCTTTGCAAACTGGCAGAAATAAATATTTACCTATTCCGAGGAAAGTTTTGGGTGCGAGTACCCAGGGAAGAATAACACTGTTTCCTTTGTTTGAAAGTTTAGGTTTTTCATTTACACCATGATCACATAGACGCTTCTGAGAGAATGCTGTCATATGAGAGAGAACTCATAATAGCTGGCATACTTTATGTGGCAGAAAATTGTCAAAGGAAAAAATCGCTCTCGTGGGCATTTGGACAATGTGTTCTCACAGAAGTTTTGAAGAAAATTGAAATTTTGAACTTTTCATTTCCGCTGAACAGTACATGAAAGATTATGTAGCACGTTGCATAGTTCAATTTATAACAAAGGAGTAACATATTGTGATCATGTAGGTACCTTGTTTTGAAAGAAAAATCATGAAGAAATAGGTCACTTCTGATTTTAACATCAAATTACGATCTCCTGTTTGTTCAGTCATCATTTCAGGGAAGTTTAAACTAGCATTAAATTTATAAATCAGTCACAAAAGACAAAGTTGCTACAAGGCATAGCGTAATAACAATAAATTTAATCTCCCATTAAAAGTCCGCATTTTTAAGGGTAAGAGGGCTCATTTTTTCTTCGTCGCATTAAAAACATAATTACATGTTTTCAGAATATAATACCCCGCAATTTCATACTCCGACATACATATTTTCCTCATATTTAAAGCAATTAGTGGTAATTACCTCCTTGGAAACATCTGATGTAAGCCTTTTTCTTTCCAAACGAAAAATATTTTACCGAGAAAACTTTTTTCGGGAATATTATCTATATATGTATAATAGTATATGTATGTATTTTGTAAGAAAGGGGTATCCTCATGCCTCAAACAGCTTGTTTTCGCCTAATGGTGCAACTTCCATGAATAAGCACATGTCATTCCAACATGTTGAATTTACCAAGCAATTTTTTGTACACGAATGTAAGAAAACCTAACAAGTATAAATAATACAAACACTTCTCACTTCTTGGAGAAAATATCAAAAGTAAGTACATACGAGTAAGGTAAGTAGTTACTCCAGTAAGGAGACATCTGACGTCAAATGAATGGAAAAGAGAGTTTTCCTTGGCCAAGGACAAGTTGAAGATCGTTGAATGTGCAAGGACATTTTATCGGAGAGACTATAGTAATTATTGTGGCTAAATACATTGGATTATTGTTCTGTTTCACTGAGCAATGTTTTTTTAGTTATTAATTTAAGAGTAAGAGAAAAATAGTACACAATATATCCTGCTTTCCAGGGTTCAAAGTTTTGATCTGTAGCGTATAAAAAAGTTTGAAATACATGAGATACAGAAACTTCCGAAACTGAAAAAAACGGAAAAGTGTAAAAACTATGAAACAGTGAGAAGTGAGAACAAACAATACGAACAACTGGTACAACAGCTTCAATCTCCTTCATGTATAAGAGTACCTGATAATTTTTGTAGCGTTTTATCGTCCGACAATTTGGACAAAATGCGCCAAAGATTTGCTGATTATGCTGAAAAAAGTTTCAAGTTTAAATAGTTTTCTTTTTACATTCTCAAAGTTTGAACTTTCAGCAAAAAGTTTGTCCTCATGACGACAAAAACTAAGTTTCTGGCAACATTCTTGCAGCTCGTAGAAAGTTAAAAGGTATTGCACGAAATACACTGAGAAAAAAAATTTTTTTTGGTGGCATTCCAAATGCGAAAATAGGCTGCAGACGTCTAATATGGTAGGGCCCAGCCTGTTTTTGACAGCCAAAAAAAAAAGTGGCATAGTATATGTGAATGCCGGCGGCATCCTAAATCACCTGCATCCGACACTAGGCCTATGAAACTCTGATTTAGGGAGAGCTCAATGAAAATGCATAGACTGCACAATATTGCGTTCAGGTTTGGAACACTGCAGACTATATGAGCATGCTGCAGGCCAGTTTGGAATTACAAGACCGGTGTTCTGGATTAGTACGGCGTTCTCGGCATTAGACATAGGGAACTCTGATATAGAGGCTGCACTATGATAATGCATAGACTGCACATATTGTGGTCAGATTTGGCGTGCTGAATATTCTATTAGACTGCTGCACACCAATTCGGAATTTCAATACCGGTGTTCTAGATTAATATTGCGTTTTCGGCAATAGGCATATGGAACTCTGGTTTAGAGGCTGAACTATGATAATGCATAGACTGCACAAATTGTGTTCAGGTTTGGAATGCTGCGGTGTTCTATTGAGCAGAAGGTAGACGAAAACCGGAAGTGTTAGTGTGAAAGGGAAAGCCGGCATCCTATAAAAACAAGTAATTCGAAAATGGAAAACAAGAATAATGCATTGAATGCCACCATCTCATTGTAGACCGCGGTGGTCTATTTACTAAAGACTGTCCAGCTTTTTAGTCGAAAATAGAGGGCAACATTGTTAGAGTGAGTGCCGGCATCCTAATATTATACTATCATTCAAAAATGGAAAACAAGAATAATGCGTTCAATGCCAGCATCCCATTGTAGACCGCGGTGGTCTATTTACTAAAACTGTCCAATTCTTTAGTCCAAAATAGAAGGCAACATTGGTAAACGGAGTGCAAACATGCTAATATGTATGTATGTATGATTTTATTAGTGGTGAAGCACAAGGCCTCTTCACAATTTTTGTGGGTAGCGCAGCATTACTAAGAGCCTCCTTTACAATTCGAATTATTCTATTACATTCATTTCTTTTTACTCTGATAATGCCGCCACTGGTTGTTACTCATACAAGTAACTACTCAATTTTCCTCACGAGGTATGAGTGCACCCCAAACATCCAAGTACAGAGCAGAAAAATTCCTGCTCCGCTGGGAATCGAACCCAGGTCACCATGCGTGCAATGCCTAGCGCGCTAACTCACTGTGCCATGGTGACTACTATGCTAATATAATATTATCGTTCGAAATTGAAAACAAGAATAGCGCGTTGAATGCCAGCATCCCATTCTAGATATTGATGGCAAAAAATCATGTCATAAACACTTTTTATAAACCATTTGGTCAAAATAACGGCTTAATCAGCCGGTTCTATGGAATGGTTAAGGATATGAAAAAAATTATGAGAATATAAAATGCTGTTTATTGAAAAATAAACAAAAAATAATCCCACCATTTTTTAGATAAAACGTACTGATAACGAGAAAAACGAAGACTATAATGTCAAAATGTACAAATTGCCCCTTCAAATAGGGCCATGTATGCAACCGAGTGTTTTATTTCACTACTGGAGG
This sequence comes from Bactericera cockerelli, assembly GCA_024516035.1. Taxonomy (NCBI): domain Eukaryota; kingdom Metazoa; phylum Arthropoda; class Insecta; order Hemiptera; family Triozidae; genus Bactericera; species Bactericera cockerelli. The sequence continues at coordinate 34,076,590 of CM044956.1, forward strand.
TTAATTTTGCCATCAAGAAGCTTCAGTTTGAATTTGAAAAAGATCGACTCTGGAGCCACAAAATGGCGACCAATATTTGCACAAACGGACCTCGACCCGATACTATCAATAGTTTCGAAATTTCATCGACCCTATCTCTTGAACGGCTTATTCGATTTGGACATGCTAAACTGTTTCCGAAGCGTCTTGTGAAAGTAAATCTTTTAGATTCTCACATATTTTCTGTGAACTCATTAGAAGTGGCACTTTACCTTCAAAAACACATTTTATACACAATTTGTTCAAAAATCGGCTTAATCAGCCGGTTCTATGGAATGGTTAAGGATATGAAAAAAATTATGAGAATATAAAATGCTGTTTATTGAAAAATAAACAAAAAATAATCCCACCATTTTTTAGATAAAACGTACTGATAACGAGTAAAACGAAGACTATAATGTCAAAATGTACAAATTGCCCCTTCAAATAGGTCCAGGTATGCAACCGAGTGTTTTATTTCACTACTGGAGGTTAATTTTGCCATCAGGAAGCTTCAGTTTGAATTTGAAAAAGATCGACTATGGAGCCACAAAATGGCGACCAATATTTGCACAAACGGACCTCGACCCGATACTATCAATAGTTTCGAAATTTCATCGACCCTATCTCTTGAACGGCTTATTCGATTTGGACATGCTAAACTGTTTCCGAAGCGTCTTGTGAAAGTAAATCTTTTAGATTCTCACATATTTTCTGTGAACTCATTAGAAGTGGCACTTTACCTTCAAAAACACATTTTATACACAATTTGTTCAAAAATCGGCTTAATCAGCCGGTTCTATGGAATGGTTAAGGATATGAAAAAAATTATGAGAATATAAAATGCTGTTTATTGAAAAATAAACAAAAAATAATCCCACCATTTTTTAGATAAAACGTACTGATAACGAGTAAAACGAAGACTATAATGTCAAAATGTACAAATTGCCCCTTCAAATAGGTCCAGGTATGCAACCGAGTGTTTTATTTCACTACTGGAGGTTAATTTTGCCATCAGGAAGCTTCAGTTTGAATTTGAAAAAGATCGACTATGGAGCCACAAAATGGCGACCAATATTTGCACAAACGGACCTCGACCCGATACTATCAATAGTTTCGAAATTTCATCGACCCTATCTCTTGAACGGCTTATTCGATTTGGACATGCTAAACTGTTTCCGAAGCGTCTTGTGAAAGTAAATCTTTTAGATTCTCACATATTTTCTGTGAACTCATTAGAAGTGGCACTTTACCTTCAAAAACACATTTTATACACAATTTGTTCAAAAATCGGCTTAATTAGCCGGTTCTATGGAATGGTTAAGGATATGAAAATTTTTTTGAGAATATAAAATGCTGTATATTGAAAAATAAACAAAAAATAATCCCACCATTTTTTAGATAAAACGTACTGATAACGAGAAAAACGAAGACTATAATGTCAAAATGTACAAATTGCCCCTTCAAATAGGGCCATGTATGCAACCGAGTGTTTTATTTCACTACTGGAGGTTAATTTTGCCATCAGGAAGCTTCAGTTTGAATTTGAAAAAGATCGACTCTGGAGCCACAAAATGGCGACCAATATTTGCACAAACGGACCTCGACCCGATACTATCAATAGTTTCGAAATTTCATCGACCCTATCTCTTGAACGGCTGATTCGATTTGGACATGCTAAACTGTTTCCGAAGCGTCTTGTGAAAGTAAATCTTTTAGATTCTCACAATATTTTCTGTGAACTCATTAGAAGTGGCACTTTACCTTCAAAAACACATTTTATACACAATTTGTTCAAAAATCGGCTTAATTAGCCGGTTCTATGGAATGGTTAAGGATATGAAAATTTTTTTGAGAATATAAAATGCTGTATATTGAAAAATAAACAAAAAATAATCCCACCATTTTTTAGATAAAACGTACTGATAACGAGAAAAACGAAGACTATAATGTCAAAATGTACAAATTGCCCCTTCAAATAGGGCCATGTATGCAACCGAGTGTTTTATTTCACTACTGGAGGTTAATTTTGCCATCAGGAAGCTTCAGTTTGAATTTGAAAAAGATCGACTCTGGAGCCACAAAATGGCGACCAATATTTGCACAAACGGACATCGACCCGATACTATCAATAGTTTCGAAATTTCATCGACCCTATCTCTTGAACGGCTTATTCGATTTGGACATGCTAAACTGTTTCCGAAGCGTCTTGTGAAAGTAAATCTTTTAGATTCTCACATATTTTCTGTGAACTCATTAGAAGTGGCACTTTACCTTCAAAAACACATTTTATACACAATTTGTTCAAAAATCGGCTTAATTAGCCGGTTCTATGGAATGGTTAAGGATATGAAAATTTTTTTGAGAATATAAAATGCTGTATATTGAAAAATAAACAAAAAATAATCCCACCATTTTTTAGATAAAACGTACTGATAACGAGAAAAACGAAGACTATAATGTCAAAATGTACAAATTGCCCCTTCAAATAGGGCCATGTATGCAACCGAGTGTTTTATTTCACTACTGGAGGTTAATTTTGCCATCAGGAAGCTTCAGTTTGAATTTGAAAAAGATCGACTCTGGAGCCACAAAATGGCGACCAATATTTGCACAAACGGACCTCGACCCGATACTATCAATAGTTTCGAAATTTCATCGACCCTATCTCTTGAACGGCTGATTCGATTTGGACATGCTAAACTGTTTCCGAAGCGTCTTGTGAAAGTAAATCTTTTAGATTCTCACATATTTTCTGTGAACTCATTAGAAGTGGCACTTTACCTTCAAAAACACATTTTATACACAATTTGTTCAAAAATCGGCTTAATTAGCCGGTTCTATGGAATGGTTAAGGATATGAAAATTTTTTTGAGAATATAAAATGCTGTATATTGAAAAATAAACAAAAAATAATCCCACCATTTTTTAGATAAAACGTACTGATAACGAGAAAAAACGAAGACTATAATGTCAAAATGTACAAATTGCCCCTTCAAATAGGGCCATGTATGCAACCGAGTGTTTTATTTCACTACTGGAGGTTAATTTTGCCATCAGGAAGCTTCAGTTTGAATTTGAAAAAGATCGACTCTGGAGCACAAAATGGCGACCAATATTTGCACAAACGGACATCGACCCGATACTATCAATAGTTTCGAAATTTCATCGACCCTATCTCTTGAACGGCTGATTCGATTTGGACATGCTAAACTGTTTCCGAAGCGTCTTGTGAAAGTAAATCTTTTAGATTCTCACATATTTTCTGTGAACTCATTAGAAGTGGCACTTTACCTTCAAAAACACATTTTATACACAATTTGTTCAAAAATCGGCTTAATTAGCCGGTTCTATGGAATGGTTAAGGATATGAAAATTTTTTTGAGAATATAAAATGCTGTATATTGAAAAATAAACAAAAAATAATCCCACCATTTTTTAGATAAAACGTACTGATAACGAGAAAAACGAAGACTATAATGTCAAAATGTACAAATTGCCCCTTCAAATAGGGCCATGTATGCAACCGAGTGTTTTATTTCACTACTGGAGGTTAATTTTGCCATCAGGAAGCTTCAGTTTGAATTTGAAAAAGATCGACTCTGGAGCCACAAAATGGCGACCAATATTTGCACAAACGGACCTCGACCCGATACTATCAATAGTTTCGAAATTTCATCGACCCTATCTCTTGAACGGCTGATTCGATTTGGACATGCTAAACTGTTTCCGAAGCGTCTTGTGAAAGTAAATCTTTTAGATTCTCACATATTTTCTGTGAACTCATTAGAAGTGGCACTTTACCTTCAAAAACACATTTTATACACAATTTGTTCAAAAATCGGCTTAATTAGCCGGTTCTATGGAATGGTTAAGGATATGAAAATTTTTTTGAGAATATAAAATGCTGTATATTGAAAAATAAACAAAAAATAATCCCACCATTTTTTAGATAAAACGTACTGATAACGAGAAAAACGAAGACTATAATGTCAAAATGTACAAATTGCCCCTTCAAATAGGGCCATGTATGCAACCGAGTGTTTTATTTCACTACTGGAGGTTAATTTTGCCATCAGGAAGCTTCAGTTTGAATTTGAAAAAGATCGACTCTGGAGCCACAAAATGGCGACCAATATTTGCACAAACGGACATCGACCCGATACTATCAATAGTTTCGAAATTTCATCGACCCTATCTCTTGAACGGCTGATTCGATTTGGACATGCTAAACTGTTTCCGAAGCGTCTTGTGAAAGTAAATCTTTTAGATTCTCACATATTTTCTGTGAACTCATTAGAAGTGGCACTTTACCTTCAAAAACACATTTTATACACAATTTGTTCAAAAATCGGCTTAATTAGCCGGTTCTATGGAATGGTTAAGGATATGAAAAAAATTATGAGAATATAAAATGCTGTTTATTGAAAAATAAACAAAAAATAATCCCACCATTTTTTTGATAAAACGTACTGATAACGAGAAAAACGAAGACTATAATGTCAAAATGTACAAATTGCCCCTTCAAATAGGTCCAGGTATGCAACCGAGTGTTTTATTTCACTACTGGAGGTTAATTTTGCCATCAGGAAGCTTCAGTTTGAATTTGAAAAAGATCGACTCTGGAGCCACAAAATGGCGACCAATATTTGCACAAACGGACCTCGACCCGATACTATCAATGGTTTCGAAATTTCATCGACCCTATCTCTTGAACGGCTGATTCGATTTGGACATGCTAAACTGTTTCCGAAGCGTCTTGTGAAAGTAAATCTTTTAGATTCTCACATATTTTCTATGAACTCATCAGAAGTGGCACTTTACCTTCAAAAACACATTTTATACACAATTTGTTCAAAAATCGGCTTAATTAGCCGGTTCTATGGAATGGTTAACCCTTCTGTGACTTCTGTCAGGTACAAGATTTTTTATCTTCCGTCCTGAACAAGGTCTGGCCAGACCTTATACTCTAAAATCGCTTATTTCTAGGAAATTAATAAAAACAAATGAAAATTGGGTCCATATCAAATTTGGTCCTATGTCAAATTCGGTCCCTTAATAAATAATTAAAAACATTTTTAAGTATATAGTATATAGACATGCAGCAAGACTATCCATTTGGACGATAGCATACTCGGTCCCGACTGTTTTTTTACCTGAAAAACAATAGCATATTCGGTCCCGAACAGGAATAATGTCATGTCAAATTCGGTCCGATGTGTCCACCCTATATACTTATTTTTCTATGTACGAGTATATACTTATCTGTTATTTTGTTTTTCCTCATTTAAAAAAGGCCATGCCTAGGGTTTAAAACTGTTTTTCCTCATTCAAACCCTACTATAAACCCAAGGCATGGCCTTCATTGTTTTTTACCTAACCCTAATTTAAACCCAAGGCATGGCCTTCATTGTATTTTACCTAACCCTACTATAAACCCTAGGCATGGCCTTCAAGGAGGAAATCGATAGTCTTGCTGCATGTCTACAATATACTATATACTTAAAACTGTTTTTATTTACTTATTAAGGGACCGAATTTGACATAGGACCCAATTTGATATGGACCCAATTTGACATAGGACCGAATTTGATATGGACCCAATTTGCTAAAAAAAAAGGTCAACGGGGAGGAATTTGACATTTCCCATCCATTTCCTCCTTGAAGGCCATGCTTAGGGTTTATAGTAGGGTTAGGTAAAATACAAGGAAGGCCATGCCTATAGGGTTTATAGTAGGGTTAGGTAAAATACATTGAAGGCCATGCCTAGGGTTTATATTGGGGTTAGGTAAAATACAATGAAGGCCATGCCTTGGGTTTATAGTAGGGTTAGGTAAAATACAATGTAGGCCATGCCTCGCTTTTATAGTAGGGTTAGGTAAAATACATTGAAGGCCATGCCTTGGGTTTATAGTAGGGTTAGGTAAAATACAATGTAGGCCATGCCTCGGTTTTATAGTAGAGTTAGGTAAAATACATTGAAGGCAATGCCTATGAGGAAAAACAAGATAACAGATAAGTACATACATAGAATAATAAGTATATAGGGTGGACACATCGGACCGAATTTGACATGACATTATTCGTGTTGCGGACCGAATGTGCTATTGTTTTTCAGTTAAAAAAATAGTCGGGACGGAGTATGCTATCGTCCCAGATAAATGCAAACACAAAGTTAGAAGATGTTGCACGATCAAAAATAATATTGAAACATATAAAAAACTGAATGGAAGTACTACACAGTTGAAGAAATATCATTCTGTAAGTCCAGACAGACCTTTACCTGGCTAAGAAGGTTAATTTCGGTATTTCCCACGCTGCGCCCCCAAAAAAAAGAATTCGAGCTATTTTTAATTAGGATGGGACAAGAAGTTACCGTTTCTTGGAAGTCAGAGAATATTGTTGACCTATGATTGTTGTTCAAGGTAGAGAAAAACTACCTTGAAAATGCGAAAGGTCTGGCCAGACCTGATTCAGAAGGGTTAAAGATACGAAAAAAAAATATGAGAATATAAAATGCTCTATATTGGAAAATAAACAAAAAATAATCTCACCATTTTTAGATAAAACATACTGATAACTAGATAAAACGGGGGAGCCGCAAAAAGCGGCCAGCATCACGAGTCCCAACCTCGCTGGATGTTGCTTAACTATGACAGCAATATTTCAGTTCTAGCGGTAAACCGTAAGGGTGATTGAAAAGTGGTCGGAATTTCGGGCCCTTTGACCCCCTGCAGGACCGCTATCTCTACTAGATAAAAGTCCTCAGAGGCATGATCAACTCTGCCTTAGTGGGGCTGGGACTGAGAATTTTTCTTTTCCATTTATTTATATAGGAACGTAATGTTTACATACTAAACTTCAAGTCTTTTTGTTTAATTTGGGTTTTAATGCATGGTCATATCACGACGGGGTTGTTACCATACATTCGCAGGAAACTCTCAAACCTGCTACCCACATTAACCTCACCCAGCCTGGGTTGGGCCGGGAATAGCCAGCATCACAAGGATACGAATTTGAATGGTCACCCATCCAAATCGTCACCCATCCAAATCCTGACCTCGCTGGACGTTGTTAATGTCACACTGTCATTCGAATCTAGAAAACAGCAATAATGCACTGAATGCCGGCATTCCATAGTTGATCGCGGTGGTCTATTTATCAAGAACTGTCCAATTCTTTTGTCGAAGATAGAAGGTGACATTGGTAAACGGAGTGCCGACATCCTAATGTCTTACTATCATTCGAATCTATAAAACAGCAATAATGCACTGAATGCCGGCATTCCATAGTCGATCGCGGTGGTCTATTTATCAAGAACTGTCCAATTCTTTTGTCGAAGATAGAAGGTGACATTGGTAAACGGAGTGCCGGCATCCTAATGTCACACTATCATTCGAATCTAGAAAACAGCAATAATGCACTGAATGCCGGCATCCCATTGTAGACCGTGGTTGTCTATTTACCAAAGACTGTCCAATTCTTATGTCGAAAATAGAAGGTTGCAGTGTGAAACGGAGTGCCGGCATCCCAGTGAATCACCCCAAAAATTTCAAAGTCCACAATATTTTAGTTCAACATCCTTCAGTTTCTATATAGTGGTCGTCAGTGATACAAACCAGCAAACATGTAGTCCGCTCGTTTAAAATTGAGTTTTGGGTATCCTTCTTCATTGAAGAAGGATACCGAAGCTCAAAAATGTTATATTTTAGGTATCCGTAACTGTAAAGATAAAATAATTACGATAAATTAACAATTGTTTAGTGTCATTTTTAATTTTCTAATAAAATAATGTAAGAACTTCAAGTGCCTACAATGCCTACCTACCTACCTAAAAACTAAAGTTATTTTAATTAGTGTTTTCATTCCAATTATTATGAGTACTTAACTATCCCACAACTACCTACCTCTCAAGACTATATTTCAGTTAAAGTTAAATCATCTCTAATTTAAATAATGTCAGTTTACTCCTGACAAGATTTTTTCAATGTTAACGATCATAGATCTTATATGACTTATAATATCTCGGTACCTACATTGAAATCTGTGCGGGAGTCGTGCAAACCCATTCCTCAGTTGCCATTCCCATCATGCACCGCAAACCAGTTGGTGTCAGCGTAGCAATCCGGTTGACCTTTGCAATGGCCGCCATCATTACCACCTGAGACTTCTGAACATTGTACCCAGCCAGTTGCATCAGTGCGCGTTCGTCTTTCAATCTCTCATCATACTTTACTTCACTGTAGTCACTTGCGTGTTGCATTAGTCCAGTCGTCCGTCGCGTGCCGTTGCGTTGTGTTTCAATTCGGTTCTCCTCTTATCATGGCAGATCAAGAGACGCAGACAATCCTTAAGTCATGGGGAATGCCAGAAGACATAATCAAAGCGTTTACAGGTTAGTTTTTTTTTCAATATTAAAGAGCTTTTGCTCATGGTTGTGTCACGTAAGGTGCAATTTCGTTTCTGCTTTGAATGCATGATTAACTGCAAAGACTGGCACTTCAAGCAGTATCTCTGCATTGGCTGTAACCAAACCAAATCCACATAAATTTTAACTTTTTTGTTACTCTATTCCATGCATGCATCCAATGTATAACGAATCTGCACCTCAACGGACCTATGATGCACATTGCACAAGGTTCCAAAGCCCGCATCATATAATTGAACCAAGCTGTTAAGTGGCAGAGAATGCCTAAGGCATTAACTTCGCCCCGGATTACAAAACAATTGTAATAAAAATTAATATTTCTTTTTGTACATATTTCTATGTTTTCTTTTTTAATTTATTGTTATATTTTTTGTTGATGATGATTGTTTTGTAAAAATAAAAAATAAAGTGTAAATAATTAAATAAAAATAAATAAGCTGGACATTGCTACCTTGATCTGAGGGTAAACATCAACCGCATATTCCAGCTGCAGGGCTGCAATGCTTAGATTAAAGAATTAAACAAAACGCATTCTGACCAATTTTTCAATAAAAGCAACTGTTTATGAGATTTTGCCGTTTTTGCATTTTTTGGTTGCAAGGTGCTGCTACTAATAGGATAAGGAAAGTCGACACCAGATTTTTTTACCTGGTGTGGGTATTCATTTGTGAAATATTCTTATTACTTTACCCAGGTAATTGTAATAATTGTACCCAGATAGGTGCATTACAACTCTGAATACTCTGATTATGAAATAATAATGTTGGAAGTAAAAAAAACTTTAAACAATTTGTTCTATGTTTCAGAGGCTGGTATTGACTGTGTAGTGCTGGAGAATATGCAGGAGAGTGAATGGTCAGCTTTGATGCCCGACATGAAGCAGATGGGCCACCGGGTCAAGTTTAGAATGTGTTGGCAACCTTGGGTGGCTAATCTGAGGAACAGTTGTTCAACCCCATTTTCAACATCAACGTCCACAGTCGGGGATATGACATATTCAGCAGACTTGCTTATATCCACACCCACAATTACAACCCATGAGTCAACAAGCTACCCCATTGACTTCAACAGCCCTCCAGGAGGGTATAATCAACCATCAACGTCATCAACGGGATACAATCAGGACGGCATCTACAACAACTTTGATCCCATGGCAAGTGCTGGACTTGGGAGCTCGGCGTGCAATACACCAGCCATTCAGAGCCTCCCAAAAGCTGTATCCAACAATTATGTAAGTCTTTTATAATGTTCAGTCTTCTCTAATTCTTATTTTCTGTCTTTCATTATTTGCTAGAAAGAAAAGTAATAGAATTTCTATTTTTTTTGCCAGTCAGTGTTTAGTGTTAAAATGTGGTGGTATACGAGTATGTCCCCAAAAGATTCAGCCATTAATCTGTGTGCCTGTTTGTAAACAAAATAAATATTTCATGAACGGTAAAAGCTAGACTTGAAATTTGGTAATGTACCGGCCTTAGTACCTTGATTGATAAGGCAGTGGGATTTGAATCCGGAGGTCGGTGGTTCAAATCCAAGCATTGGAAAAAATAATAAGTTAGGGTTTGATTAATTGTGACATCACATTGTGATTAACACAAAATATGATAACTTTTCAATTTAGTATGTAGACATTTAGGGAGGCTACGCAGCACAAAACGTTGCTGAAATAGGTGCTACCAGTTGCGGAATTTTTTGCCAACTATTACCGTTGAGTCACCAGTGGCAGAATTTGGCGGAATCAGTGACTGACGTCTTGTTGCGGGATAAGGAATGTCATAAGATGTTCCCTCTAGTTTATTTTGAATTAGATTAGGATATTAGATGTGGACTTCTATAACATTAACCAATGTTCATGTCTTTCCTTTGCCCTCAGGTATTGAAACTTCTCCATCAGAACTTGGAAGGTCGCTCCATATTGGAAAGGGCAAGAAAAAACCCTCATGAAAGCTTAGAGCTTAGCAACCAGAAGGCATTGGCAAATTTAATAATATTTGATTTGTTGTCTGAGAATGCTGAGCGTCAAATAACAGGACCTGAATTCACCACACTCAGCTTGCAGATCAAAGAATGTTTGCCAGGAGAGTGTGCAAGTGTGTACTACCTGTCTTCATTACCTAGGAAATTGGGCCAGAAAAGGGTGAATGCTGCAGGGTTGCTGAAGGAAGCATACAAGAAGAAGAAACAATACTTGCGTCAACTGATGGAGGAGTCACCGTCAAGCCGATCTGGAAGCCTGTCTCGCCGGTCTAGCACAAGCACCAATCGATCCAGCACAACCAATGTAGAGGAGATGGGGCCACTGATTCCACGGGAAGTGGAGACTGAATCCCTTCTTAGGGATGAAGGTAAGTTTGATATCTTTCACCAGTTCTCTTTTTTGACCGAACGAAGTGAGATTCTGTTTTAACTTTGGTACTGGACGATTTGGTTTTCTTTTGTCTGTCTGTCTGTTCCGCGATAATGGGGGTCTAATCTAATGTGTATTCATGTGTGTAATGATGTGAGCATGTTTCTACTTCAAATGTGAGCATGGGATCATTATGATCTCACATAAAGTGCCCTACAATAGAATGAGAAATTTCATGCAGGTCCATTAGACATTTTTGAGGATTTTGTTCATTGACAGCTTTATTTGATTTGCCAAGTAAGATTTTCTTTTCTACATTTCAGACAACCCTGTTGTGGAGGATCATTTGTCCTGGTTGGGGAAGAGCTTGGAACCGGAGAGTATTCTTCTCAATAAGTGGCGGGAGACGGCGGTGCATAGATTGCAGCAGTTGGCCAGTTGCACATCCAAGTATGACAGTGTATTTACTTATTTTAATTTATTTCCTGCATTGAGGCAACCTGATGGGTTCAAACTTCTATTAGAAGATTTTAATCATATGCATCCTGGCTGTGAAAATAGACTCTATGAGTCTATTGTTCTCCACAGAGAACGAATTTTCGAACTGGCCAAGAGGCAGCTCTCAAAAGATAGGAATAGAATTGCAGACAGGTATATTCAGAATCTTATTTCCAATTATCTCGAGGAAGTTGCTCTAGTAGAGAGCTTCGAAATTGAAAATGCAATTGCCCTTCTTCTTCTGCCTCTTATTATTGAAGTGCCCAGTGCACGTCAGAAGAACAGTAAACATTTTCGACCCTCGCGCAAAATGATTGTAGACAGCTTTATTCTTTTAGTAGAGGAGGCAAATGAAATTGAAAAGGTTGTTGCAGACAGAAGGAAACTGTTGGCCTCCAAGAGGCGTACGTTACAACCTTTTGTTGCCGTCGTAGGAAATTTTAAACAACCGCGAAACGTTTTTATAATAATTGACAACACGCATTATGTATTGAAAACAATAACAGAAGCCGTTGACGTATTGTTTAAAATATTTTTTGCAACCTGGACCAATTTTCCATGTGAAAGTGAGGATATTTGGCTAGTGTTACAATTAGGCTTTTATAACATTCCTCTCCCTACAGGCACAAGGGAAAGTAGTGAATGTCGTCAGTTAATGAACCAAATGGGCCTCCTCAAAGCTTAACAATCAGCTTGATCTTGTTAGGTAGATAAATGTGGGGATATTTTGGCAAATGAGGGGCCCAGGGGAAAGGTGGTTCAAGTGACACATTAAACAGAATAGAGTTGAGGTGCCAAAAACAGTTCCTTTGTTACTTTTTAATTCTGAAGAAATATCTCTTCCCATTAACTTCTTATTTTTTACTGAATTTACTGATTCTTTTCCAGTCAACATGTAGAAAATTTCAAAGTTATATCATCCGCTAAACTCATTTTTTTCTTCTAATTGTCACTTGAACAACATTTCCTCTGAACCTCTCAAATTTAAATAAGCGTAGGTAGGTAGGCACGGTAATAGGTTTCTTTTAATAAGTCTTTTTAATTAATTTTGTTTCAGTTTAGAGTAATTTTTATTATATTTGATGTTTAAAATTCCATTTGATTGCACAATGATGTACAAATGTTATTACTGTTCTGCTACCCGTTCTACTGTTAGGGAGTTAATTACTCACTACACTAAGTACTGTCAACTGAGTGAATATAGGTTTCACAAACATTTCTACTGTGGTAATTGCGATGAAATATCTTCTAAAACATATTATACAAACAGCAACTCATTTCGTAAACACCTATACCGATTTCACACCCCTAAGTCTCTTAGTGACTCTGACTCAATCTCGCATTGGAATATACTAAATGTACCATCTCCATCTGACATGTCATCTGCTGACAATGTGCCTTCTGACATGTTACCTGATGTACCTTCTGACACGTCTCATGCTGAAGGTCAGAATGAATTGAATAGTTCATTCAATTCAATTAGCACTTCAGATACTTCTTATCTGAATCTAAATGTTGCAAGGGACACATTGAGAACTGAAATTTCCATGGTTCTGCTAGATCTTTATTCTAATCCTAGTTTGCCTCGGAGTTGTGTACAGACGTGTTTTGAAGGTTTGAAAAACACAATGGTAGCTTACAACAGGTTACTAATTGATGCCACAAAGCAACTAGCCTTGGATGATCAATCATATTCCCAAGTAGTAGACGCTCTTATGAGAATTTCCACTGACAGTGAAGCAACCTTTTCTAATTTAGAATCAGAGTACAAAAGAGTTCAGTATTTTACAAAATCGGGCTCTTACATTCCTCCCCAAGAGGTTGTCATAGGAAATAGAATGGATTATAAATTTGGAAACCATACAGACTTTGTGTCTGTTATGTGTACCATGCAAGTGATTCCCTTAAATTTGGTATTACGTGGTTTTTTTCAACTAGGAAATATCCTAAAGGACACATTGGATTATACAAAAAGTCTAGAGGCGGAAGGTGAGAGAATTGAAAATATAATGCAAGGCTCTGTGTGGAAGAAAATGAAGGAAAAATTTGATCCTAATGTCCTTAATTTTCCTTTGATATTATACATGGATGAATTTGAGACAGGGAACGTCCTGGGAGCGCATGCTTCTATTCACAAACTGTGTGGGGTGTATATATCTGTCCCATGTTTGCCAAGAAAATATTTTTCTCAATTGAAAAGTATATTTGTTCTATCAATTTTCCATGCTGCTGATAGAATTAAATTTGGTAACAATGTGATTTTCAATCCGATAATAAACATGTTAAATTTGATGAGTTCCGAGGGAATAACTGTGAATGTACCCAACGTTTACCAGGGGAAAATTAGATTTCATACTGTTTGTATGACAGGGGATAATCTCGGTCTACATGGTGCGCTAGGATTTGTGGAATGTTTTTCTGCCCGTTATTGCTGTCGTATATGTTCGATAGAAAAACAAGATATGCAGGTGACATGTCAGGAAAAACCAGAATTACTAAGAGACGCAGAGTCTTATGAAAGAGACTTGATTACAAACGACATTACTAAAACAGGCATAAAAGAAGAAAGTGTCTGGAGAGATCTCAAAGGATTCGATTTATTTGAAAATGTTGCAGTTGATTTATTGCATGACCTATTAGAAGGGGTAGGTCGGTATGTAGTTGAATTTGTATTATCTTTTTTCGTACATTTGGACATTGTTTCTTTAAGTGCAATTCAGAATGGAATTCAATCATTTAATTTTGGTCCAGACTCGTCGTCAAGGCCAGTAAATGCTATCTCGGGAACTAAATCATCAGGCATAAAAATAAAATCGTCAGCTTCAGAAATGACAAATATCATTAGGTACTTGGGTCTGATTGTAGGTCCTTACATTCCAGAAGATCATGAAGTTTGGGAACTATTTTTATTGTTAAGACAATTATTAGACCGCCTTCTTGTTCAAACTGAAGTGATACTGAATCGAACAGATTTTCAAGTATCTCATCTGGTTAGTAACTTGTGCCGAGAATATCGTAGGCTGACTGACTCTTCTTTGAAACCAAAATTTCATTATCTCCTACACTATGCACGTATGATGAAAAAATTTGGGCCCCTATGTTCGTACTGGACAATGAGATTTGAAGGAAAACATAGACCCCTAAAAATCTCCGCCAAAGTAACTTGCAACAAAGTAAATATTTGTAAAACATTAGCGGACAGGGCTCAACTTACATTCTGTCATATTTTAAATTCAAAAAAAGCTTTCAATTTTTTTAAATGTGGCAAATTGTCTTCTCTTGATTTGACTACAGATGAACTTCATCATCTCGAGGAAAGTCATTGTTATGCTTCTTGTAAGTGGTTTAAATTAGATGGGCTATCAGTAAAAGAGCTCGATGTTTTCACGGAAGACCTTTCAATTGAAACTGAAGATCCAAAATTTGTTAAAGTGCAAAAAATTCTCATTCATAAAGAAACTAAAGATATACTTTTATTATGTCGAGCTCTAGAAACACTGCAATTTGACTTTCACTATTTCGCATACCAGGTCAAAGATACAGAAAATTTAGTTTTCAAGAGATATTTGGATTTATATTCAGTTATTCCACATACATTGACAGTTATGCTTAATTCCACTTTGTTTGTCAGCCTACGTTCTACAATAGACTAGAAATGATATTTTTTCTCACTTGAAGTTGACTTTCAATAAGGAGGTATATATTAGGTAATGTAAATAAAACATCTTTACTTACTCTGCTTTTGTACATTACTCTGTATTGCCTTTTTTGTAAATTTGCAAATTATACTACTCCTTTGTACATTACTGTTAAACTACTCTCTGTACAATCTTTGCCATGTACATTACGCTTAACCTGCTCCTTGTATACTCTTTGCCATGTAGATTACTGTTACCCTCCTCTTTGTATACTTGGCCATGTACACTTAGTAGCGCTCAAAAGTATTTTCACAACTACAAAATCTCATTTTTTTTGCCAGCAAAACCATTTCGCCAATGTTACTTATCTTTGAGCATTGAAAAGGAAAAAACTCACTTTAGACATCAAAAGTATTTCAATTAAATGGAACATTCAAAATACTTATGAGCGCTACTATACATTACTGTTAACCTGCTGTTACTATACTTTGTAATTTTGTAAACTGTATCCTATACTTTATCAACAATTTTCAATAAAACGCACATTTTTTCCAATCAATGTATTTTCTTGTATTTTTAATATTTTAATAAATACTTAGCTTTTGTTTCACAGGTGTCATTCCCGAAGCATTCTAATCCATGCATGTAGAATACCTTGTATTCCAGACCAGACTACCAGATATTCTACTATTGGAATACCTGGCATTCGACTATTGGAATTCCATGCTTTCAATTTGGAAAGCATGGTATTCCAATAGTCGAATGCCAGGTTCCAGTAGTAGAATACCTGGTATTCTGGTCTGGAATACAAAGAGTACCTGCATGGAATGCCCGATATTCTGGTTCAGGATACCAGGTTATCCTGCTATGGAATGCCGGGTGTGAATGCATAGAATGCAGGTAATCCTACTATGGAATGCCGGGTGTGAATGCATAGAATGCAGGTAATCCTACTAGGGAATGCCGGGTGAGAAATAATAGAATGCAGGTAATCCCACTAGGGATTGCCGGGTGAGAAATAATAGAATGCAGGCAATACTACTAGGGAATGCCGGGTGTAAATGCATAGACTGCACTCATTCTATATTAGTAATGAAAGGTACTGGAATGTAGGCTGCATTAAAATGAGCATAGAGTGCCAAGCCCTCTAATGAAGACTGTCTATTTCTCTAGTATAGTAAACCACATACTCGAAAGGGGGATGCCAGATGTCAAATACAGAAAGCTTCTCTGATAATGCATAGGCTGCATCATTCTAGAAGAAGAAACACATCAGTCCAAAGTAGAAAGATATTTTTTACAATAGAAAACAAAGATATCACAAATAGAAAGCCAGGTCTTCTTGAGTAGGATGCAAATGCGTGTCTGCAGCCTGTAACCTGATAATGCACTGGATGCCATCATTCTAGAAGAGTAAACAAATAAAAGGCAGGCATTGTATCACAGAAATCTTGGCATTGTATTCTCCAGTCTGAAATAGAAAACAGTGCAGTCAATGCATTTTCAAGGTGGGAGCGAAAATAGAAAACAGTGCAGTCTATGCATTTTCAAGGTGGCAGCCGAAATTGGGCACAATTTCCCCTACTTTTTGGCATGCCAGGTCTGACTACACCGTATTGGATGCCACTGGCATCCGAAGGAACAGTGCCGGCATTCAGTCCCGTTTTTGGTCTGCATGCATCCCCGTATAGCTTGAATGCAGCCTATTTTTTTTCTCAGTGTAGAACGGAAAAAAATGTTATATTTTATAACTGTCTTGGACAAAAAGCTTAAGGTTTGATACAAAAAACTTGTAAATGTAGAAAATTTACTCGGGTTTTTATAATGAAGATAATAGATTGAATTAAATTAATATGGCTCTGTTTTATTGCATGGAATTTATTCAACATAAACATTTCCAAAGCTCGGGTTTAACTTAATGGTAAAGAATCAGACTCACATACGAGTGCTCAACAAATTTATGTTTTACTGGAATTAGAATGGTATGGATTTGAGAGTTGAAAATATAATGGGTACAAATTATTGAATTTAAAGTTTGATTCTGTTCCATCTCATACTAAATCAAATCCCTATGTCTTAAAATGACCTTTATCCTCTCCAAAGTTGAGCCGCTTACATCCCCATCACTAGAACCCAAAGCCGCCAATTCCGTATATTTTCACGCTACAGTAGACATATAAAATTCAAAATGTTTGAGAAAAACCTAAAAGTTAGACGAAGAAATCCAAATCCTCTATAGCTTCTGGATCTTGTTCCTGTGGAGGGGATAAAACATTGAAATTTATTGTTTGTACAGACGTTCTTCACACTGAATACTAAGGATCTCATTAAGATGGAAATTTCTTTCCCCAAGATGTTTTAGGACTTGCGGATTTTCACCTTGGCATGCCATTTTCTCTTATATACCGTCTTCCTACAGAGATAATGTATAGATTGAATTCGATATCGCTATATAAACCACCTTTTTATGTTTTTTTTTTTGAATTTTTCGTGTTCAGCAACAGTATAGAAAGTTCAGGGTAAGTTTTCTTCCTCTAGGAATGTGAAAAAATGTATACCTAAGTTGCTCATTATTCGTTGTCAATATCATTGTATCCTATTGGCAAAATGATTTTGTACATTTGTATTCTTTTTGTATCTGTACTTTTGTAAAATAAAACCAAAACTTGAGTTGTGAATATGTTATTAATAATAAAATGATTTTAGGGTATATCAACCATATCACTCCTAGTAACAGTCCGTGGTATCTTCTTGTGTTTCAACTAGTGTTTCACTAACAACATGTTCACATTTAGAGTATCTTTTTTTTGGGAAATTTATTATAGTGTGTCAACATTAAATTATGATGTTATATACACTAAAAAAATTACATTATTAATGCAGTTTTGGTCAGAAAAGTTAAGATTGCGCTTTCATTTTCAATTACGCAAGATAAAATTATTTGGGTCTCTTAACGTTTGGTACTTAAAACAATTTCTTAAAATGTGTTTTACTGTTAATCTACATAGAGTATTTTTTAAGCTCACGAAACTTTACAAGCTAATAGTAAACTATGCCATAATACAGCAGGCTTAATCTCAATTCATCCCAGTATGAAAATTCCCCAGTAATCAGCTCCGTTAACATTAGGCTAACCCCAAACGACGTCCCTAGAGGTAGAAATATGAATCGAGCGTAGGTAAAACAAGCTATAAAATTTCCCGAAATGGAGAGCTTTTGGCCCGGTTTTTTAACTCGGTACCTACACCTTTACAGCAAAATGTTTCTGAATAAATATTTCTTTGGGAGAAAATTGAGTTTTATTCATAATTATGTTTCGTTTTGAAGCGGTAGAGGGGAGGTAAGAAGAGAGAGAGAGAGAAGCGGTAGAGGGGAGGTAAGAAGAGAGAGAGAGAGAGAAGCGGTAGAGGGGAGGTAAGAAGAGAGAGAAAAGAGAGGAGCAAGAAAGAGGAGAGAGAGAGAAGACGGTAGAGGGGAGATAAGAAGGGAGAGAGAAAAGCGGTAGAGGGGAGACAAGAAGGGAGAGAGAGAGAGAGAGAGAGAGAGAGAGAAGCGGCAGAGGGGAGATAAGAAGAGAGAATTTTTAAAGTGCCTTTTGTTTCGGTCCCTCGCGGAGGAGAATGAGAGGACCCAGGGAAAAGGTAATATTAATCATTTCCATTATTATTAGCCCTGTCCTTGTCAAAACGAGAGAGAAGGTATCTCAGGGAAATGGGAAAGAAATACACACTTTTCTAATTTAAATTTACAGAGGAGCAAGAGAGAGGGATGAGTAAGAGAGGGAATGATATTATTCTTACAATTCGTTTTACGATACTAATTTGAACATGGGTAGGGAATAGGGAATAGTGGGGGGAGCAGGGGGGAGCAGGGATCCTACTTTGTTTATTTAATGTTCAAGAAGAGCTCGAGAGTAATTAGTTAATCCTGTGCAATTTATAATGACTGCACTTTCAATTCCTTCTTGCATTCATCTTCTTCATTAACCCTTCTGTGACACCTCTGTGTTTAGGCTGATCCATATGGAGATGAATTTCCACTATAATAAAACAAAGCAGTTTATTCTCGAACCTCGTGTAATTTACTGTCTTCAATTTACTGTCTGTATATATTTTTGTCTTACCTAATAAAGCATACTATAATAATAATAATGGTATTCTATTTTACTTCCTGACCGACCTCAGTAGCGTGATCGATAAGGCGGTAGACTTGTAACCTGGAGGTCGGTGGTTCAAGTCCCGGTTTTAGCGTAGATTTAGTAAAGCGAGTTTGAGTAGTTGTGATATCACGAAAGTGATTAACACAAATATGATAACTTTTTTTTTTACTTTAACTGCTTTGACCTTGAATGTAGAGAGCAAAGGAAAGTAGTTTCACAACAATAATAGGTACACATTGCAAGCATGGCCCGGGGACATAATACAGATAATACACTCGCTCACCACTTTATTGATAATGAACGCAGCCAAAAAATGACTATACCAAAAAAATTGTTTAGAATCAAGATTTCCCTCAAACTATGGAGAATTCTCTCGAGGAGCAAACTATGAAAGGTGAAATTCAACTTCAACGGGATGCATCTACAGCCATGTTCTAACAGGTAATACGACAATGCCTGCCTTGGAGAGTGAGCCTGAGAGCGATTGCCACTAACAAAGGGCAATAACCGGCAAATCACAACACCTCAACACACAACAAAAACTGTTGACAAACCTTTTGATTTTACATCTTCCCTCTCTGTGTTCAAAATTTCCCATACGTATTCCCTGTCCCCTCCGACTATTCTATTGCTATCTCTACTTAATCCCACAGAACTTTCACCACAGCTATTACGGGTAGGAAGGTCCACTCCACACATATAAGAAGCAGGTGGTAGCTTTAAGCTTAAAGCTTGCCGTCAGGGAGGGAGAAGGGAAAGGATATTCATGTGAGCAGCAGAAAGGAGTCCAAAAAGACATCTCCGTTGGCAAGAAGCCAAAAAGAAAAGGAGAAAAACATACCATTTCAGGGACAGGATATTGTCCTCTCACTCCTGCACGCTCTCTCTCCCTTCCTCTCCCAACCCCCCCCCCCCCCCCCCTCCATGGTCTTTCATATTTAATGAACCTATTATTTGACCACTGAACTCTACTATAATATGGCCAAATCATAAATGGCTGTTCCAGTGTGGATTGTACATTTCTTTTAAGTATTTTGAATGAACTCGGTATCTTTGCTTTTTAACGGTCTCTTTATGGTCTACTGGATATTATACTTTTTATACATCGATTTTATGCTACTGCTACTACACACATAATTCTAGTTCGAGATAATCAATAACAGATTTTATTGAACATTAAATGTTTCTTAGTCATTAAATTTTAAACACCCAAAATAGTTTAACAGAGATGCAACGGGAATAAACAGCAGAAAGTGGATTGCCATGATGGCCACGGATGGATTCGAAAGCAGAACGGTCACCAATCCATGTCATCGCCACTCTGGGGGTTGCTTAACTTCAATGATCAATGAGTACTGCAACAGTACTCAACATGTCATCTGCGCTTGCTAAGTTCTAGTTTTTCTGTTACAAATTTAACCAATTACCTGTTATGTTTTTCTTGTTAGTACAAAGTGTAGTAAGAATTTCGAAGAAAGAACATTTCTTTTCTCTTTTATTACTTTTGGACAGTGTTGGACTAAGTTTCATTCAAATTAATAGAATTTGTTGGTTTTGCAACAGCTTGGACAAGAAGCAATTCTCATACTCGTAATACAGAACATCATAAAACTTTACAGTCCTGGGTACAGTAATTCTCTTATTGCGAAGTAATACAATGAGTAACAAGTATTCTGTTCTCATGACACAACGTATGACACATTAGGCAAGTACTTAGCAATATAACTGCTCCGGCCATTGTCTTTTCTCACTGGGTTCTATGTGTAGACGTGTAGTGCAGGCGCAACAAGGTGGATGAACATTTCAAACATTATATTTGAGTGTTACTTTGTTAAAGAACGACGCTTTCGATGACTTAGTCATTAACCTAGGGGGGTTCAACCCACCATTCGGTGGACAAACAACCCAGGTACTCAAATTAACCCAGCCTGAGTGGGGACAGATACAGTCATCAGAAGGTAGATGGTCACCGGAATGCCAGCATCACGAAGTCTTCACTTCGCTGGATGTTGCTTAACTTCGGTGATCCTTACGAGAATAGGTGCAATCAATACGCTGGTTATTAGAATATTATACAAGAAACACTGTTCTATACATTAGAGGGTTTCTGTTTAAGACATAAATGTGGACTTATCCACATAAAATGAAGTTTCGGGGGTTCGAAACCCAGCCGGGGGTCATGACATGTGATCCTCCCATTTGGGATTTCTACCACATAATAATACGTCTTGGGCTAACTGCTGGAATAATGGGACTTAATAGTCTTATCGGGCAGTATATAAATAAGGCCGACCTCAGTAGCCTGATCGATAAGACGGTGGACTGGTAACCTGGAGGTCGGTGGTTCAAGTCCCGGTTTCAGCGTGGATTTAGTAAAGCGAGTTTGACTTGTTGTGACATCGCGAAAGTGATTAACACAAATTTATTTAAAAAAAAAAATAAAAAAAAATAAGCCGATATTACCTATTATTATTATTTCAGCTAGCTTTCTTACTCACAAGTTGCATTAGTTTCCAAATCCCCCACTGGGCTACGCGGCGTAGTACGGACACTGGCCAGAGCTCGGGTTATTCATGAGTGTGCTCCGCCTTGTGTGGGAACATACCTACTCAGCTAACTCTTCACTTGTGGAGCTTCTGGTCAAGTATCTGGTATGGATGACTATCTAAATCTAGTGGAAGTAACATCTATTATTGTACGATTTTTTTTGTGGTGAAGCACAAGGCCTCTTCACAATTTTTGTGGGTAGCGCAGAATTACTAAGAGCCTCCTTCACATTTCGAATTATTCTTTAACATTAGTTTCTTTTAACTCTGATAATGCCGCCACGGGTCGTTACCCATACAAGTAACTACTTATTTTCCTTACGAGGTATGAGTGAACCTCGAACATCCAAGTACAGATCAGAAAAATTCCTGCCCCGCTGGGGATCGAACCCAGGTCACCGTGCGTGGAATGCCTAGCGCGCTAACTCACTCTGCCACGGTGACTTCTATTATTGTATCTTGTATACAATTCTAGCGACCTCAGTAACCTGGAGGTCGGTAGTTCGAGATCGAGTCAGGTAAAAAGTTAGCAGAGTGAGTCTGTGAGCTTGAGTAATTGTGACATCACGAGAGTGATTAACAAAAATGACAAATATGATCATTAAAAAAAAGTTTATATAATTCTGCCCAGGACCGCTAATAAGTTTCTGGTCTCGCTAGAGGACTATAAACAGAGAACAGACTAGCCAACACTTACAAGCCAGGCTAGCTTGCAGTTTCCTAAGGGTTTAATGGCTTGTACAGAAAAGTCCAAGTCCTCATGATGGTTGATCGCACATAGATATATGTGGTTCAGGACGAGCCAACTTTGAAATAAAGTTGGCTGGAGACCATCGCTCACCCCTCCAGCTGTAGCCAAGCTGGCTACAACAACAACAATAAGTTTCTGGGGTTTCTGAAAACTAGAGTTTCCCATTCTATACTCGTAGTGTTCTAATGACCACAATATCATGATTTAGTACATATATCAATAAGAAGGGAAGAAGACATTTATGCTATTTTCTTTTCCTTTAACATAACATATCAGAACAGGCGTCAGTAATTCAAAAGATGAACATAAGCTACTCTAAAGAACAAGGTGATTTCTGATATCTTATGCCGGTATCCCCATTGAACCTCATTTGTTTCACCTTTGCAGATTATAAGTTTAAGTAGAACGACTTTACTTTTGATCTAAATGTAAAAAAGGAGTACTATTATAATGATAGTGCACTAGGTGAGTATTGAATTATGGTTATGCAAAATCCTATGAGAATTGAGTTTGTAACCTTCAAATATTTAAGTGGGGAAATTTCGTTAAAAACCAGTATCTCTCTACCATAATTCCCTCACTCCTCCTATGCAATGTCAACTTCATTTGCTTAGTCCTGGATCGTTAAGGCAGCGGACTCGGTAACCATGGAGATGGGTGACTCGTGCCCCAGCATGCACGGCCAATATCTGTAAGGCGGGTCTGGTAAGTTTAAGCTCTCTTGTGATTAAAACTCCCCGCATCTTTGCCTCAACTTCCATTCCATGACATTTCCTCCTGACAGACCCCGCGTCTTGTCTCCAAGACTCTTTTCATAGATTTACAAATTTTGAGCTGGATGTAATTTCAAAAGACAATGCTGACGGCAGACGTCTGTTTCTGGAGGCACAGGAAAATTTTCTTTAATGCCTTGAAGCTTCCGTCGCGTTATAAGCTCCGTGGCCCCCCGCCCGCTCGTGTTGATTAAGATGCAGGGATTCGAAAATTATGAGAGAAAATGGCTAAATGAAAACGTATACAAACAATAATAAATCATCCTGCCAGCTCTCGTGGCAAGGTGCCCTCTCCTGCGTCATGAAGAAAGCTACAGGGTGTAACGTCCGGGGTTGATTACAGGGCAGCATAGGGAGAACAAGCACAATGTTCATTTTTTGTCACCCCAACAGTATAAACAAATTCATTTGGTTTCCCTTGCAACTGAAGACCAAAATGAATAACAATGAATTTTTCTTTAAGATTTATTTAGATTAGCCTTGTTTTAGTTGAGTGAGAGTACTATATAGTTATATTTTGCATTGTATATTACATTATATTCGAATATATCTAATTTATCTGTCTACAGTTAGTTTGACGTTTTGCCAAGCTCTAAGAGGGGCGAAAACAATAAACCAAATACATACATATAAACTCTGTTTCGTGTTAATATAGGCCGGTTGGCTGGCGCTACTTGACGAGTGCTTCCCTCCCGGGAAGCTTGATATCACAATATTAACAATATTTCAATATTAACAATCTGTTAGTCACTTTTTTAGTTTTTTTGGGCCACACTTGAAACATGAATGTCACGAGCTACTCTGAGCCACCCTGTATAATTTTGAAAATGAAAGTTATGCTTCTGACACCGAGCATCTTGATTAGGAGAGCTGAACTCTAGGGGAGCAAACATTTCAATAGACAAAAACGACAATGCAAGAGAGAGAAGGCGTGGGAGAGAGAGGGATGGAGAGAGGGGGTAAGGTAAGGCTGGGGGGAGAAAACAGAGGGACCGGGAGAGTAACTAAGAGCTGATGGAGGGATTAGGAAGACAAATAATAATGAAGAAAATATGAGGAGAGATGGCGACAGGGAAGTAAATAATTAATGAAACAAGGGGAGAGATAGGAGGGAGTAGAGGAGGAGCGTGGAGGGAGACATATTAAAACAATAGGTGTGGAGGTGAGAGGATACGGATAATTGACAGAGGAGAGCTGTGGGAGAAATGGAGACGTTAGTTACTTCTCAGAGAATATGGGCAGTGAGGATTTCTTGTGAAAAGGAAGTAAAGTACCAAGGGAGAAATGAGAAGAAAGTATGCTACTGTATTTGCGCCTATTTGGTGATACCAGGCAGAGGCATTACCTAATCCTAATCAGATGTAGAAATATGAGAGGGCATTGTCCGATGGAAAAGAGGATTTATTTAGTCCAAGCAGTAAGTACTGTACGTATACGAATTTTCCATTGCCATCAGATCGCCATCAAATAAATTGGCCTTTCGAACCGGATACACACAAGAGCACTCACTATAGAGAGAAGAGATACGTTCAGATTTATGGTTAGGAAGATTAAAGTTGAACCCACACGTTATCCTAAGCGGAAGTAAATGAAATTTGAGATGGTTGACCAAACTCGAGACACACTATAATTAGCCAGGTCCACTCACTTCCACGAGGAGTGACCTTCTTGTCGTGTTTCACCAAGGTGAGGGGAATATTTAGGCAAATCGTCTTGGGCAGACAGAAAACAATAACACCAACTGTGTCTAATAAGTATTGATGTATTTATCAAAGCTCAGCACTTAACTTGATGGATAAGAAATTACGGCACACTCCTAGGAACACTTCATTTCCTCTTTTCTTACGACTTACACAAACAACAAAATGTGTAATCGTTATTATAAAGTGATGGGTGAAGGTAACCACTTATTTAGTTACCACTTCACAACCATATAAATATATCAAAGAGTAATCTTGTGTTTTTATTTTTGAAGAACATGTATTGGACTTTTCATAGTATGAACTTTCAGGTTAACTTTAAAGTTCTTGATAAGAAAAGTCCAATACAAGTTCTTCAAAAATAATAACAGAGGATTACTGTTTGATGTTCATATAAACTAGCTTCACAAACATACATAATTGTATCACATTTTGTCTGCTTATTTATAGGAACAGTGCAGAGGAAAGAGGATGTATACCAATTACCTAAACTGGGCGGAATTTAATTTAATATATCAAATTGCTAATATAAAGCTTCAATGTGTGAACCAGAACTTTAGCACTGTGTGGTTAAGCGTACATCAACTCCGCACATGACTCATAAGTTTCAATACTCAAGGCAAACTAGTTGTGCACGCCTGGAGAACCACTCACACCTATAGCATGACCAATCCTAAACTGGAAGACATTAGGTCAGGTACCTGTGGACTGTTCCTATGTAAGTTTAAAACATTGGAAACTGACATAATATTAAATATGATTAACATATTAACCATGGAATTGGTATTCCAGTTTGGTGAATTTATGCTAACATAAAAGGAGACCATGTCAAATGAGGTAAAAGTGTGACTGAAAAGCACACATTTTGTACACAAAAAATACTCTGTTTTTAGTTCATATTTCCCTATCCATTATCCCTGAAAGGATTAACTATCAATGGTATCATAAAACCCCTTGTATGTCTGGAACGAGGTAATTTTCTGTGGGCTCCTTTGGATTCCTTGATGTGGTCTGGTGTTAGGTAAGTGTTGTTTTGTGAGACTATAATAGAGAGCAAGTCTGGAACGTGTGCTTGAAATTCAATAGTGAGGATAGATTATGTATTATGTACCTACATTGAAATTTAATTTAAACCAAAATCAAGAGCTTTCAGTTTTGAATGTTTCTAAATATGGCTATTAGATTTCAAACTCCTCCAGACAATAATGGAACTGACAAGATAAAATAGAATATGCTATTTTTTTTTTCTTTGAGTGAACCACAAATTTCAATTTCATTATTACTGTTAATTTATGGTAGCGTGGATTCAGGTCTCAAACCAAAATACCAACTCGTGCCTTGATTATCTTCAAGCCCAAATTATTATACAGCTCAGATATTCAGGAGGTACCTACCTACCTAATATGTATGTAAAATTGATAATCCACAGAAAAAATAGTAATAATATCGTATACAAGATTTTTCTATCAGTGGAAGATGAATTCACATTTCTCTGATATTTCTTCCACGGTCTCATCAGAGAGTATCATCATAGCAGGAATAATCTATTGTGTATCAACAAGAAGAACAAAGGAGGAAACAAAGGCTTGAAGAACAAAGGCAGCAAGTTTGTCTCCAAGTCAAAGAGGAAGAGACAAAGGTTACATTTTTTAATTTGAAAAAATAATAAAGAAAGAGAAAAAATAAGGAATGAAGAGGGAGGAAGAGAGATAGAATCAGAGGAGGAGAAGGGTATGTAGAATTAGAAGCGAAGATGAGACTCAAACTTCACAAAGACTCGAAAAAAGCAGGAATTCCAAGGAGTGAATTTTTTCGCTTGGGATTCCACTCCACTAAAAAGGCTTTATTTTACAGCCGAATGCCGATGGAAGCTTTGAAGTTTGTCCTGTTTAAAGGCAATCATAAAACAAAGGATTTTTATTATGATTGTGCTATAGTATCAGTTTTTTCAGTTTTGTGCAGATGACGCTAATGAACATTCTAATTGTTGGTACTATTGAGAGAAAAAAGTTACCTACTCTAGAAAATTTAATATCAGTTAAGCAGGTGATTCTATTTTCCATCGATTTCTACCATGAAATACTGCAAGTGTTTTCAATTTTCAATACATATAGGAAAAGTATCGTACTATGCAAAAGAGTTCGTATTTACATTGGAGTATGTACAAGATGTATTTTCTTCCCGAGGAATCCAGGGATGTGCATGAGCAAGGAGGATTCTGCATGAATAATACACCAATGTATTCTCCTAGGATGGAAATCCATACAAGGATTTTAGACATGGGATATTTTTCCTCAACTTTTCTTGTCTCCATATTGGTTCAACTCGAAGATAGATGTTTATCCGTGCTTTAGTTTTTCACTACAGGAGGAACATTGAACGTAAGCCAAGGATTATCTGTTGTGTGCTTTTTAGTACTCCTGTCTTGTAAGCTTACAGCCTCTAGTAAAATCAAGTTATTTCCTTAGGCTCCTTGTATGTTTGTCGTTCTCCTCGCAAAGCCTCAATATAAGCCTCGTTTTAGTAGAAATCTAGGACAACTAATACATTACATAAGACAATTTACAACTAATACACTTGACAGTTCATCTATACGTGTATAATTACCAGATAGGCAGAAATTACCAGTGAAATTCTAAAACTATCTAAAAACATTCAGGAGACTCCAAGTATCATGAAAATTGAGTTAATCAGGAGTAATCAATTTATGATGTGTAATTTTCAATATAATAATACTATCGCTTTATTTATACTGCCCGATTTGGACCATTATGTCCCATTATTCCAGAAGTAAGCCCAAGACGTATTATTATGTGGCAAAAATCCCAAGAGGATAACCTGTCATGTCCCGGCTGGGTTTCGAACCCGCGACCTCTGGAATCTCTGGATTCCCAGAGTGCCGCCTTTAACACTGAGCTACCGGGACAGACCAAATATAGAACCAAACTATAACTCGGTCATGCACCACTGAAAAATAGTTTCTTGGCTATGGTCTTATGTGAAGGATATTCATATTTATTTAAAGTCACAATCAATGCCTCAGTAGAATTTGCCATACTTGGGACTCAAACCACCTCACTGGCAAATGGCAATCTCGCAGTCTCGGTACTCAAACCACCTCACTAGCAAATGGCAATCTCGCAGTCTCGGTACTCAAACCACCTCACTAGCAAATGGCAATTTTGCAGTCTCGGTACTCAAACCACCTCACTGGCAAATGGCAATTTTGCAGTCTCGGTACTCAAACCACCTCACTAGCAAATGGCAATCTCGCAGTCTCGGTACTCAAACCACCTTACTGGCAAATGGCAATTTTGCAGTCTCGGTACTCGAACCACCTCACTGGCAAATGGCAATCTCGCAGTCTCGGTACTCAAACCACCTCACTGGCAAATGGCAATTTTGCAGTCTCGGTACTCAAAGCAGCTCACAGGAAAATGGCAATTTTGCAGTCTCGGTAGTCAAACCACCTCACTGGCAAATGGCAATCTCGCAGTCTCGGTACTCAAACCACCTCACTAGCAAATGGCAATCTCGCAGTCTCGGTACTCAAACCACCTTACTGGCAAATGGCAATTTTGCAGTCTCGGTACTCAAACCACCTCACTAGCAAATGGCAATCTCGCAGTCTCGGTACTCAAACCACCTCACTGGCAAATGGCAATTTTGCAGTCTCGGTACTCAAACCACCTCACTAGCAAATGGCAATCTCGCAGTCTCGGTACTCAAACCACCTCACTGGCAAATGGCAATCTCGAAGTCTCGGTACTCAAACCACCTCACTAGCAAATGGCAATCTCGCAGTCTCGAGATTGCTATTTGCTTAGGCTCCTTGTATGTTTGTCGTTCTCCTCGCAAAGCCTCAATATAAGCCTCGTTTTAGTAGAAATCTAGGACAACTAATACATTACATAAGACAATTTACAACTAATACACTTGACAGTTCATCTATACGTGTATAATTACACTGGCAAATGGCAATCTCGCAGTCTCGGTACTCAAACCACCTCACTGGCAAATGGCAATCTCGCAGTCTCGGTACTCAAACCACCTCACTAGCAAATGGCAATTTTGCAGTCTCGGTACTCAAAGCACCTCACTGGCAAATGGCAATTTTGCAGTCTCGGTAGTCAAACGACCTCACTAGCAAATGGCAATCTCGCAGTCTCGGTACTCAAACCACCTCACTGGCAAATGGCAATCTCGCAGTCTTGGTACTCAAACCACCTCACTGGCAAATGGCAATTTTGCAGTCTCGGTACTCAAACCACCTCACTGGCAAATGGCAATTTTGCAGTCTCGGTACTTAAACCACCTCACTGGCAAATGGGAATCTCGCAGTCTCGGGGACTACACAGTTACACCACCTTGAATTTCTCTCACAACACCCAATGTGACTCAGCCCCTTCCTTTCTTTTTCTTTCATCACTTCTCCTCAGTATTTCTTTCTGTCATTTGTTTGTTTAACCTCCCCCTCTCCGTGTATGTACGTGCCTAATGACAAGCTATTGGATAGAGACATCTGAAAGCTATGTAGGGGTGGGGTACACGGAGGCTTGCAGGTGAAAGAACTTTCAATGACGAATGGGAGGGTTACAACGGAGGCAACATTTTCAAGAGCCTCCTTTTGTACGAAATTTCGAAAAATTCGATCATTAATTTATATTTTAAAGGGAAATACGATTTCTTCACAACGTCACATGTGAAATCAATTTGTCATCATCATTTCGTATTCTCGAAATGATCACCAATTCACCAAAGTGAAATATTGAGAGAAAAGAATCAGGAGAAAAGAGGATTCTGGGAAATTTTCAATGTGATTGGGAGAGAGGAGTTGAGGGAGGAAGGGAAGAAACAGGGACAAAAAATACTGCTTTTTTATCGATACCTATCTTGTATGACTACGAACACTTCCTTCCCCATAGATTTATAGAAAGTACTCGGTGCAGGGCATACTTATTAATATCAATGCATGTATGCAGGGAGAGGGAGGAGTGAGTTAGGTACCTATTTGCCTTCACATCATAAGCGTATGCGATGTGGTTACGAGGCTGTAAAAATAAACTGGCTTTACTAACTGGCATAAATATTAAATCTACACACACGACATTCTCTTGGCGAATAACTTGCAAGTGATAAGGCTGCTTTACCTCTTTCATGTATTGTTTCCTCGCATTTTCCGCTTAGTATTGCACAAAACTTCCACGGTTTTGTAAAAGAAAAATTGAGTGTAGGAACCTTGTAGAAAATTGATTTCTAGGGACAAGTTTGCAAATTTTGACATTTGAAATATTTGGAAAAAAAGGCATCAAAGGTGTGTGGACTCATAATTTATCAAAATCAATACTATAGTAGTGTGATGAGGGTCCATTATGAAAGTTATATTCAAATTTCAAAGCTTGTTAATAATACAAGTACATATTTACAAAATATTCGAGCATTCTACCTAAATATACTTCTACGGAGATAATACATAATATGGAATTGTATTGTTGTTGTGTTCAAGAAATTTAACAAAAGCAGAAAAACATGACATGGGTACGTATCTAGAGAAAATATGCCCATGCAAGCCAAAAAATTTCCAAAAATACATCACCAAAATATCTGAGATAGCAAAAAAATTAGAGGAGGTTTCAAGTTTCGAAAACATACTAAACCCAGACACCGAAGAAAACCCTTGTCAAAAATGTAGTGGGTGAAAAACAGTTTTATCTCCCAGCTCCAGATCACATAGCTCCCTCTGGGGTGGGGGAACGTCAACATTATTTTTTAAACATAAATATTTTTATATTAAAATTATGTCTCTATTGAGAGAACATGTTAGGGAGGAACGGTGCAGGCCTCCAGAGTCAGGGGAGGGAGTTTATCGCTTCCCAGGGAGGCTGGGGAGGGAGACAGGCATTCCAAACTCAAGGGGTGAACATCAGGGGGGGGGGGGGAATGGGGACTGGGGGGTAGAGAGACATGAAGTAGTGAAGGGACCATGGGGTGACAATATAAACGTACAATGAATAAGCTGTGGTGGCGGGGAAAAGTACGTGTAGGCCTCTTGAAAAATGTTGCAGCCTCCAGTGGATGGATTATTGCTTGCTTCTCTCCTCCACTCGAGTGTGGCTGAGGGCATTCACCGGATGGGGGGGAGGAGGAGGAGAGGAGGAGGGGGCTTTGTAATCCATCACTCTGTGTAACTCTCGAGCATACCATACAACTCGTGACATACCGCTTCCTGAGAGTGGATGTTGTTCAAGTAGGAATTTGTTTAGACTGGACAGAGCAACTTTTTTCCTTCATTCCAAAGAAAAAGTAACCCTCTCTATACCACAGTAAAATAAGGAAGTTTGACAGTGAACCACATCCTATACAACATATAATTATCATATTCCAGACATATCCATGTTCACGCCAACTATACCTGCCCATCTGCTCTAGGTGACAATATGGACGGTGCCCACTTGCTCAGCTACTGAAATTCTGTAATGTATGTAAATTTCACCACTTCAAATTAAAATAGACAGATTACGCTGACAGAGGGCGAAAACAATATTAAAGTTACCTAAATTATTGTCTTATAGTCTTCACAATGGTCATGGTCAATCTCTGATGATTTTTTAGACCAATACCAAATAACCACTTGATTGTAAGTATAGTAAAACCCTCCTTTAGTATACTCTGCATGAAATATTTTAATTTAAAAATGGTCTAAATGGCAATAAGTCGATTCAATCAAATGAATTGATCAAATCCATTTACAACACAACAAATACAAAACTAGTATTTTATAGTGATAAAATACTTATTTTGAATAAACTTTTTGAGAGAGATCTCTACAGAAATATGTGCGTCAAATGATAGCCCCAAACTCACAGACTATCAGGAGAAACAGGGCATACATTTGAGATAATACGTGAACGAACCGACAAAGCGTAAGCAATCCCATATAGCTAGCAGACAATCAAATTTATACAACTGCAGCAATGATGAAAAAAAAAACCAGTCAAAGCTAGCATGAGAACGAAACTTTTCAATTACACAATACAAATAAATCACAATGAAACAGTTCGCACAATGATGAGAATCGCCAAATTGATTGAAAAGAGTTTAATGTTTCAAGTGTACAGACGCATTATTCGTGTTTTCCCCTCAATTTTAATTATTATTTGCAGATCTGTCTGGTTATCACAATTTGAAAGTAAAAACATACAGTGAGGTGGACAGAACTCTCTATTCATGATATTCATATTCGCAGAATAACAAAGAAACAAAGGAACTTTCAGTTTTCCTTTGTCTTTAACATTTCAGTACTGGAAACCATCACTAATTTGAGAACAGAGAAATGAAAAATTGTCTAGGAAAATTTTGAGAAAAAAACACCTCTCTTTCATTACATCAAGCGAGCACTTTTTGTTTAACACAAGCAAAATAACCAAGTATTTATGGGTATATTAATTGAAAAAGGAAACAACTGAAGGTATGTTATGCAATACATAATTAATTGATTTTTATGGTATATGAAATTTTAATTTACAAACCTTTGAAATGTTCTTCATTGGGGAGGAGTTATGAGAAGTCAATTCACCAGTAAGTGTTAGATATTATATTGTATTGATTTACCTGAAACAAAAAAAAGATCAATCAATGAATAGAAAAAGCACATGAGGTTAAAATTGAAATCATCTTTTTTACAACTCTGATTTAACTTATAATATAACAGTGATAAGTTGATAACACACACATGATAGTAATCCTCATGAAAAAATTATTTTTGACATTTTCATGTCTTTGCTCTGGCACATAACCAAAATTATGTGACGAAATTGTGTAACGAAATTATGTAACGATATTATGTAACGATATTATGTAACGAAATATCGAATTGTAAAGGGAGAGAAGTCTTCTAATATCGGATATCGATATTATGGTTTCGATATTATCGATATACCTAATATCGATATTTTCGTTTCGATATTGCAACCCTAAGAGAAGAGGGAAAGTGTGTGTCATGCGCACAATACGAAATTTGGTCAGTTGGGTTTTGGACCTTGAATAGTAAAGATGAAAATGTCGAAATGGTTGCAGACTCGTATGCAAGCGTTTTTTTAAACAAAAATTTAACATTGCTTTCAACTGCATGGTCATATCAGTAGTCACCGTGGCAGAGTGAGTTAGCGCGCTAGGCATTGTACGCATGGTGACCTGGGTTCGATTCCCAGCGGGGTAGGAATTTATTTTCAACAGATAGATAATAATATTCCTCTCATTTACATATTAATAAGAGAAAACATTGATTTTTTCTTTGTACACCTCTGGTTTGTAAACCTAATTATGAACGTAGGATAAACTAAATGCATAATTGTAATCCCAGACAAGCTAGAAGCCGTTTTTCAAAATTTCACACAAATGCCATTTTCTTCTGGACTTAACAAACAAGGGTTCCCCGAACTACTAAAAGCTTTTAGAATAGCAAAAGCTGTGGTGGTCATGGAGGTACAATAATAATTCACATTGACAGATTGTGTTAAGCCTCAACATGGATTCCCACGAAATATTTACAGAATAATGTGTTTTCGGTGGATTTTCACAATGAGTGAAAGGAGATGGAGCATGTTTTGTAACGGGAAGGTGGCGGTGGTGGAGGTGAGGATGAGCGGGAGGAGAGGGGAGGGATTAGAATGCCGAGGGGAGAACAGTGGGGGGGACAAGGATAAGTGGAGAAGGTTTGTGGCAGAGGAAGCGAGAGTTTGTTGGAGGTACTCTGGAGGTGTCAGAGTTCAGGGCGTGCCTCGAGTTGGTTTTGGGCTTCTGAATAGTTGATGATAAGAGGAATTCAGCCTAGGTGGTTGAGTATAGTCAGTATTGGTATATGATAATAATTTGTGGCAGAGGAAGCGAGAGTTTGTTGGAGGTACTCTGGAGGTGTCAGAGTTCAGGGCGTGCCTCGAGTTGGTTTTGGGCTTCTGAATAGTTGATGATAAGAGGAATTCAGCCTAGGTGGTTGAGTATAGTCAGTATTGGTATATGATAATAATTATAATAATAATGATTATTTCATGTCTATAAGATAGGTTCGGATACCTATCTGATTATTGTGAAGGATTTCATGGACGCACATATCCAATGTCAAGGCTCCTGCCATGTCCAATGACTCTATGGTTTTAATGTCCAGTATCAATTATTCAGGACGGGTCGATTTTACCTACCAATAGCTGGACATTGTACCCGATACCCAAAACAAACCTTTCACATCCTTGGTTGGGTCGGAAATGCTGCCCAAATCGATGATACTACTTCGACCAGTGGTTCTTGCAACTAGTGCAACGATGTTTGTACCTGTAGGAATCAGAGTATCAATCCAATAAACCAATTTATTCGCCTCATGTAGACTCTAGAGAGAAAGCAACAAACGCAACAATGTACAAAACAGCTTTCTCACAACACAGTACACGAAAACCACAGGGATATTTTTCAATTCGTGGTTTATTTACCCCCACCCCCGTCTTTTCCTTCCACTCATCTCCTGCTCATTTTTTTATCAAGTATTTACAAAACAAAGGCCGCTGTTGGAAAAAGACCCCATACATGGAAGTTCATTTATTTTCAATTACCACTATTGCTATGATACAGATTTCCGTGGAGTTTCTGCTGTCGAGAGCAAAGTTTAAAGGGCGTTATTTCCCTGTATATACTTTCTAGGAAAGTCAGCTCGGGTTTCATTTTTTCACCAGGTTCATTAAGTCACTCGCTTTCACGTGGAGGACATAGGACATGCAGGGCTCACTGCGAGGGGAGAGACTTATTCATGGAAGGGAAATGAATTTTTAAAATGCCTAACGGTCGGGAGTTAATCTCTTTTTTGAATTTTTAATGCTTCATCACTTCTCTGAGACTGAGAATCCGTGTACATGCAGGCTTGAAGAAAAAGCTTTGCTGACTTAGTCAGGGAATTTACTGGAACTAGGAAGTATTTCTGGGCTAGTTCGTTGTATTTAATAAGAATTTTCTGGGAAATATGTAGTTTTGAGGGACAAACACAGAGAATAAGTAAGGAAATTCCTGGGAAGTACTTTCTAATCTGATTTTTATAAATGGAGTGATTTTCTGAAATGTCATATTGAGGGTTCATTCTGAGTTTTGCCGACTTGGTGAAGGAAGTATCTTCATAGTTAGAGCACTTAGTTAGTTACTAAAATGTAAAAAAAACAAACAAAATACAACTTGCAGTTATGAAAAGAAGAGTTATTTCTTTTGTTTTTTTTTATGGTGAATGTACCATTTTCATGGTAGGTATATTCACTATATTCCATAGTCAGTGTATACCTATTCCAAGCATGCCTTTTCTTCAATGATGTATGAACATGGAATGTGTCGTGAGCTAGTGAGCATTGTCAGTCTAGTGAGAATAAATATTAAAAGATATACAATCGTACATGGATTTGCTTTAGAAATATCACGATATGAGTATTTTTTTGTATCCTATTTTCGAAGAGTATGAAACCATAGCTCCAAGACAATTACATTTTCATTTCTTTTCTTTTTCCGACTCAGTTGCAAAACTTGTTCATATTTACTCCATTACTTGACTATGTCTCCTATCCTTGTTCTATTATGTTATGTACACTTCTTCTATCCTAGTTCTACTAGTATGTACTTCTTGCTTTCTAAGTCGACTTGAATAACTTCAAGTTTTTTGCTGTAGCATTCTAAACTTTCAACTCTTTGTTCTTTCCCCTGTCTCTTTCTTTCTTCATCAACTCTTCTTTTCCATTTTCTTATTTCCTCGCCCACTTTTCCTCTCTTGACACATCCTTCAGCTCTCCTGTTCTCTGCATCTAATTTCAGAGTTCATTCTACTTCTCTCAACAACTTCCTATGTACTCGTCCTAGCATACTTATTAGAAGAACCACTCTCAACTTTTATCCAGCTCACCAAGTTTGTAGGGAACACCTTTTTTATTAGGTTTAGCAGAACAAAGAAGAAGATAATGGTTTGCCTACAGAACTACAGACATGGAAATTTTAATTAAATAGTTTGAGATTCAAAAAAGAAATTTTCTATGACTAATTAAGGGCATCGTTTTAGAGGCATAAGTAACTTGCAAATCCCTCCACCAGAACACCACAAACGATATTAGTAGCAAGAATAATCGCCATCCAATGGATCTAGAAGTTAAAAATAAAAACTTACTCAATAAATCGGGCAACTGGACATATGAACATAACATATATGTAAAACCGATGTGCACTTGAAAAAAAAATACAATTTAATTTTCAAAGATTCTATTTTCAGGCAATCCTTGATGAAAAACATCAAATCATGAAAAAAGTCAACCCGAACCATTCGTGGGGTGAGTCGGACTAGAACAGGAAGCTCTTCATTACAAGAACAGTTTAATGAGAAATGAACACATTAATTCAATCTATAAGGTGTCTGCGTTCACTTAAAACAATCTCGACCTCTTGTTAACACCCATGCTGGGTCAATCTGGGAATATTTATTCAGAAGGACAACACATCCGCTCGAGATTCGTATCAAAGGAAACATGCAGGCAGCCATATCCTTGGTCCTTTCCTCTGTGGCATTGACGGCAAGTAAGGTCTAATGTTCTCCATAATACATGCAAAGTGAGCCTGTACAGTTAGACGCATATCATCGAGTACAGGCACAGGGCAGAGGCACAGATGCATATTATGAACATTACCTACTTACTAATTTCTGTTACAACGTCTCTCGCACTCGCAAGTCTGCACTCCGCAGGCGATCAGTTAGATCTGTCAAGAAATATAAAGGGGTCACAGAACTGGTTAACCTACGCTTGGATCTCACATTAGCCCCATCGTCATTATCAACAAAATCATTATAAGCACTGTCAGCATCAACATCACGACACTGACACCATCATCATAATGATCGTCAACGATATAATAAGAAATGAACATCATCATTACCATAGTCACCATCAACACGAATACTTATCATAATAGTATCATCAGGTTCACCACAATCATCTGATATCAGAACTGTGCTCTGTGGTTTTCTGTGACGGTACTCTTGTCTGTCACAAGTCTTGAGAGGCAGACAAGGATGAATAGTGCATGAACTTTATGAGTTGCTTGAACTACACCCATCTTCTTATTTTTCAATACGTTTATTCTTCTGAAAAGTTGAGTTATAATAATCCTTTTATTGGGACGAGAAGTTGGAGTTTACCCTGAATAACGCCAAATTAAAAACAAATTTGTAAGCCAGACAAAGAAATTTCATCTCAGATTTCCTGATTGTACGATCAACTCTTGTCATTAATTACGAAATATTATTATGAGTATTCAAGTATAGATGGGGCAAGTATTTACTAAAACATAACCAGATTAAGATACCAACTAGTACGTAGGTAATTATAAGTAATTAATGATCAAAACTTATTGCTGAAGAAGGGATTTTGTCTATAGACTCTACCGTGACATCAAGGCTGTTTCAACATAAAAGTAGAGAGGGCTTGCCTGTCTGAATAGAAAATGAACTCTTCATCAGATTATCTTCCAGTAGGGGATGGGAGGAGGAAGGGCTCAAGGTAAGAGAGGCATAATTTGAAAATTTTATTCCCAAAAAGGAGCGGTGCGTCTCTTTGGGAAGGACAATATCCTGACGTAGAAAAGTTATTAAGGTATTTTCCCTTAAGGCGAGAGAGGAAAAGAACGAGGGAGGAGGGAGGTATAAGGAAGGAGAAAGGGAAAAACAGAAAGGGGAAGAAAGGAAAAGAAGAAAAGGGAAGGAAGGAGTGGAAGAGAGAGAGAGAGAGAGAGAGCTGAGGACGTTAATCCCAGGGTTCATTTTGAATTCATGTGATTATCCTGAATTTTCCTCAGCAAGGAAAACTAGATGGTTCGAAAGTTCCAACGTTGCATGTGTGTGCAATGTCTCATATGGAAATCAAATTTGAAACTATCTCGTTGCGTGACTTGCCAACTTCCAGCAGGATTAGGATTACTGGGAACTGTTTTGTTTTTTCTTTGGGTTAACTCCTTTTTAGTTTTTTTTGTATTTATAAAGAGTTAGGGAGAGGAGGAGAAGGAGTGTGAGAGAGGTATGAGTGTGTAGAGCTGGGGTTGGCACTGCTTCAATCTGTTTCATCTCCGTCATAATGACATGTTTTATGCATGGAATAAAACACGTTGATAATTTTATCCGACCCGTGAAGATAATAATTATTACTACTGATAATAATATCTACATGACCATTGTTCACGTATAACTCCTGGCTATATTGCACAAAGGCATTGATCCAAAATGATCATACATTCATTATCATTGAGATCAAACAAGTCTGGAGGAACCATAGAAATCTTTCAACAATAAACATCTTATTCAAGCATCAATTATCAGTGCCAGTAAACTAAACTAGGCCAAATCATAAAACAGAACTTTAACAACAAGTGATCTGATAAACCATGTTCATGAAAACCTACACATCACACAAATCAATAAGATTGAATTCGAGTCATTTATTGATCCGATTAGAAAAGTTGACTCGTTTCATCTCTCCCTGGTACGAGTGGGTGGGATTGTGGGGGGTCTGGGCTTTGGTTATGGCTTCTTAGTACACTTTGGATTACATGGGACATAATATTAGAGCAAACGAGAGTAGAAGGAAGTATAGATAAGCCAGCGTCAATGGCACGTTACATCAGTTCTCGTAACGTCGCGTCGCGTCGCTTAAGATCAGCACCGTCAAGCGCGGTTACAACTTGAATTGCACCATCCACATTTGAATACTCGTGATGCTGGTTATTTTCGTCCCCAATCAGGCCGGGTGGTTTGTGAGTTTCAAAAAATTAAGGCTAAAACCAACGGCCACGACTCACATGACCTTCGATACGTTCAGCCAATAGGAGTGTGGTTGTAAAGTTGGATTCTAAAATTGGAAATCCAATCAATTCTAATCGGATAAATTTGGCAGAATTATCTTCAGAACTAAGATAATCAATTTCATTTAAAATCCAATTATTTTCATTTTTTGCAACATTTGACTTTGTATAATACAGAGTATAGTGCAGGTGTACAATAAAATTGTACATATCTATAGGTACCACCAAGGTAATGAGGTTTATAATGAAAAATAATGCCGGCAGTTTGGACTTGATGTAATGTTTTCATAACAATAATGAGAACTCTCATTAGCCCTAAATATGTGTTACGTACACAAATATACACTCGTTCCTCCGCTGACCCATTACACAGCTTTAACTAACTATACAGCTATACACACATACATCATTATTACACAGTAATTTCATTATGATGTGTATTTCGAGTTGAAATATTTGGCCCTGATGGCGAATTAATTATACTGGTAATGACTAATGATTAAAGAGTCTATTAAATTTAATAGCCACTTACAATGCTGGTCTAGGTACACTGGTACACGACCAAAGAGAGCGATCAAGCAAGCCAACTGCAGAGTCGCGTGTTCCTCCTCTAAAAGATCAAAGTTGGAGTGGAATGTAGCGGCAATATTAACTGTAGGACGTATATATCTATATTTAACTGAAACGAGATAACTCTATCAATTATAGAGGTATTCCGTCCTCCCAGTGACAGAATTCTTCAACAACTGATACCAGATTACCAGACACCAAACAGGACATTCTGTCGCCGTTCCCGCTTCCGTAGGGAGGAAAGCTGTCGATAGTGTATGCAACATTTTCCTCTGAGAACAAGATTTTAGAGGAGTGTGGTTGCGGTATGATGAAAAGCTTTATCAGCTTTACCACCAACCAACCACAACTGAGAAGTCCTGTCACTTGGAAACCAGCTTTAAGCGCTTAAAGTCGATAACACTGAACACAGGGGGTGGTATTTAATTATACCTACTTAATGGAATGGGTATAAAGTTATATGTATGTGCAAAAAATAATTCGTATGAATGTAGTTTTTCTTTTTTTTTTTTTTTAAAGTGGGGTTTAACGTCGCTTTCAACTGCCATGGTCATATCACGACGGGGGTTTTACCCTCCATTCGCAGGAAACTCACAAACCTGCTACTCACATTGACCTCACCCAGCCTGAGTGGGGCCGGGAAAAGCCAGCGTCACGAGTATTAGAATGTGAATGGTCACCCATCCAAGTCTTAACCTCGCTGGATGTCGCTTAACTTCGGTGTTCTGAAGGGAACCGGTGTATTCAACATGCCATCGACGCGACGCTGGCTGTAGTTTTTCTAACAGTACCTCTACTGTCACCTCGGTAATCTGTCATTTTATTGAGAAATATCCACAGCCAAGGGTGTACCACGGTGCACGATGAGTCAATCTGTCATTGGGTACACATTACGTGCTACACGCACGCGCCTAGAAGTGGCTGAGTTTAATCATTTAAAAGATAAATTTTATGTGAATGTAAGTGGGTTTGATGTACCTAATAATGTACTCGCATACCTAAGCACACGCACTGAACTGAAATCAGATACCCGCTTGCTTTGGTTCATGTACAGGGCAGTACGATTAGTGGGATAAAGAAGCTATAGAAAGACCTACTTCCAGCCTCCACAAGCTGTTAAGTTCAACATTACGTTCAGAAATGAACATAAGTTCCATTGTGAAATAAAAACGTCACTTTATAAACGAAGCCTGCGGTTCTCTATATCATTGCCGACACTTCTTATACAAATCCAGTGTTCACTATGCAAAATTCCATTCTCCTTGTGTTTAATACGAGTATTTCTGCTATACTTCCTAGCTCCTATAAATGGACTGATTTACTTTTATTCAATGCTAATTTCATCTCGCGTCTCTCTCTGCCTGATCTCATTGGAATAAAATAAAACTCGATGGCTTCAAGTTTCTCTTTTCCATTCAAAAAGGCTTTCAACGATGAAAATGCCACACGGAATTCAATTATTCAAAATATTTCCCTAAGTGCCACGCTCCTGAATAGTACCACCTCCTCCTCTTTTCTTCACTCTTTCTCTTTTTCCTCCTTCTCATTTCATCTCTCCATCCTTTTCTTTTCTTTATCTCCTTTCTTCTCTTTTTCCTCCTTCTCCTTTCTTCTCTTTTTCCTCCTTCTCATTTCATCTCTCCATCCTTTTCTTTTCTTTATCTCCTTTCTTCTCTTTTTCCTCCTTCTCCTTTCTTCTCTTTTTCCTCCTTCTCATTTCATCTCTCCATCCTCTTCTTTTCTTTCTCTCCTTTCTTCTCGTCTTTCCTCCACCAAAAGCTCCCTTCTTGTCTATATTCTACCCCACTCTTTCTTCACTCGATATTCCTATTCCCTTCTAAGAATTCATCCTGTTTGTTCCTTCATCACCGCACCACTTCCACTGTCTAATCTCCTTCCTTTACCATCAACGTCTTCGTTACATCACTCGTATTATACTCGTGACTGATGATTGACATACCGTTCGATTTTTTTTCTTCTTAACATGACAAGACGTAATCTATAAAATAAACATCAAATTTACTAATGATCGATCATCTTCATTTGTCTTTTTTTAGAACAAGGAGTGTTTTTACAGAGTGTATTATTGGTGAAAGCACCCATAGAAATCACTAAAAAATTCCGGTACACAAAAAACATTGGCAGCACTCAATTTACATCCGAGGCATGGCTCTATATTTAATTTTCCTAACTCTACTCTACACAATGAGGCATTGCCGTACATCGTTTCAGCAATGAATTCGGCGCCACCGCAAATATTACTGACGTCTCTTCATTTATATAGCTTTCAGAACTCAGAGTCTTCCGCCATTTTCTGATTCTTCTTTACTCTCACTCGCATGAAAAAGATTTCTGTTAGGTGAAAAAAATCGACCTTTAATCGATCGATTGCTTCTCAATTGGTTAGGAACCGGCTGGCTAATTTATCTTGTTCAGGAACTAGGAAAATTATTCCATCCGTATATTTATGTACATACAGAGATACTTGTGTATAGGTATCGATAAATCGATAAAGCGAGGGGCAAGAAATCACCTGGTTGAATATGGCATAGATCAGCAAAACTACTCATGCTAATTGGTCATTAAAAAACTAGTATTTATGCAATTCACTTCATGATATAATTTGAGATTTACGTGGTTCATTGAATTCAAAAAAAAAACAAATTTGCGAATGAAAAAGAGAATATTAAAAATTATGAAGGTAAAGCATATTTGACGACCCATACAAACTTTAATAGTTGGTGGAAATATGCATAAAAATAATTCCATGCTCAAAGTATGTAAATGTATGTAATACCTAGTACTTTTTGAAATTACATTTGATAATATGTATATGAAATGCAGTCAGGATCCGTATAATTACTACAGTGCTACTGTAGTAATATTATTCTCAAAGAGTCATTGAGATGGAAATAATCATTAAATTCTATCGATGGAAAAAGCTTCAGCCTAAAGAGCTTCAGCCAAAAAATATAAAATTTGACCTAACTTTGTTACTTTTTCTCCCTACCTTCAACTTTTATGTAAAAAAAAAAAATCTTTAGTCATTTGACATTCAGATAAACCTTACTTAATCTATTGTTCTTAAAAAAAAAAAACAAAAAAAAATCGGCTGCACCTGAGTTCCAGCGCGAGGCATGGCCCTACTATATTTATTCATTGGTTCCTTATTCATTTGATGACCAGCTGACCTGGTGAGCCCTTAAATTTTCTCTCGCTCCTATTTTCTCTTCTTCTCATTTCGCTCCTATTTTTTCTCCTTCTCTCTACAACTCTACTACATTATCAGTTTCTTACCTTGTTTAAATTCTCTCCCTCTTCACATACTTTACTATGATACAGAGATTAGATTTAGTTAATTTGTTATTTTTATTATTTACTTACCTAAATTACTTTTTCTCTAACATCATTCATTACCTTTATAGACTTAAGAATTTAGTTTTAATTTAATTTTAAGCACAACATTGTTAACACCGAAAGGTATCATTCAACAATAAAAAAACATTATTATTATTATTATTATTATTGTTCCTAACCCTTTTCATCACAATGAAGCATTGCCGTAAATCATTTCGGCGACAACGAAAAAATCAATGTGTTTGACCGGATCCCCTTTTACAAAGACAACAATCTTTAAAATAATGTTGACCCAGCCAGCACCTAAATGGGAAGTATATTGTGTCGCTATTACACGCCCATCAGAGGGGAGGCATACTACGGGATGGGCACGCTACAACACAGACCAAGCGTCTACAGTAGGTCCTGTTTCATGGCTACGAAATAAAAGAGGCTGTGAAACACTCATGCTTCTCAATATGCACTTACTTCACCCTCATCACACCTTCTACAGATGATATTGAGTTCACATTGACCTACACCTGTAACAGTGCTAGAATATCTATACCAATATGCGACATGAAATGTATGAGCATTAATTAATTTACAGCGAAAGCATTCCTAATGTAAATATAGCCCTTTCACACATGCATCTGGCAAATCAATTTTCTACAATCTAATTAAATTGCGAATCCCAGTGCAAATCTAAATTGAATTCTATATTTACTTGACACATTTTTTGCACCTCTCCTCCCCCGTATGTTTACTTCCGTCTTTAATGCTTCCTCTAATGAGACACAGGGGAGCAATGAAGTGAAAGCAGGGTGCTATGTCATTCTCATTTTCAAATTAGGTATGCTGAAAGCTTTTGTGAAAAGGTACATAGTTTCAATATTGGATACTTTTGCTTTTACCTGCTGGAAAGACAAGTTCTTTTTGTTTTGTCCTATTAATATGCACAAAAAGAATTCTAATTCATTTTTGTGTAAATGTGTAATATGAGAGAAAATTTAGCTGTCGAAATTTCACAAGGCAAAGTGGAAGGCTAACCACGGGCGAGTATTCTTTGGGGAGACAAACTGTCGTTGATTGATCTATACATACAGTACAGAGTGAACGAAAAAACTTGCATTAAAACGTCATGCAAAAATTCAATCTTGAGACTTATAAAAGATAAAAATTTGTTCCGGGAATTTTCGTACACATAATTATATGAAAACTATTCTATACAGCATATTTGGTACACAAAATATGTATGTATATAGGAAAGGAATGCTTATTAAATAAATCGTCATACACTCTCCCTATGCAAATACAAATATGTACCTATAAGTGACTATATCAGGGCCTCTTGCATCAGTACAGTCATATTAAGTACATTAAGACTGGTCATAGTGGCTATACATCTATTTTTTGATGTCAAGCCATGTTGTCAAATAAATAAATCAGAATGTAAAAGTGTCAAAAGTAACAATTCTTAACGTATACCAAAAGCTGAAAGTTCAAATCCTTCTAATTAAGATATCAATTCGCAATGTCAAGGTAGGGCGCATGTGTCATTTTTCAGAGCAATACTACTATTCACTTATATGTGTCACTCATTCTACGGATTCTTTCTCAAGTGCTGAGGTCAACAAAACAAAAATGTAAAACCCCCGCCTTCTCGACTAAATTCTTAGTCATCAATGTACGTCACTCATCAGGCTTAGGTCTAATTCATTGACTTAAGCTCCACATATCTGACATGTTAGTACACCGTGGGGATTACGGATAGGACAGAGACTTTACATTGTTGTCTCTTATGTCAGGGTGACCTCTTGACCCTAGCAGAGATGAGCAGGGCTGCATACAGACTGTGAGAAGATACTGTAATGAGCTGACTAATCGGTAAGATCATGGAACTCGACCCTGCATGCCATTCATTGCTTTTATGTATGAATCCTATGGGTATCTAGGTGGATATAATTGATAACAATACTTTGTTCATTTAGATATATACAAAGAATTGAAGAAGAAATGGAAAATACTTTA
This sequence comes from Bactericera cockerelli, assembly GCA_024516035.1. Lineage (NCBI taxonomy): Eukaryota > Metazoa > Arthropoda > Insecta > Hemiptera > Triozidae > Bactericera > Bactericera cockerelli. The sequence continues at coordinate 34,121,242 of CM044956.1, forward strand.
ATTTTTTGATAATCTGCAAACATACCTTTTAGAAGTTAAGACTGCCCAACCGAACCAAGATTCTAATCTCGAGAAACTTGCAAATATAAGAGGTACCTATAAATACACACCTCTAACTGCGCTATTTTACTCAAAGGTTTTTAAACGTTTTATTTCAGAACTCGAAACATTTCTTCAGTCCTTCTGAGAAATACAACTTCCAGGAAATATATCCTTATCTACCTTTCTCTCGCACCTTCCTCATGATATTTATGGAGGAGCTAACTATATTTATTTTTTAAATGTTGGATAAACATCATTATAAATTTTTTTCTCCTGTAAAAAATGTATATCTTTTAATAGAACTTTCCAGGAAGTTGAGAGCTCCTCTCAATTTTACGCGTAAGTCCCAGGATACCTCTGGTGAGGGAAAAGCCTGTGGAAACTTCCTTTAAATTGCAGCAATTCTAAAAGTTGGAACACATACAGTGTGAGCTGTAGCCTGTAGCATACAGACTGCTTGCTCTGAAGGTATGCTATTAATATAACATATAAATTTGTCTTCATTGTCTCCATTTCTATAAAATATTATTAAATTAGAAGTCAATACATTACTGGTAAATATCACAAGTTGCTGTCGATAAAATTCCACGAGTTGGTATTAAAAACTCAAAATCTATTGTAATGCCTTTCAACAGTTTTAATGAAGGTCGATATTAGCTTTACATGTCCTGTACATAGGTACACGTGTCCTGTAGGTACACTGGTAGAGGTAATGATTGTTTTGAACGTTGAGGCACAGTTACTTTCAAAATGGCTAGGTTTTTTTTATTCAGCATATTTTCCCCCTCACATATCCGACATGTATCTCTCTGCTTCATAAAGGAGAAAAAGTAAGATCAAGAGAGAACGGAACTATACACATCCCTTATCCCTTCGACATTTTTTACACAAAAAATGGACAAAAGATCTTTCCTACACAAGTGGACTCCTAACAAAGAAAGCAAAACACCCTTCCATTGACTCTCAACATAAAGTCACCCTTCATGAAACGAGTAGTGTTCACAAGACTCAGAAGACTGCATACAACACTTCTGACTATTGGCTCAAGAAGTGAATTTTCCAGACTTTTCACATGATGAACGAAAATAACATAATATTCACATGTGAGAGTTTTTCGTAAAGTTCATGGATTGGTATCATCTAGATATTCTAGATTAAATAATTCAAAACAAGTACATTACTATGCCATTTTTACCTTCAAAATAATTCGTGTACTGTGCAATACAGGGATTCAATTCAAATGAACAAAAATCCTAGGGCTTGTTACATAGTACATAATTATGTATATTATGTTGATTTCCTTGGATCAGCAAAACTCGTTATAAAAAGGGGAAAAAAACTAACGAAAAAAAATCGAGTACATATCTCACCTTATGGACTAAATTTGCATCATGATTAGGTACTTTAAAATTGATAATGTGGGTTGACATGAGAACTGTTGTCCTAATTCCAATCATTTCATCACCAACTGCGGTTGCAAAACACATTAAAAAATATACACCAATTCTATACATTTTGCAAAAAAAAAGGTCACTCTCACTCTCTTGACGCCTAGTCTAGCCTCCGGCCTTTGTCAAAGGTTATACCGACAGGGAGTCTTTCACTGGAGACAGTCTCGTATGATCCTTAATTCTTACAAGGTTGAAGTCCCTATTCACACCCTCACAATCTATGTTTGACCTTTTTCTGTCCTCACCATGAAACCTGTAGTCTACCTATTGAAGGCGAGAGAGAGAGAGGTACTAATATTAATCATTTTATTGATATCTAGTCATGGGAGGACACTTTCATGGGTGAGCCAGGATGAGATTTGATTATTATTTTCTTTTTTCCAGAATAAAAAAATAATGTGGTTTATTTTAAGTATTTAAAATAAATTCTAGCAACTCATCTTTTAGAAATGTGAACATCAAAACTTGCCACCTTCTCCTCCCCATTGTTTCACTCTCTGTATGAGCTATTTCTCTCCCTGTAAAGTCCAGGTCTCCTTGGCTCTTGTGTTCAGGATCTCAGAACTCTGGGACTAGTTCAGAACTACCACTGTCCTCATACATACCACCCACCCGATGGTTAAGAAGTAAGAGAAACATGTGATGAAGGAGAAAAAATAGCCAACCCTTTTCCATAGGAACACTATGGGCCTTGACTGCCTTGGGCTATGAAACTGATTAGAGCCTATCTTTTGAAGTTAACAAAAGACACAGTCTGAACAACCACGCTTCGTTAGCAAAACAATTGAATGGGTGAGTAGAAGAACCAGGAATGTCAAAAATCGATTTTTTTTTCTTCGTAGAATAAGAAGGAATATACTCTTTTCTATCATCTTTGTGAATATGAAGGAGAAATACCCCTTAAAAGTATAATTTTTTTCGATTTTAAAGTGGGGGAAGCGGAAAAAAAATCTGATGTAAAACATGGAATGTAACAAAATCACTGACCACTTTTGCTAGCGGTATTAGTACCTAGTTGTGAGAATCTTGTCGAATAACAAGGAATGTAAAATTTAATTTTATTATAGTCATTAGCATCAGGAAAGCAAAAATAAGACAAATCTTATTTTTGCTTTCCTGAAAAGTTGATTTTTGACATTCCTGGTTCTTCTACTCACCCATTCAATTATTATTGCTTAACGCTCAATTTATTAGCAACTATTGCTAAAATTTGAAAGACCCAGAGTTCCCACATCTCGCACACCTACAAGACAGGTTTGTAATTACCTTGCGAATGCAATGCCCATAGTAAACGTATGTGCAAGCAGTGTTAAACTTCTAACATTTGAATATAAGTTTTGCCTCGCAGGCCAGAAACAATATGAGGTATTGTTGAGTCTCTTACAGTGTGGCTGTTGAGCAATGGTCTTTGCAAGCGCCGTGTTCACTGCTAGCATGACCGTACCAAGGGTTGGACTCAAATGGTTCACACCTGTGATTCCTAGCTGTTGGATCAGGTGAAGCAGACGTTATGACCTGCCCTAGGGTAGAGGGACTCACAGGTGAAGATAAATGGTATGAAGTCCTCGAGAAAGATATCTTCTAGTCTAGACAGAACTACCTCTCTAGAGGTTGGGTGGAGTATCAAATGAAATCTCTTGTATCAAGAGATACTCCATAATTTAAGGTTACCACTAAGGAATGATACTCTGGCTGTTGTTATTATGCGTTATTCATACAAATTTAAAACTCAAGTATTTGCTTTCAACATAGTTCTGTTGCATTCCACACTGAAAGTATCCAGCCCTATGAGATAACTTCACGAAACTTTACACACTTGAAAGTTCTCGTTACATTCTTAATTTCTTGCTATACGTATCTCCTACACTCGACATGCCAGCTGAAATAACACACTCAAGACCTGGGGGTGAGACGTGTTAAAAAACGTGCAAAGTACGCGAGTATCAAACGCGTACATCTGGGCAAACTTTGGGCGTTAGGTGAGAGGCAGTTTCATAAACTTTTAACCTTTCCGATCGATTGAAACACAGTGTAAAGATACGTTAGTGATACCACTGAAACACTGTATCTTAGAGAAGACTTGAAGGTGTCTAATGTTAGATGGTCTCCATGACTACCTCTTTCTGCTGGATAGGTGGACTTTGTAGCCGCAAAGGTTTTCCGTCCAAGACCGACCTCAGTAGCTTGATCGATAAGGCGGCGGACTTGTAACCTGGAGGTCGGTGGTTCAAGTCCCGGTTAGATTTAGTAAAGCGAGTTTGAGTAGTTGTGATATCACAAAAGTGATTAACACAAATATGATAACTTCAACTAACGTCACATTTGAATTTTGAAAAATCCTTTTTAATTACACATCTAAGACACAATACCGAGTACTGTCTATAGGTCTAATGCATTGGAATACTGTGTTCTACGTATTATTTTCAACAAGATACGTTGAAATTATCTAGATAATTTATCACTATCAAAATAAAGGTAAGGCTGGTAAGGTTATTATTAAAGGTATAGACATCTTTGGAAAGAATTGAAAACAAAGAAAAAGTCACTACAGGCTGACATTTCAGTTGACCTTTTCTAGAAAATTATAGCTAAGCATCAAACTTTGATAAAACACGAAAGCTTTTTGAGGTAATCTGCCATGACATAATGGCACTTTCCTGTATTTTCCTACAGAGAAAATCGTTTCACAATCCTCATGATGCTCCTGCAATATCAAAGCTAATAGCCTATAGTGCTCCAAGCTGTAAACACAATTAGGTTTTTATTGAACTACAGGGAAAATACTTTTTACGACCTCAAAAGCCCCACATTAAAAAGAATGAATCCATCCCCGATGCTGGAAGTTTCAAAACTAGGGACTCTTTTCAAATTCATTCACCTTCTGTGGTGAATTTTAAGTCCTTAAAAGTTTATCTTTCCTTTGAAAAGTTAGAAAGTGAACCTTTTATCCTGACGAATATTATCATCTTATCAGTACAGGATATTGAGTCCGCACCCTATTTTCAAAACTTGGTGTCTAGTGTGGGGGGTGTGGGTAGAGAGAACATCAAGTGACAAAAACCAAGAAATGCAATTTAGCTCAAACACCTTCGGTTGAGATCATCTAACTTAATTATGCAAAAAATTAAAATTAATTATTCAAATAATATACAGGATACACTGAAATACAAGAGCGTGATGTGGGTCCGAAATAACCCAGTTCATATTGCACATTAAAGAGTGCAAATAGTAAAAGAAATATGTTTAGAACAGAATGGTCATTCTGAAATTTAATGAACTTAAAATTATCAACATCAGATAAGTTTTTCTTAAATAAAATACACAAAACCTTGTTCAGAATCCTAGAAAAAAGACTTCGTCAGTATTATATATTGGCACCAAATAAACAAGTTATAATTATATTCTATACGATCAATATGGGTAGAATAAATTTGGTTATACGGTTTACTATGACCGACCGACGCAAAATCACTATCGACTGCAAATAACTATTGGATGTAAACTTAAGGAACCGATTCTTGAACTTGCAAGCACCCAGTAGAAGCACTCAATTAGAGACAAGAACGCGTAATACCTAGGAAGAACTCAAGATCACTGATGTAAACAATGCCCCACATGCCTGCATCAGCACTGTGGGCCGCAGATATTTATGGGGTTCGGTCCGCGAGAAGAAAACCAGAGGGCGGGGCGCTAGGAACCCATGTCGCATACCTGCATAACAAGTAACAAGCAACCGAAATCGAAGGCTGAGGAAGTTATATTTAAAGACATGATTAATCCATGGATATCTGTTCTGACCAGAGACCGCTCTACGCCTTATTAAATAGATCTTCGGTCTAAGAACAATCTTAGTGATACTTGGATATTCTAAAACGATCTTTGGTATTATAACATATTATGTTTGATCTTCGAGATGAATTCTGTAGATCACTAGACACAAGAATCACTGCTTAAACTCCGTTGAAAAATTTGCCCACTTCAGCTGAAAGTAAACGTTCTTAAAGTAGCTAATATGCACCACTTGGTCAATGTTCATTACATGAGATACTTTATACTATGTATTTCAGAACAGATATTCAGTGGGTCACCAATAGGTCACTTCTAGCAAAAGGTCATTCCAAATTGCTTTCTTGGGTTGTATAATGTATAATAATCAGAACAGCGATAGCTATAATATCACACACTAGCGCAATATTTTTGCACGATCAAGTGCCTCTACGAGTTCAGCTTCAGCATTTTCAATTTACTTTCTATACTATTTTCTTGCTTCTAAGAGTTTTGAAGAGTTTTTTATGAGAAGAGATTCATTTTCAAATAAACTAGATGAAAAGGTTATCCAAATGAATGAGTTTTATGGAAAACCCAATGAAACGTCTGTACATAGATTCTAGATGTTTCTCATCAGCTGAAATCATCCGAGCTCTACAAAATCTCATGCTTCACTTAGCTCAACAATACCCGACACTTCATAAAGTACGCTCTCATATATCTACTCAGTATCCTTAAAATATTAGCAGCAGTAGCAGTGCTTTGTTTTAGATTTTTAGACCGTCAGCTAAAGACATAGGATACCATCATGCTAACAGATTAGTAGTACCTTCTCTGTATAGGGTAAAACACACGAAACCCTCCACTGACACGTCTAGGTGCGATGGAAAACATGGGCTGGTAATTGCGTAAAGAAAGTCCGGGGTTAAGTGGCAGAGAATGCCTAAGGCATCAACTTTGCCCCGGATTACAAGACAATTGTACATTTAAATTTTCTATATTTTATTTTGTAAATATTGTTCTGTTGATAGTTTTGTGTAAAAAATAAAGTGTAAATAAATAAATTGTAAATAAATAAATAAATGAAATCCAGATATATAGGATTAAGGTGTCTCGATACTGTCCTAATAGGACGGCATTATTTCTTTGTCTCTGATTGTCCATTGCGGCGGAAGAGATCAAAGAGTCATGAGAAATATTACTTTATAACCTTCTTCCGGGGCTTCTGACTGTCTTCAACTGAAATTCAAGTAACCAAATTTAATGTTTGGTACGTTTACATAATAAGCAACTAGGGAAAGAACAATGTAGAAAATCAACGATCCAAACAATGTTCTCAGCAAACTTGGCGCAACTGCCACTGAACAAATACAAAAAGCCACTCAGAAAACTCATAAAACAGGAAATAATAATACCCGGTGCCGCAGTAGCAGCTTTCATCATAACCATTGTCACCATTTTTTACGACCCTATTGAACACGACTTTATGAGCATATTGAATATTGACACGACCTGTCGGGAGAGGGGCCGTTTCTTGCGCTGTCGGGGCTTCGTAATCTTATTTCCTACAGTGACACGCTGTGGACTCTGGGGAATGAAGAGAGAGGGAGAGAGAGAGAGAGAGAGAGAGAGAGAGAGAGAGAGAGAGAGAGGGAGAGAGAGAGAGAGAGAGAGAGAGAGAGGGAGGGAGAAGAGAGAGGGGAGAGAGAGAGAGCAGGGAATAACAATAGAGCGCTGTCAACCCTGGGCTTAATCAGTAGGCTCTAATGAACGCGTATACAGGGTGTGATGGAGTCCAAGGAGCAAGACAAGAAGTATTGGCAGAAGAATCCAACTGTTAAAAAAAAAAAAAAAAAAAAAAAAAAAAAACAGACATGTAGGAATCTGGGACCTCGAGATCTAAAACCAAGCACTTTACAAGAAGGTGTCTAGGTCATTTTTGATAAATCAATGGCTTACATACAGGCGCGTGGATCAGCAGCATAACCACTGCATTACCCAGTCGGGTCATGGAAGCTACGGATCTGTAACAAGAGGACTCAAGAGTTATTTATATATGTCTGACTATATTGTTCAAACTGAGATAGCTAATAAAAAGCAATGGTAATGAATTGTCTGCCGCATGGAACTGATGGAATGCAGTTCTGTCGGCTAGGCCCCAGCTGTATGGAATAGGAATGGGCTTTGATGGCATCAGTATCGGCTAGTTTTGGTTCCTATTTCTTTTATGACACAAACATTCTACTGTTAAAATTATCTGAATTCCGAAAGATATTATCACTATATTTTTTTAATTAAAAGTTCATTGTATGCAAATACATGATATGTATTCAAATTCGGACTTATGTATCTCTTAAGATTTTATGCGATCAACTATAAACTTTATAGCCCCCTATAAATAATTATTTTGACATCTTACTTCCCCATTCCTTCCGTAGCATCCCAATATAACAAAAACATTATTTTGAACATCACCCTGTATGCACCTCTCTTGTGAAAGGAGGGGGCTACACATGCACTTGTAATGCACATGCTATAGTTTAGGGTTACACAAGGAAGTGGGTCATATGGCTCTCTCTCTCTCTCTATTTCAGCTCCAAACTTTATCCCAGAGATTTTGTTCGACCTCCAAGGCGAAACATGAGTTGTGCTGAGGATAAAATTCGTAACAAATGGTTCTATGAAGAGAGCATTGTTTATTCCTGACAAACAAAACAAATCTAACGAAAAGCATACAATAGAATTATAGAACCTTACAAATGTGATATGTAATGAGGGGGATGAAATGATGGGAGTTGCTCTAGTGAAATGATTTGGTCATGTATGAGTATTGTTTTTTTTTTTTTTTTTTTTTTTTTAAAGCTTTATTAGGAGGACAAACAGGCAACAGTATAAAATTAAGAAAAGAAAGGAAAAAAATAACAAACAAATGACAAAATGAATAAGTAAAAAAAAAAAAAAAATTAACAATAATGTCCTACCTAAAGGGCGGGGTTATTGCCTGTGGCAATCTCTTCCACCCAACCCTTTGTGAAATGATCTGTGCTATTGTTGAAATAGCACGTGGTGCAAATGAAACAATAGTTGAAACTAAAACCACTGACTGACCCTGAATGGAAAAGTCATAGAAAAAGCATGAATAAATATAGTACAGATTGCCAACGCATTGAGATCTGTCACCCTTTAAGCAACCAGGCAGACCAGGCTACACAGCCAATATGAAATACCGTGTGAATAATGGGAGAGCCAAGAAACTGTGGCTGCAGAGTGGGCACTGTCCTATTAGAGAACGTAAGTTCAGAAGCCAAAGACTTTCTCAGAACCCAAGCCTTCACTGCGGCGAATACTGAAACCGGAGATTATGGCTCGAGCCATGGAAACAGAATAACCTGATAGGTATCAACCTTAGTCTTAAATTCTTACCTTTATGTGTCGAAGAAGTCACGTTAGATGTCAGTTCCTGTAAAAGACAGAAAAAGAAAAAAATATTTTAAAAACATATCTTTACTTAAAACTGATTTGTCTTTAAGAGACGGAATAGACCCTAAGCATAATGAAAAAAGAGACGTCACACATCAAAATCAGGGTCATTTTTAATTTGATTCAGGATCAGATGTTTTGCAAATTCAGTTATATTTCCTATTAGGACCTATACAATTATCAGTAATTTAAATACATAATCACTTTAATCACTAAGAATGAGATATAGTATGTCTCTACACCTATACTCTACCTCTCACTTACATTGAAAAGCTCATACAAAATATAATCTTGTTTATGCGAAAAAAATTGCATATCATAAAAAACTAAATGCACCGTCTTCGTCACTAATGTCATGTTGTTGAATGTTGATGCAAAAAATTGCAAATATGAAACTGAATGCAACTTCTTCGTTCCTAATCTCAGGCTCCCAGACAAGAAAGTGCAGGCAGTAACTTTCCGAAACCTCCGCGGGTCCTACAGGCACAGGATGACTCATAAGTCATGGTAAAAGCTCCAGGGTTCTGTAATCAGGTCCAGCGGTTTCCAATTGCAAAGACTGACCACTGACCTCCCATGCTGCGGTTAGTCTCACTGACACGATCGATATTAAACTAACCTTAGCATCAGCTTATGGTTACCGCAGCAGACTGCGTATCTTGAGACTGGGGTTCGAGGTTCGAGTCCATGTGATAACCTCGGTTCATGCCGTCGTAAGACCCTTGGAGATAAACTCGGATATTATAATAAATAATAATATAAGGAAATCTTGTACTTGGAGAATTTACAGCTATGACTTGATAAAATATGAGTACTGGGATGTGAAATTTAAGATTCTGGGATATGAAACTATTCTGGTTATCAAGGACTAACTAGTACGAGCAACTTTGGTCCATTTTGTACTCAAAATCATCACAGGCAACGGACACCACACATTGGAAACACCTGTAATAATCCAGTTCTTGTCTATTTTTAGTACCGGGACTGATTTGTGGTCTCTTAAGGACATCGTACCAGAGTCTGTACCCACAATGATTAGCAAGCATGCAGAAACTCAGATATGGTATTAAAAACTTTCAAGCCGAAAGTAAAATAATAATGATAATGGAATCCCTTAAGACATTCACTTGAAGATAACCACTAGGCGAGGTTTATGATTGAAGCATTTGCATCCACCCTACCGTTATTAGTCACTTCGAAATTACAGCCTTCTTCAGTTGAACAAATCCATTCATAGTATCTACTGTGGTCCTAAAAATAAGAAAGATCTTGGGGCAGTTAATGTGGCGATGTACATCATGCTCCAAATAAATCCGAAGCAAAAATGAACTTGCGAAACAGTTATCATGGAAAGCTCCAGGCTTTCACAATACTGTGACCTGTCCGAAGCTCGCGATATTACTGAGACAACACATTGAATACAGAAAACCGACACTTGAAAGTTCACACAACCAAGATTGCTTCAAGAATCACTTAAGAATCAAGTCATGACTCTTAGATAACTGATTATTTCTTTGATCAACACAAAACCAAGCGATTTTTTTTCTCACCTCAGAGCTAATAGTGATCGACCACTTGATGGATTTCTCTAAATAAGAGGTGGAATTGTAGAAAGTTAGTTCGCGACCCAGAACATTCGGTAGCTTGAAAATGTCATAGAATTAAGAAGATCTTTATGGATTACTAGATTCTTATCAAAAGTGACTAATCACAGCTTCATTTCTCTCTTGTACATTTTGGAAAATATAGTTCACAGCTTCAAACGAAAAAAAAAACTATCAGAACAAAGGCTGTCCAGATTTTATGAAGACATTGATGTACACTTTGGTATTAAAGGGTTAAAACTTTTGCAAACATGAGCCTTTCACTTCCAATGAATTGAACACATTTTCTTATATGTAGTTTAGGGTCAGCTTTCAGTGGTCATACCGAACTAGAATACTATTTTCCTATTTCTGTCATTACCCAAGTTTCTAATAATTGAAAGTCAACACTCTCTTTTCTCCACACAAAAGTTCACGTCAGTCTTTCTCTATGGAGGTCACATCGTTTCTTGTTGGTCTCATTAAATGTTCGGTCTCTTCTTGGATTCAATTCACTTCTAGTAACTCTTTCAATAAGGCAATACAAGTGATGTACACTGTAGAAGTTGACTTGCCAACACAGCGTCTAAACAAGTTCTGGTGATTGGCAATATTCCTCTATTTCCTCTGAACATGGTGAATCCGATGACTCTCAATGTTTTTTTCTTACTTTGAAAGTAAAATGGTGTCATTTATGTCGTCAATCCGAATCATGAAACTTACTTGAGAATATGGTAGCTAGTAGCTAACATCAAAGTCAGTAGCATTCTCACTAATATCCTCGGTATTCTGGTTAGAGAATTGGACTAGAAGTGGGCACGGAAAGTAACTATCAACAATAACAACAACAGCAAAACAACATTATAGTCAGTATCATAATAATTATCGTCTGAAATTCAAAGTAGACCAGTACCAGCATACTGTTCATAAGTAATATTTTTAATTCCCAGAAAATTCCATGAAGTTGACAATGAGTATTCTATCACCATGTGCCACTTAACACCCTCCGCGTACATACATATACTTACTCCTAATATGACATTTATATTTTTTATTATGGCATAGACTCACAGACTGTAGTATCATAATGTCAAGCACTTGACCGTGAAGGTCGGCACATGTCAATCTATCCTGCTTTAGAGTTATCATTGAATTAAAAAAGCGCACTGAGAAGGAGAAAAATTTGGTGGCAATCTTTCACCTTTCTTTTAGATTTTTGTTATTTTAAATATTTTCTTCCCAAAATCAAATCATTTGTAATCGTGTAGGTACAACTATTAGGATAGTACATTTCAGACCAAAGAAATTAGTTATAAACTGTATAGATCCAATACATCATCAAGTACAAATTCCAGATGCTTTAGTTATTTGATCTGTGATCGAATTAAAATATATGAAACTTAGATTTCCAGGCACCCCACAGTCCACTCCTTCCCTCCGCCACTGCTGATTTGAGCACGAGCTGAAAATTCCTCGCATTGCCTCTGTTTCGTTCTGGGTCAAGATTCAGTCAAATGGTCCAGCCAGCCGCAACAACTCATTAAGGACTAGATGTCTGTGGTGATGAGGATGAAAATGAATCATTAGGGAGACGTTCACAAGATCATTAGTTCAAGTCTTCAAAGCAGATATGTATCTGAGCCGGAAATTATCTCTCGCTGATCAAGCAGTACCACCTAATAAGTACAATGAACAATCTACATAGTTCCACGTACGAGTAAAATTGTAGCATGATTATTATTAACACTAGAGAAGAATCAAAATATTCACTAACAAAGTTGACGGGACGCCATTTATTCTTCGCTGTCTTACAATTTACATACAAGGAATCGGCAGTGTGAACACGCAGGAGTTAACTTTGTTGAGTTTTGGCAGAAGATTATACAAGCGGATGTCTTTTCTGCCAGGGCCAAACTGTTTCGGTTTCAAAAAAGCTATCGGAACAAATTGATGGAAATATGAAATACGAAGTACTTTTTGTCAAAATACAGAAACCAAGGGAAATTTCGTGAAGATATTTACATAATGCACATTTTCCAATGATGGTAAACGGGTATGCGAGATATTCATAAATCCCCTGGAGTGTTGAAGAACAGAAATACATACTTTTTACATCTCAGCACTTCACGTACATGTAAAAATCTTGGGAATTTACTGTTAGATGTTATTCTCGTACAAAGTAGGGACAAGGGGAAGTATGAAGTAATAGCTGTGTTTGATATTGAGATAATAATATTCAGTGGGGATATCGTGCAGTGTCTTGCATGATTTGATATCTGTGAGACTGGAAGCGAACTATAACAAAATATGTACATATGTATCATTGAATTTCTACAAATATATTTCTATCTATCTCTGGAATATCTGCCAGTATCTAATGTTAACAAGAACTTGAAAAGAAAAACTTTCCTTCTTCTTCAATTGTAAAAAAATAAAAATTACAGGAACAGGTCGTTCGGGCCGCAAAAGTTATTATTGATATTATAATTTGTATGTATTGAGATCATTTTCATGTCCATTTTTCGATTTGAAATAAAACTTGACCGAGTTTTATTACTCCGTACATGTTAGATAAACAAACCAAGTAGGAGGAATGATCACAGAGCAGAAAAATCCAATGAAGAGTAATCCTGACTAGCGGATACAATAATCAAATTTTATAATGTCAAACAGTCACAACATCATAAAAATAAGACTTCCTCAGAAACAAATTGACATAAAATCAAACAAACTGATGTCAACAACTCAAACCATCATAAATTACAGACCATAAAAAAGAAAAAACAGCTCTTATTTCTGGAACTTTTATGGCGTAGCTGTAGATTGTTGGAAAACATTCAAGGGTCCGACTAATCCCATAGGCTACGTGATATGTCAGATTTGTTTGAAGGGTTACAGCTTCAAGAAAGATTTCAATTTTTTACTTTCTTTATCCTATAGAAAGGAAAGTAATGGAATCACCCAAAAAAAATTTACATGAGTTAAGCTTTACAGCATTATTAGACGATTGATTACCGGCAATATTTCTGCGTAGCTTTCTCGGACTGCCTCCGTGGTGTAACAGTTGTGACTACTGGCCGTAGTCCAGAAAACCCGAGTTCGATCCCCGGTTGGGGCAGACTTTTCAAAGAAAATTATGTTCCCTCCAAACACGTGAGGCTGGCTTTTCCAGCACTACCCAGGCTGGGTGAGGTTAAGTGGGTAGCTGGTACGATTCCCAACGAATGGAGGATAAACAACAAAAAAATTCAACTGGTCACAGTAGATCTAATTAGGTCGCAGTTAGGGAATCCAATCCCGGGATTGGATTTCGGTTTCGGGATCCCGGGATTAGACATGATCAATCCCGGGATCCCGGGACCAATCCCGGGATTAGTAAAATTTTCAATTTTGTACGTTTTAGTACCCTTAGAGCCCCATTTTACGCTAATATTATTTGATAAAAGGCGTTATATAAGATGTATTACGATAGATAAAATTATTGTATACTCAGAAATTCAATAAAAAACAATTTGTTTAAAAGAAAATTTGAAATAAGAAACGTTTTATTTATATTAATACAAAACACAATATAAACTTCTGAAACAAGTAATTTAATCAGTTATTAACCCTAACAGGGTGTTATTAACTGAGATAAAATACTGAAAGAAAGAAAGAAATAATACTACCAACATGAATCTGTAACTAATAAACATAAGCAATTGTAAGGGCTAATTCTTAAGACAGTAGGTTCGTAGAAAAATGAGGCTATGGATGGTTTCATCGCCTAACCTATTTCTCAGCTTATTCTGAATGAATCCAGCAGCAGAAAAGGCCCTTTCCGATTCAACACTAGTTGGTGGAATGCTGTGAAAATAGTTCTTAGCTAGTGTAAGGTGTAATCCTCTATCACCTCCATTTTCATACAGCACTATCTCCCTCTTTAATGTGGTGTTTAGATGATCAATCCTGTTCTCATTATAAGCCGCAACATAGTCAAGGCTCAAGAGACTCACGTATTCCTCCCATACTGTGCTATGCTAGACCCTTAGATTCCTTGAAACAGTTTCTAATATAAAAATATATATCCTACTAGCGAAATAATTCTTTAATCGTTAAAATTGTAAGCAAATTGTGAATCCCGATAATCCCGAAAATCCCGGGATTTGAAAATCCGAATCCCGATCCCGAAATGAAAATTCAGTCCCGGGATCCCGGGATTTCAATCCCGGGATTGGATACCCTAGTCGCAGTGTTAATTATAAGGGTTTCACTAAAATCCCTGCACTGGGATTTTGTATTAGGCTTCTTCTAAAATGAAGCTCTTTGCAAAGTGCCAAAGTTTTGCTGTAAGCAGATAGGAATCAAACACTTCACCTAAAGCTAATGTGAAATAAAATACTCTTTGTCTCGGGAGTTTGTAAGCGAAAAACTTAACATAAAAAGAAAACTTTTGAAAAAAAATCAATTTTAATTTGACATTTTTGGCACAAATTTTTGCATTATCTAACCACACAAATATCACCGAAGTTAAGCAACGTCCAGCGAGGTGAATACTTCGTGATGCTGGCATTCCGGCCCAACCTAGGCTGGGTGAGGTTAATGTGGGTAGCAGGTTTGTGAGTTTCCTGCGAATGGAGGGTAACACCCCCGTCGTGATATGACCATGCAGTTGAAAGCGACGTTAAAAAAAAAAAAAAAATCGCACAAATATTGAATCCTTTGTTAAATTTTACACTTCTGAGAAATCTCGAGCATTTTTAAAAATTATTTTTATCTTATACCGAGTAATCTCACTTTAATTTAGAATAATTTTATTAACTTTTACTCTATACCATACGCCTCTTGTCAGTTCCTAAAGTTATGAATGAGGTGGAAAAATCGCTCATTTCTGAGAAGAATATTTTCCAAATTAATAAATTTGCGTAGCATACAACAGGCACAAAGAATGAATGTTCAGTACATTTCTGAATACTAGCCCACTTTACGTGAAAAGTTTAATTCAAATGAACCGCAGGCTCTACAAGCTACAAAACTTGAGATAGTACGTCACTAGAGTAAAATTGATTTTGTAAATGTAAAAACTTTCCATGGTAAAGGACACATTCTACAAAAAGAAAAATGTCATAGAGAAATGTGAATGTTCAAAATCTCTTGAAACTTTATTGAAATTCATAAAGTAAAAGGACAGAATTTTTAAATTTTATTTAAAATTGGGTACATAACCCAATAGATGGGAAAAATACGTATTGTATTATTCAGATGAAAAAGAAAAAAAAAAAACAACATGAAAACCCATAGAAAAAGCACAACGCAACAACAATTTCGCCAGGGGATAGCACTTGGCCTGGCCTCCGCCTAAAGCTCATCTCCAGCCTTGCGTTGTGCGTTCATTACAGCAATTTAGCTCACCTGAGGCTGAGCTCTTTATGTAGAGCGCCTACCTCGTTACAGATAAGGTAGGTAGGTGAAAAACGCGAAAATATAAAAGTGTACATTCCGGGTAATATTTTTTCCCCTGAAGTTTTAATTTTAATTTTTTTTTGTACTCATAAGAAGCATGATTTAATAATGTTCAACTGAATTTCAGCTTTTTCTTTTTGAATGAATTTAAGCATTCAAATGGTTAATTTGTAATGTTCTATCTCTAATGGTTTGTATAATTACTATACAACATTGCACCTATGTACCTCAGTCATTGTTTATTAATACAGATATTATGTGTGTGTCTATTTGTCTAACCATTAGCCCGTTCTAGAACCACCCCGAACCTACCTTCCAACCGTCACACAATTCACTCTGATTGGTTAATTTGAACACAATAATCAATTAGGATATTTGGGGATTATGAAAGTGAGCATGCTTTCTGGAACGAGGGCCAGTACAACAACCTTATTATTTTGTAGCTGGAACATAAAATATAACACACCCTGTGTCTGGGCAATGTTATCATGAATATCAAAATGAACTTTTTGAACCCCTGTGTCTCATAAAATTGATATCAAACTGAAAACATTCTTCCGCATCATCCATTGAAGAACTGGTTCCTGGTCCATTCCTGAAGAGTTCACATTCTGAGCCCGCTCGAACCCATGAATCTAAACTCTTTCCCACCCAAAAGTTTCAGGGTTAGAGGCCTCGGGCAGAAATTCATATCTTGATTTGGAATTGTTTTCATGTACCACATTCCACGGAATACCAGACTCATAAAGATAGTCTCAAGTTTTGAGGAAAGGAAGAACTGGTCTATCAATATTACTTGAGCTTGATTGACCTCTGATGTAATCGTTTGATTCAGGATAAATTAAGATGTATACTATCTTTTAGTTACGATTTGGGTGCAATTGTTCAACCAAGAGGATTATCAATCAGAGCATGCATGTTTCATAAGACTTCCAAATTGTTATGCCGGTTTTCTTGACCGGTAATGATGCCAAGATCATAATACCATTGTTCTCATCAATAGATTTACTCAAATTAGACACAGTGTTGAAAAAAACCAAGCAGTACGTATAAAAAAATCCGTTTCCAAGGTTGCCAGATAAAGTAGAGAAAGTTAAGAACCAACCGAATTACGCACTACCTACACACAATAAGAGGAAAATCAAATAATTCTAATATGATGATAGCATAGTAAATAACCGTCTTGAGAGCAACAATTACCTGCTCAAACATAATGGACTTAACACCCGTAACGCAGACACGAGAGGCATAGCTAAGGTTAAGGACGAGCAAGAGTCGCGTGGTAGGGGTGGGGCGAGTTCCAGAGTCAAGGAGAACCGGGTTTGACTCCGTCTCGACAACTCGGAGATACAAGTCTCTCTCAGAATTTGCATTCGCCAAACAACTCTGAACATTCTGCATCAGCTTCCAAAAAAGACCCTCAACAAATCACTAGCATCTTGCTCTCATATTAAACATTTAGAGAGAAACAAATAAAATTTATTATTTTAATAGACTGCTACAAAATTGTAGTCAATCGAGGACATTGTATTCATAGATTTTTTTCTTTCTTCTTTCTGGTGAGGTTTATTCTTTCTGGTAAACTTCTTTCGAGTTCAACTTTGGTTTGAATATAGATGTTTTTGTATGATATGAAGGGTATCTTTCATAACTGTTAGACAGAGTTCTTCGAGTCTTCGCCGTTGTATACAACAGCTAAAGACGAAGAACTTGTTTTCTTGTGTAAAACAGTGAAAATGTGTTTTTGATTAATAACATATTCCATTTCCATACCGCAACGCCATATCTTGCTTGTAAAAAGCGATTACTAATCACTACTTTCAATTCCACAAGATCAAGGAAGGTGTGCTACATTAAATACCATGTACGTTAGAACGTGCATGCATTCTTCGCTTAGGAATGGTCACCCATTAGTATTCACTGTGGGTTTTCGGTGATCTAAATTGCCGTCACTCGAGTGCACCGCACCTCAAGCCAGGAGAAGCCCCCCTAGACTAGAGAATAATATATGTCACCGGTAAGAAATGCAGCACCATATATAAACTATTGTTCTTTACTAGACACTAGTTAGGTACTTGTAAGCCACTCAGTGAGGATGTAATATGTATACTTACTTACTTGGTCATGCTTTACTGGTGTAAATATATCAGTAGGAGATGAGATACTTACAGAAAGAGATGTGTAAAGAATAGTCTGTGCTAGTCTTGCATTTATTACTGATGACAATGATGACATATTTATAGAGTGTTTTCAATAGTAAAAGTAGCTACCTATCTACTCGCACATTCCGGACAGCTCGAAAATAAGGGATCACCTATGTATATTTATTCTAAGTTACGAATATGAAATGTATGAATTAATCCGTAAGTAAGTATTTTGATTATGATGGTGGCAACAAATGCAACTGTAGTCCACCCCGCTAAAAATATTGACTGATACGGCTATGCATAAAGCTTGGTTCAAAATCCAAAATCCGGATCTCCCGATCCATATGGTTTAAAACTCTAAGATATTCATTTCTATCATTGAATTTCGTAAAACATACTATCAAACATTTATGTCGGGTTTAATGGTCTACGTAAAAATTACCAAAATTATTAACTATTAACAAGATATTAACCCAAATTTCATAATTTAATTATACCAGAAAGCACAAACAATACACACAATCTCACAACATGTACCTAAGTTCAAATGTGTGGTAAGTTTACCAATATAAGTTCACACAAGTGAACAATAAGTTAACGAAGTTGATACAGAATAGTTCAGTTTAAGGAGAACTACAAATAATAATAGTCTCATGATCCATCAAATTACGTGATCATTATCCTAGATATTCTAGACCAGACCATGTTTTAAACATATTATGTACATGTACACTTGCACATGCATACTATTATTCTCGAGCACAATCATGCATTACTGATAGATATTATATCACAAATTGTACACCATGAGATTGATCATTTTGAGAATTCACACTTCATTATTTAATATTTCGTTCGACTTCATCACGATATTCATGACCACATTACTCAAGAACTGGAAGAATTGCAGTACAAGAAACACCTTTAACATGGTCTACGTAAACTCACATAGTTAGTTAATTACTATCATAATTAAACTATTCTGCTAGTTTTTATCTCGTACAAATAATTGAAGAAATACAGCGGTGTATGTTCCCATTTTAAAGAATGTGAGATCAAACAGTCCTGGAGTTGGACAAGAAGGGACATAGTCGCTTTTCCTCTAACTCTAACCTCTAATGTGGCATTGATGCATGTATGAATGCTTTACGTTCAGTTTTACTTTCATTTTCTAGAACTCAATTCAAAATCAATCTAGTCCACCTTCCCCATGCAAGCTAAAGGTCTTGCCTATCTTCATCTGAAAGAAGCTGTTTTGATAGCATCTTGAACCCTTGGAAATTCTTTTTTTTATCAAACATTTCCGTTACCCTTTGATTCCATATAATTTAAATCGTGGTAAAACATTTTGACATTGCGAACCCACAACAGACTCAGATAACCCGAAAGCAATCACTCGCACAAACAACGTAGATATTACGATAAATTTCAATGGAGAAGGGACACCCAGACACATCAATCAATTGATTACGCCATGATGTTGCAAGAAAAACTCAATCCATTTGTTTCGATTAGAGATTAATAGAAAAAGTAGTGCAGAGACCGAGCTTGAGGTCTTGTAAGCCAGAGGTCATTTAATCGAGGCCAGGCTACACCGCAGTAGCCATTTACTGCGCTCCCTAGCAAGTTCACTGTCCACTGAGTTATTTAAATTAATCGATAGAGGCACAACTACGATACGACGAAATTTCAATAACGAATACAAAAAAAAAAAGAGAAATATACTAGCCTAAACGATGAGTGTTAACAATGGATAAGATTGATAATTATGTACCTTTCTCAAATGTGAGAATGAAACAAACAAATCACAATTGCAAACACAAGGTGCATTTCGGAATAGCTCGTTGAATGATTGATGTCTATCAATTAAATTCCTCATTTGTTGTCACGAGGTCTCAGAGAACATTACGAAAGACAAAATTTACTTACGTATTATAAGGAGGGTTTGATAAAATCCAAGATTACCCTGAAGTTCTGAAGTAAATCCAATTCTATACATACCTGAAAAAATAAGAAAAATAACATGGTCAATTAGATTATAAATCAGGCTGTTCTAATAGATCTATTCAAGAAAACAAAGTAGTTTCTTGAGAAACAACTTAGCCTAGATACTGGAAAATCTAGGAAACTGAAGCCGCTCTTTTCTAATGAATACATGTTTACAGAATAGCAAAGTATGGAATTTCTGGACCATTAGGTGGAGAGCTAAAATGATCGATGATGTGTACAACAAGACATATTTGATTTGATTGAAGGTGGAGTGGTCAAGGCTACCTCTCAAGATATGATGAAGATGGATGTAAATTTAAATCCCCCAAAAAACACTACGTGTAAAAATAGTCGTCAAGTGTTGGAATGATTAAAAAGAACTGATATCAAAAACGTCAATTTTCTATGTGCTGAAGGAATTATTTTTCACGTAATAAGTCTCTTGATAATTCAACCAAAATAATAGCCTCACAACAACAATACACCTTTGAGCAAACTTCGATTTGGTAATTTGAGAATTTTACCAAAAAATAGCTACACAACAAAACAATGCTCTTGTAAGAACAATGTTGCATAATTACAGAACCATTGTTCTTACAAGAGCATTGTTTTGTTGTGTGGCTATTTTTTGGTTAAATTCTCAAAATACCAAATCGAAGTTTGCTCAAAGGTGTATTGTTGTTGTGAGGCTATTATTTTGGTTGAATTATCAAGAGACTTATTACGTGAAAAATAATTCCTTCAGCACATAGAAAATTGACGTTTTTGATATCAGTTCTTTTTAATCATTCCAACACTTGACGACTATTTTTACACGTAGTGTTTTTTGGGGGATATCACTACTTTTTGATTTAGATGAAATCCTCTGATAGATGAAATAAAAAGTAATCAACAGATAAAAGAAAAAAGACTTTTATTTTAAAGTTGTTGTGATACGCAGTAATATTATAAGACTATCATATAAAATGTTGGGTAATTTATATTGAACTAGTGCCGTTCTTGAGATACAGGGTCGGACGTCCTGCTTAATATCCATATATTTTGACGTATAACTTGTTAACCGTAAATTCCAGAAAAATGAAGTCTGTTGATAATAACTCCTTGTGGTAAAACCTTTCGAACAAGTTAAAACTTGATTTGTTTTTTCGATACTTTTTTTTTTTTTTTTTCGTCCGGCTGCCTGACGAAACCGACCAGAAACTAACATCAAGAGTGTATGTCGAGTTATAAATTGTTCGACAGGTCTTGCCATAAGGAGTTCTTGTCGACAAATTTCATTTTTCTATAATTTACGGTTAACAAGTTATACGTCAAAATATATGGATACGCAGGACGTCCGACCCTGTATCTCAAGAACGGCAAGTCGTAACTCACTGAAATTTGTTGTAATGAAATTCTCTCAATGACACCTTTAGACAATATTCCACAAGACACCATTCTATTTAAGATTTTGAAGTTGGTCCATTTCCAGCCTGACTGGGGCTGTGTAGATTTACGGGTTTTAGCGTTTTTTGATATTTTGAGTCGTTTTCGAGAAACCCAGGCTTGAGCGAGACTTTATGGATGCCCTGTATTTGTAGGTAGTTATTTGTAAATTTTGAATGAGATCTACGTAATTTACGATTCAAAATACAAAAGTATTGATCCAAATAAATGCTTTATTCAGACTGTCAGTGGCCAGCCTCCGTGGCGTAATGGTTGTAACTACTGCCCGTAGTCCAGACATTTCGAGTTCCATTACCGGTTGTTGCAGACTTTTCTAATATTTTTTTTTCCCCTCTAAACACTTGAGTCTGGAATCACAGCCCTCCAGGCTGGGTGAGGTAAATGTAGGTAGCTGGAACGATTCCCAGCGAATGGAGGGTAAAACCCTCCCCTGACTACTTCAAATCAGGACGTTAAAACTAAAATACAATCAACTGGTCACTATCGTTTTAAAATGAGGTTGGTGTGATAAATGGTGCTTCTTTTGTGGGACTTAACACTTTCACCGCCAACTGTATTTTCGACTATTTTCATTCATAGGCCAGGCGTGATTTTGATGTGGTGATACTTCAAAGTATCACTGGCCTGGGGAAGAGATTTTGACAAAAATTTGACATGTTCTTGGATACTACTAGGCCAGAGCAACACATTCCTCATGTTAAACATATAGAAAGTGTTACTCACAAGTATCACCAGCGTCTTATAGAAGACTGTGGGTGATATTTTGAAGTATCACCATGTTCATACTAGCGCAGAGCCAGGTGATACTTCCATGTATCACCTGGCGCTGAAAGTGTTAAACCAGTTAATAATAATGAAGAAAAAAACATACCTATTTAATCTTAAAATCCATTAACAATAATTCATTAATAATCAACTAGTGTTTTAACCATGTATTGAAAAATTAGTAATGAACTCATTAAAAAACGGACAATTCTGTTTCGTGGTTTTGTTTACAATACAATTTTAATTATATTATGTACCTACGTACATGACCAATTCGATCTTGGTAAAATAAAGAGAGAAAATGAAAGTGCCGAGTATTATTATGTGTTCAGAAATGTTGACCCATATATTTGCCTTACTTCGAGTTGCTAAACATAGTGTCATTTCAGCATAATCGGTAGATATAAACAGAAGAAGTGAGAAATTGTACTAGATATACATTTAATAATTATGAATTAATAGGCTAGCATATATCCATGGAATATACCCTGAAAATTTTAGCTCGATCGGACAAAAATGCAACTTATATCACGTTTCATACATAGGTAGATGGATAGTTAAATTGTGACAAATAAATTAATGTTGATCGAGTTAAACCATACTCACTTCGTTCGAAATTAAACGGTCATAGGAGGTTGACTCAAACTAGCAACTACTGTTTTTTTTCTCACGAGAATACCGGACATCCAAAGTACAGAGTAAAAAAAAATCTGCCTAGCCGGGATTCGAACCCAGGTCACCTTGCAAACTTTGTAATTTACCTACACCAGTCGACGACCACCACAGAGACTGCTCAATACATAATATTTTATTATATTTATCATTTGATCTGCAAATCAATATTTTTGCTTCTTACTGGCCAATATTTTATACACTGCTCATAATAATAATATAGATCTAGTTTACCTCTTGATGTAGAAACCTTTTAATGAATTTATAAAACGTTATTATTCCCCCTCTAACAAAGCGGTCTGTTGGCAGCTTGGATGAAGCAAAGACGATTGGGTCCCACCCATATTTTAAGTTCTATGTGCGGCGAAGATTTTTTTGTTACTCTCATTAATCTTAATTCAGTTTTTTCTTTTTGTGTCTCACACTGTCGTTGATTTTTCTAAAATTTTATTTACATCATATTATAATTTTCCGTAATTAGACCTTTAGAAAGAACCTTCAGTCATGCACGTGGGATAACTAGGTGTGACTCCAGGGTTAATTATAGATATTCCTTTAGAGGACTTTAAATACTTTTTTACTTGTTTCAACCATCTGAAATTAAGTGATCTCATTCTCTTTGACTAGACCTTTCTAAAAACACCAGAAATACATCTCTAGGATAACAATAGACGGCTCTGGGCTCCATAATAAGTATTCCTTTCAAAGGCTATAACTCAAGTTCGGTCCAGTGTAATACTTTCATTATATTTTTATATTTTTTCCTATGGTAAGACCTTTCGAAAAATACCACAATCGCAGCTCCAAGATAACCAGGGGCGGCTCTGTGCAATTTTCCGGTTTTATTTTAGAAGGCTATATCTCCTATCCTATAAAAAATAAATACTTGAAACTATAAAAGGTATGCAGAGATAAAAATTCCCTATTCAAAAACGTAGCTCACGTCTTTCCACGATAAGCACACATTGCTGTACCCTTGACAGAAAATTGGTCTGAAAAAAAAAAAAAAACCCGTATGAAAAATTTCATAAAATTCAAGATTTTCGGCGTGGCTAGAAAACGACTTTAACTGTACGTAGGAACCTCGCGCTTTCGTGAAACACAATCTATTTACGCGTCTCATTACGAATTTGAAATAAAAATTGATAAAAGTTAGCGGGAAGTGTGCGAAAACAATAAAACAAAATACATATAAACTCTGTTTCGTGTTAATATAGGCCGGTAGGCTGGCGCTGCTTGACGAGCGCTCGCCTCCCGGCGAGCTTGATAATACCTCCATATTTGCATATCATGATGTGACTCTAGGGAAAATAATAATAAAAGATGTTTATAGAACCTCGGCAGCCATATCAGTGGTGGTAGCTCAGTGGTAAAGGCGGCACTCTGTGAATCCAGATTATCCAGATGTCGTGGGTTCGAAACCCAGCCGGGACATGACAAGTTATCATCCCATATGGGATTTTTACCACATAATAATATGTCTTGGGCTTACTGCTGGAATAATGGGACTCTAATAGTCTTAATCGGGCAGTATAAATAAGGCGATATTATTATTATTATTATTATTATCAGTTGTTGGAGATATAGAATGCTCGTTGAGCAATATTTAGTGACAAGAAATAATGACTTGAGGTACTTGAACTCTTCAATTTTGGTCTTCCGGGTATTAAAATGAAAAACCTTCAAAAATTCCTGATATTGACTTTAGAATACATCTTTGATGGGTTTTGTGAGCAATTTGAGCTATATTTGGAGGTTCCTGGAAGCATTTTAAGGTCTCAGGGAAATATAACCTGTGTTATATGACGAAGGCAAATTATTTTTACCATCAGCAGATATTGTGAACGTGTATGGATTAGAGAAATAACTTTCAAGACACTCTGATACGTATCAGTTCCATCGATACGATGAGCATTGGGAGGTGGGATATCTTGGGCCAAGATATAATTATTAAAAAGCACAGTTCAAACATTGCATGTATTATTCAGAACAGAATCTTGCTTGAAAGAAAGGAAAACATCACTTGTAGTTTGGGTTACAGAAGACTCCGCTCCTAGTTTTGGTGTATCCGTTTTCAAATCTAAAATCTCACCAGAGAAACACAAAGTCTCATAACAGCATTAGAGAAGAACACAGTCACCGTAATTAGATCATCACCATAAGCTTGTTGTAAAACAATACTGCAATGTAGCGCTAAGGAGATCACAGAAAGTTCTTTGTCACAGAAGGACCGTTAGTTCTTGAAGGCAGGAGTTCAGAACTTGGAGAGATCAAATTTCACAGAGGAGATTCCATCTGCTAACAAGGTGTAGTAACTGTGTCAATCAGATTGGCGAGACGGTAGCGTACCGGCCTTTGATCCACTAGACAGGTTGAATTGTAGCTCGAAGTAGATATTTCTTGATGACAGGTTGAATTTTAGCTCGAAGTAGGTATTTCTTGAAGAAGGTTTGCTTTTAGGTTAGTGAACTACTTGACAATCTTTCTTTTTTAAAGTAATATGCTCGTAAGCTTACTCTGTTGAGCGTTATTGTGGGAAGAAAATGCATTAATGTGTTTATACCTAATGAATCAATCTACATAGACAAAAAAGCCCTTCAGAAATTTAAAGACGATAAAAATCAAAAAGCCTTCAAATACGAGGTACGTCCGGAAAGTAAGGGGACACTTGTCGTAGGGGTTGTTAGGAATGTCTTTTTTTCAAGGTTGGCATACCTGCTTGTAGGGGAACTCCGAACGATCACAATGAGCCCTTGCCCATCTCAGTTCATTGGAAAATGTCGTCGCAGGAGCCCGTCGCGTCAACCTCTACAGGTGCCGTTTGCTCCACCTACCGCAGGTGCGAGATTCGAGCAGTTTATCACTTTGCGTAGGAATTCAGCTGCTGAAATCCATCCTCAGCTACTGAAACCCATGGACCTGAGGTGATTTCACGTTCCAAGTTTTTCAAGTGGGTTAAGAAGTTTAAAGAAGGTCGCACAAACACACACGATGAAGAAAGAAGAGGCCGTCTGTCGTTTCAGAAGAACTTGTGCAGCAAGTCAATGAAAAAGTCGCAGCGATCGTCGTGTGACCCTTAAAACCGTATTCCTCTGACCTGGCGCCCTCGGATTTTCATCTGTTCACGAAACTGAAGGAGTTATTGGCTGGAAAAAGGTTTTTCAGCGACGAGGAGGTCAAGGAGACTGTGGAAAAGTGGCTGTTGGAGGTGGAGCGGAGCGTGTATGACGAAGGCATAAAAAAGTTCGGACCCAGGATGCAGAAGTGAGTAGAGCTTGTCGGTGATTATGTGGAGAAATAAAGGACTATATTTGGAACTTACCCTGTAAATTTTATGAAAATATATGCATTTTTCGAGTTTTAACATCAATTGTCCCCTTACTTTCCGGACGTCCCTCGTACATTTCAAACTGATTGGACTTATTTACATTATTTATACACACATTGACTGAACCACATTCAGTTGGACCACTGACTAACAACCACTCTGAGAACAGCTCTCAGTGCTGTCGTGACTATTGCTCGTCATTATCAACAATGACTTTGATTTTGCACGGTGCTTCGTGTGTTTTTGCACTAGTTCGATCTGTTTTCGCACAGAAGATATTCCGCACAGGCACTTCAACTTTCTCCTCTGGGCCCATTGTTCAAGTTTGAAACATGAATCATTTTCGTCTCTATCAGTGACTCCACCATTGCATTCTGCATACATTCAAATATATTATTTGTTCTAAATGTTTACAATCTTAAAAATACTGCCTACAGACTGAAATAAATTGTAACAACAAACTTAAATATAACATCAGTGGACCGTCTAACCGGAACATTGAATAAGAACTTTCAAAATAAACAGAGAAATTCTAAAGAATAGAGTAGCACAGTCAGGTAAAACCATATAAGTTTTCAGTTGAGGCATGAATGTTAGGTACGTTGTACATAATAACTAATGTTCATGTACATCTAGTACAACTTCTCACTGTTCTGTTTCTGTTTATACTTTTTCGATAGAATTTTTGCCAATTACTTCTGCCAATTTGGTTTACTTCTTCTACTTGAAATACACAAAACAAGAAAAATGTCGTCACACTTTTACCAAGAGGAAATGACAAAAAAATTTAAAAGCTAGAAGCAGTTTTAAAGGAACGGTAAATGCCCGCATAAAGGCAAGTGGCTTCAATCTGCAGGCACATTACATCAGCATAACCTCCTGTCAAGCAACACAAGACAAAGACACTCTGTATTCTTAAGAGTCATATAAATCTACTCACATCCTGTATATACTTATCTTCAGGATGATGAATCTGTGTTTGTTCTGCCTTCGGTTTTCTTCAGATAGCTTCCGATCATTGTATTAATCCACGACACTGTGTAATATCTACGTAATAGAGCTAATAACTATTATCAACACTCCGTACGTATACGTAGGCCGTAGTATTGATTACCTACTTCTACAGCCCATGCAAATCTCCCTCAGATAGTGCGGATATCTCTCTGGCAACTTAGTAAGAACTGTTTGGTTTGCAGATTTTTACTTCCTATTAACTTACCTCTAAGGTATAGAACGAATTGCAATCTGTCATATTTTTTTTTTTGTAATTGTGCTCACAACATTACTCGACGAATTAGGACCGTATTTTAGACTCTCGTGAATCCAAAAAAGTGCTCATTGTCTAATAGTCGCGTTTAAATTACTTGTATAAGTATAAGTAGTGCTTTATTTAGACTGTCAGCGCAAGACAGGTAGTCCCATTATGCCAACAGTTTAATAAAGCACCTTTTTATTTATTTGAGTATAGATTGCATCAAACTTTGTTTTTATCGTCTAACCTTTAGAAAAAAATCATAAAAAAATATACCATACACAACTTATATTAGATGTCACTGTTACATTTCCACAGGGAATAATTCAATAATAATCCAAATAGCTTCAATGTTCAACAAAATTCGAAATCTGTCATTGAAAAACTCACCAACATAACGAATAGCCTAACCAGAGGCAATCTAAAGCTCTGATTTTATTGCACGAAATCTAAAATCCTGGAGTGCTTATTAAAGTGTCAAAGCGTTTTGCGATGATTTATTTAATTTGTTCTGTGTGCTTCCTCATTTTTGATAATCTCATCGGCGGGATAGGATTATTATTTCTTCTCTCCTCTCTCTCAAGATATTTAATTTCCTCCCACGTCTCTCCCATCCTCTCCAGAAATCTGTTTCCTTTTCAATTAAATATTTTCTCTTTGAGTAATAATGTAATTTATTTCTGCTTCTCAAACGTTGAGAGCATGTCCTGTGAATGTACAGGGTGGCTCACAACCCAGGTATCCGTATAGAACTCACTATTCCTGGACAAATGAAGGATTTCAAGTTTCCTGGTGAACCCTGTCGTTTTCATGATTGAAAGTAACAATAAAAATGATCAGCATTGAAGATGTCTTGCTATTTCAATTAGTCAGTTTCGTTTGATTTTAG
This sequence comes from Bactericera cockerelli, assembly GCA_024516035.1. Taxonomy (NCBI): domain Eukaryota; kingdom Metazoa; phylum Arthropoda; class Insecta; order Hemiptera; family Triozidae; genus Bactericera; species Bactericera cockerelli. Next base: position 34,149,496 of record CM044956.1, read on the forward strand.
TAACTAAATTTTGTTCAGGAAGGTACCTTTAGCTTTTAACAAGTAAAAGACCAGCAGGGGCTGGCTCAGAAATTAATAACAAGGATACCACTAAAATCCCAAATGGAATTCGCATTGGGTGAGAAGAACTCTTACTTGTAAACACAGCTGATGGGTTAGTTATGAAGTACTGTACAAATGTTCCAAAAAAACTTCAACTCTGCTGAGATTTGAACACAGATGACCAATTCACACAAGCTGAGTATGTTTTAGAAAGATAAAAACATATAGCAACCATAGAACATGTTTTTTTCTTTTTAGAATATGGTACAATTCAAATTTCAACTTGGTGTATAATTTAAACAGAAGAGATTATCTCGACTAGATAAGAATATGGAGGAAAAGGAGCTGGCGGGAAGTGTAAAGGAAAACAACAAAGTATTGCTGCTGGAGGAAAAGTATGTTGGATAATCATAGTCGCACATTTAAGATAAGTTATACAAGCTCTAAATTACAGTATTGTATTTTATATTGCGGCAATTGTTCAGAAGAAACTTGGAGAGGTATACGCACCTAGCATTCGAAAACTTTGTAGAAATCTCTCGAAATGTCTTCCAAAGTTTTGAATTTAGTTTCCATTTTGCCTGTTTAGAGAGAACTGGCAAGCCCCAAGAAGTTGCTGAAAATTATTCCCAAGTTTTTCGCTCACTCCTGTCTCCCGGTGGATTACTTTGTATTCATTCCACAACCCCAGGAATATAACTGCGAGCACCACAGCTACTTTCTCATCTCCTGAGACTTCAACTCTCATATTGCATCAGATGGTTATGGTCTTCACTCTTATGGTCAATACTCACTCAGGAACTCAGGAAATAACACTCTTTAGCAACAACACATAAAAAATCACGCAATAATATAAATTTTCTTGATAAATTACTTTTCTGTGATAAACCAAAATAATTATACTAACTGTGGAATGAGGTTTGCGCCACATTTGGGTTCTTTAAAGAGGCTAATACGGTTTTTTTTTTATTAATAAAATGACTTTGAGGTCAGTTGTATAAATCTACCGCCTAGGATTGCCTAGCATTATCTGCAGCCTGAGCAATTGAATATCTCAACAGGACTATTTATTATTCAAGTAAATAGTCTTTTAATCTCAGATACCCAAAATTTCAGAGTTTAAAAACGCAATAGAATTTTAAGAGTTTTTTTTCTTTCTTTATAAAACGAAGTCAGTTATACTATTTTGATTTGTATACGTAACCCGTTTTAATTTTCTCAACATTATCACATGGTTCTGAGTGATCATATCCTCCGTTCATACAGAACGTTAACATCTGGATCATGCGGTTCTAATTTGGACTCACTCAGGGCTCCCCGCGTCACTTTCATGTCCTGCTCCAACTCGATCCAGTGAAACTGAATCCACCCAACAAATCACTCCTTAACACAGACTAAAATAAAACATTTAGTCCAGCAGAACATACAGTGGAAGGGCTGAGGTCGAACCATCTTTCTTTGATTCAACAACATGCTTTACATGTCAATACAATTTTATTCCAGAAGAAAGGTAGTCGTAATTACTACACTATTATGTTTTTTGTTATTTTTACCAGCATTAGATTTGCAGAGTGCAAATTTTCTGTCAGAAAACTCCTCTTGCACAGGATTTGAAATTATAAACTTCAGTCTATAACACAAGATTCATAGAAATTATTAGTAAATGTTCCTCCTTATAAAACATTTGAACTTTATGTCTCAAATTGAACTTAATCTTTTGTTATATACCTTCTCTTTAAAAATACATATCATTGAAAAATATCTCTACCCTAAAAGTCCAGAGTGAAAGAATCATGTGGCACCCTGTACTCAACCAATTTTCTCGTCCATCACTTCTCACACAAGTATCACATCCCAAGATACTCTCCCTCTCAACTATGTTGCTGTGATTCTTTTCCACTCTTACACACAAAACTTTCATTTCTAATTTCTAATACTTTTATTTCCTTAAGGTTGGACGTACAGAGGAGACAAGAGAAAAAGATCTTGAGAGAAAAGGAGGTGAAAGAGGACGAGTTGGAAATACAGGTGGATGGATGATTAAGCGAAGGACGAGAAGGATAGGAATTATTTCGATTACTGCCAGAGCGTCTCTGGAGGTTCTCTGAGCTTTGAAATGGGTTATACTTATATGGTACAGGGAATAAGCATTATTAAATTTTCCAATTATAAGGAGACTACGGGAGTTGTCTTCAACTTTTCTCTTAGACTATCTCGGGACTTCTTCTAGAGTAGTGGAGTCACATTGACTTGACGTAAACACTAGCCAGAGTCTAGAGAGTCTAGACTCTTGACTTTTAGAGTGAAATGGCATGGACTAGAGATAGAGATAATGCTGATGTTGCTAGTTCAATATACAAGCAAGGGTCCGATACTTTAGAGCAGAGCTTGCTAAAATTAAACAAGAGAATACCTGTAGATTTTAAGTTTTAGAACTACTCGAACTTTTACTTTAGGAAAATATAAAAATTGAATGAAAGGATTAAAGATTGAAGTTTCAGAAAGAGATTACAGGTGAATTAGAAAACTTTGTTTGAATTGTAAAAAATTTAAAAGTAATCTATAATTATTAATGAACTTTAGTAATGCTTTGTTCACAAGTACTATCAAGTGATAGGAAATATTAGAAATAGGTCTTTTTTAGAGATTAGAAGAGAAGAAATCGAACATATTATTTATAGCATAAAGTCGTAGATGAAATGATGGCAAGGACAGGATAGGAGGTGGCACACAGGGGGTTTTGTCACAATGATTGAGAGTTTCTCGTACATAAACTTGATGGTACTTGACAGGAAATAGACAATCTTCAATATATCCTTGCGATAACAGCATTTCGGAAGCTTTCTTTATATGCAACAAGTATGCTGTCCCTTACCCGAAGCTATACATAAATGTGTTCACGGGGAAAAAGGCTTCAACATGTTGCATAAATACATACATTCAAAGATTGGGTAACACATCCCCAGGCAAGATATGTTTCTTATACCTTCCAAGTTTCCATCATTTCAGAAAAATATGTATTCTCTCCACCTAAAATATGAAGAAGGTGTTGAATCTTGGGGCCCAGAAGTAAGGAAAGGATAGGGGAGTTAACTCGAGATGAAGGGAATAAACAATAACATTGATGAAATGAGATAAAGGAAAGGGAGGAAAATTACGAAAACGGTAGAAAACGGAAAATCTCTTGAGATTCGAAACAAAATTTCGCTCACATTTTCTCTTCTCACATAATTCTCTTCCACCTCCCTCAGTTTGCAATGAATCTAATTCTTCTCTCACGAAGTACGGAAAGATTACAGTAATGAGCAGTTCTCAACTAACAAAATAGGAAGATTTGAGAAGTTCACAAGCATAAATAACCAACATCGATTGTATTTAGTTCTACAAAATATAATTTTTATTAAAAGGTTTATACTGTAATGAATGTCCATGATTAGATCTATTACAAGTGTTTCATTCCATGTTTACAATCAGGACTGTGCGGGAGAAGTGTTTCATTCCATGTTTACAATCAGGACTATGCGGGAGAAGTGTTTCATTCCATGTTTACAATCAGGACTGTGCGGGAGAAGTGTTTCATTCCATGTTTACATCAGGACTGTGCGGGAGCTGCGGGGACCTCACACAGGGGTTTATCGTCCTTCCGAGTGACGTCATGTACAGCATTGGTAGGTTTCTCATCCTCACTGTTGCTCGTGGTGTCCTCTTCCTTGGCGTCCTGCTTCTCAATGAAAGCCTCCAGCTGGGCCACGTTCTGCAGCCCCACCATGCGGCCCTGCTCCCGCCCATCCTTCATGCGGACCAGCACAGGCACGCTGGAGATGCGGTAGTCCAGGGCCAGGTCCGTCATCACGTCGATGTCCACCTTGGCTAGCTGGACCTTGCCCTTCATCCGCTGGATCACTGTCTCCAGTCGCGGGGTCAGCGTCTTGCAGGGATCACACCACGTGGCGAAGAAGTCCACGATCACAGGCGTCGTGGCTTTCTGGACGATGGTTTCGAAATCGTTCTGGCTTTTGATGTGATAACTATTCCCCGACGAGTTTTCCGTTTTATCGTTTTTATCAGTTTTATCGACGGTGGATTTCTCTGGAGGACTGTCAGCCACTGGTGTAGGTTTGGTATCTTTGCTTGCGTCCGCTGGAGGTGCATCCAGTAGGGGGGGAAGACGTTGTTTAGTCTTGCTGCCGGACATTTTTGAAAAGTGGGAACCTATTTTGATAGTGCTATTTCTGGGTTTTTTTGAAGGAACTATTAATTTTATAACTTGGTCATTAAACAAGATTTAACTTTTTATTTAGCTGAAATTAATTAATCTTTTATCGATGTAGGTACCTAATTAACACGAATAGCCAGAAAATACAGAGAAATTTAGTTGTTTGACATAATTTGTTTATATTAATTGAGAGGAGAATTTGATGAGGTATTGAACTTATTTCGGAATAAATATGAGGAAAATTTGAATCACTAATCGAAATTAGAGCCAGATGTCATGGCGAAACGCCATGAAGACTGATAGTAATTTGGAAAGCAATGAAAAATCTAAGGTAATTCGAGGCGGGGGTTTTAACTCCGTTTGCTGGAAACTCACAAACCAGCAAGCCAACATTATCTTCATCCAGCCTGGGTTGGGTGGGCTGGAAATATCGGATATAACCGTTAGAATCAAGATGGTTCGAATTTGAATGGTCAATTGGTCATATTCACCCTCTCAAGTCCTAACCTCTATAACTCTATATGCTGCTTCACTTCAGTGACAAAATGGGAACGGGTGTACTCAACATGCCATTTTCTTTAAAGGCAAAATTAAAGCATAAAAGCCAGCGTCGATGGCACGATGAGAACACCAGTTCTACTTCTGTTACGTACGGCGAAGCAACATACGGCGAGACTTGAATGGGTGATCATTCAGATTCAAAGTATTCGTACCCTTTTGATGATGGTTAGTCGGGCCATCCCAGGTTGGGTGAGGTTAATTTGTGTAGCTGGTTTGTGAGTTTTCAGCGAGTGGAGGGTGAAACCCCCGGTCTCCATATGACCTTAGCAGTTGAAAGGGACGTAACCTCGTGAGAAATCTTCCGTTTATCTATTCCGTCGACGGACATCTCGTATAAATGCCAAACAAATGCCATTCACGATAAATTCACCAATCCATTAGAGTAGAATGAAACTCGGACGAAGAAACAAGTCAAGACGAAGAAGAAGAGCTATTACTCACACACGCCAAGGAGAAGAGAAGGAACAAAAGAGAATTTGATAAAAGACCGAAGGAAACCATAACTCGTGATCGAGTGTTGCGTGCTAGGGTTTTAACCCAGTACGCCCTAACTATTCTTCTTCTCATTTGGTCAGAGGTCAGAGGACCTACTGAAGTACTACAGCACACACAGGACTTGAAAGTTCATAGTGTCTACTGATGAAGCGATTTGGACTCCATTTTCATGTGAACGAATTCTAACAAGAAGAATGAAATTACGCATTGGTCAGTACACTATTCACTGCACTACCTGATTGCCAGGGTGAACTCAGGCTACTTGAACACCAATGGAGGACTAATTAAAATAGTTGAAGTTGTTGCATAATTTTTCGATTTTTTTTTATTTTTAATGTGATCAAACATTCAAAAATATGCATTTGTTGTGAACTTTCAATTCCCTACAGTGGTGGAAGAGTCAGGCAGCTCAAGACCACTCTACCGTCAATGTATGTCAAGGGGTTAAGCTTGTTGTGAGCAATATAAAAAACAGTCATGCACGACCCAGACGTTCCGCCTCCATTATTATCGAGCAGGAGAATGTCACGGCAGACTGCCAGGTCGCCTTTGTCTTGTAACCTTTGCGCACAGGTAGACTACAAAACAGTCTGAAGGCCTCTGCACACGATCATCTTGATAGCTTTCGAAAGGCTGCTGAGTAAAGGTGTTGTATTCGCAGGTTCACTTTCTAACCTGTGAAACGCATCATTGGTTTTGAAGCACAGTGCCTATGGCTATCAAAACAAAACTAACACACAACTTATTTGAACATATATATTATGTTGGGTTGGGTGGAAGAGATTGCCACAGGCAATAACACCGCCTTTTAGGTAGGACATTAGCTTCATTCTCTTTTTTGTTCTTGTTTCTTTGCTCAATCTATTTATTTTTCATAATTTCATTGTATTTTACTGTTTATATTTTTGTCTTACCTAATAAAGCATACTATAATAATAATAATGGTATTCTATTTTACTTACTGACCGACCTCAGTAGCGTGATCAATAAGCCGGTAGACTTGTAACCTGGAGGTTGATGGTTCAAGTCCCGGTTTCAGCGTAGATTTAGTAAAGCGAGTTTGACTAGTTGTGATATCACGTAAGTGATTAACACAAATATAATAACTATTGTACTATTATTGTATGCGGTAATTATTGAAAGATCAAAATTATTTCTAAGCCCAAAATTTTTGGAAGTTGTAACATGCACAATTGCACAATGCACATAGATTTAGTCGGATAGCGAAGCTCATGTGGCTGACAAAATGTTCCATCATCTCTAGGGAGCTCCATTTTTTTCTCTCCGAAATTCGCGACAGTTTCCTTGCTGTGCCATTTTTCTTGTTTTTCCAATTTTCCAGTTATGACTGCAATCATGACATGTCTGGTAGATTTGTGTGGCTGAACTCACGAATAAAACACAGAAATGTATAAACACGTTTATACGTATGCTTTTAACAACATCTATTTTCCAGTGATGGCACAATAATGACAACATGTAAATTCGATGCCGTGAACTTGGGAATGGAGGATAAGCCTTTCATGAAAAAACTTATATATCAAGTTGTATAAATTTATAAAAATAAATATGGAGGAGTATAATACACAGTTCAAGTATTGATTCGGGAGTATTTAGGACCTTATTATGAAATTTAAGGAACCATGGTCAATTTTTTTAAAAGATTTAGAATTCATATAGGTATACATTTGTGCATCAATGTGTAATTGTGCATTTTAACTCCCTAACAAGGACGTCCTGCGTGCAGCTTTTGATAAAGGGTTTGTCTTCTGGAGGTGTAAATAAAAGACACAATTTGAAGTTCAGGTTATGGATGAAAGAAAGAGGTTGGTTGAGGTCTAGCGACCGGTGAGATTACGTGGGTACTGTTCATAGTTATGAATTAGCAAAAACTTATCTCTTTCCAAGTCCCATTGCAAATTTACACCAGCGTCTAACACGTGCCTTATCATATTGTTCTCTATTGACTGTTGATATTCTATGTCGAGTATATTCTGGGCTAAGTTAATGTATTTTTACACTAATAATTTTGTTCCGCTTATCAGCTATCTACTGCGTTCTTGTTTCAAGTGATTGTTTACTCTGTCGAACTCAAACGGTTGTTTTCAGACGCCAGACAGTATAGATAGAATCTCGCACATCAGCAGCACATTTGAATGTAAAAACAAACGAGTGACTAAAAAAAAACAGGCAGATTCTTTAAAAAACATGCCGAGGATATAGATTATGTACAATAATGTACATCTATGTGATAATTTAAATGTCTGTAGTATTAGGTAAATGCAAGCATCCAAGATACATGTAGATACTAAGGGTTGGGTGGAAGAGATTGCCATAGGCAATAACCCCGCCCTTTAGTTAGAACATATGCTTATATATATGTTTCTATATTTTTTACTTTTTATTGTATATATTGTTCTCATTTTTTAATTGTTATGATAATTATTTGTTCTGTACATGTCTTTTTATCTAATAAATAAGTAATAATAATACTAGGGAATAATTCGACTCCTGGGAGGTAAGAGTTTCCCAATGAAGTTCTCAGCAGACATACCTATCTATACAGCCAAGAAAAGACACGCTGTGTATGACAATGGATCCATATTCAGCAATATCAACATTCATTGAATATGCACAAGTTCAAGCCGTACAATATACATGTGGAGAAGTCTGAAGATGATAACAGGCCTATGAGTAGCTATGTAAGTATATGTACCAACTACCAACATAACAGAGTGTGAGTTTATGAAGAAAACTTGATCACTCATCACGAAAAGCTCAGTGGTTAAGCACTCGCTTGCCATGCGGAAGGTCCTGGGTTTGAACCCTCGCAACGACAAATATTTGTATTAAAAATTTGGATGCGTAGTTGTTTGTAAGGAATACCTTCCGGTACGCTCGTGTTGACCCAGCACCTAATTTGGAAGTATTGTGTCACTTCTCGCCCATCAGAGGTGGCATACTACGGGATGGGCAGGCTACAACACAGTAGCTCCTGTTTCATGGCTAGGTACAAAAAAAATCAGAGTGTAATGAAGAGAGAACAGTACAATTTCTGACATTTAATTCTCATTTAGTTATTACACTCGTTTTTATTTACAGTATAATCCTAGAATCATACAAACGGATAAGGTTCGAATATTCAGTATTGACTAATGATTCATTCTTTGTAAACTAAACGTAACTAATGAACTGTTATCTTTTTATCTAGTAGCTGGAAGGGATTAGGCATGCTTTCATATTTCTACATCAATATTTTTAAGCCATTGCTTCGATAACAAGACATACACGAAGATAAGAGTTTCGAGGAGTAAAGGACACATCCACTACTGGTTACATTTACAACATCATCATTATTTGCCAAATAAAAAATCTTTCAGAAACATTAAAGACAGAAATCGGCCGAAGTGACCATTTATTGTTGTTTTTTCTTGGATTTTCCCAAAACCAAATTGGCACAATGAAAATAAGGAAAGTAAAAAGAATCGCGCTGATTGCATTATCCTAGTCGGGTAGTATAAATAAGGACATCATTAGTCCCTAGTCGGGTAGTATAAATAAGGCGATATTATTATTTTTATTATTATTATTATCAATTGCAAAATGTCTACAATAAAAGCGATGTACAATAACAAGAAAGAAGAAGGAATTTTTTTTTACAAACATGTTTACATTGATTTGTTTAACTTGTGTAAATACCGTCGCACAAGTGCGTAAAAGTAGTAATTAATTCAATCAATTAATGTCGGTTTAAATGGTTCTTGTTTGTTTTTATTGTAGCACGTGCTCTCTTGCTGTTGCTAGGTATTGTGCATTGGGACATTTCTAACATGTCCGTCTCAAATAGTCTTGCGAAATATGATTACCTGTGAACAATGACAATTATAAGTGGGTAATTACTTCAAGTACAAGTATTAGGACCTGTCAGCTCTCTTCACTTTCGCCAGATATTGTTTCATTATGATTTCATGTTCATTGAATCGCAATTTTACTGTAAAATAATCAATTTGAATGTAAGCATTGGTACCAATTTCATCGAAGATTAGTTTTGGAAGGTGATTATCGGACTCAGAGTGTTAAGTAGGTAATAATATTTCAGTACTACTAGTGGAGTAATCGATATTGCTTGGAACTACGTTAAAAATATGAAAAATACTGCATGTATTTTGATGGAACATGAACTTGTACATGTGTATAAAGTAAAACAGACCGACCGACAGACACAAAACCAAAGTTGCTCAGGAGGTTATAAAACGTTCAGAAATATGAAATCGGAGCAAAAAATATTTTTTTTTTTACAAAAACAAACACAATACAGAACCCATGAATCCAAGAAACTGGTGTTTTCCCAACATACATATACTTTATACATGTATGTACTTCCCAGTATACATATGTACGTCATTTTAAATCGTAGATTTACTAATTGAAAGGTAATTATTCACTCCAGGTCGTGTGATAAGATTAGCAATGCGACGGAAACTAGTGTAATGGGAACCATAGTAAGTTGAAACGATTGTTCACTGGGAACCCTAGATTATTGGATAAGTATGAGACCGAGATGTATAGTATACACCACAGTGGCCTCAAATATTTTAAAGATTTTTCTTTAGTAAAATATAGTTTACTAAAAATCCAGAGAGGCAATTGCTGAAGTATTCTGAGTATTTTGCCTTCTGGTTTACAAATGGCAGAAATACCAATATTACTTGTAATAAATAAACAAGTAATGATAGCTCTAAAAAATACACACAAAAACACAACTTAAAAAAAGTTTACTAAAAAATACAGAATACCTACATCACACAGAAGTAAATAACTTGTCATTAACTAACTATTCGGAGAGTATAAATTTAATAAAGTCTATTTTAGACCTTATTTTAACCTTTTGTTTTTGTCATTACCATTATACAAAAAATACTGTAATAGAAAGCAGTAGATCATGAGAAGGAATCAATATTTCAATATATATTATAATTATAGTCACCGAAATGAAGTAAGTATTAGGTTTTGCCTCCTTAACACTTTGAGCCCATGAATACCATATATGACCCTCAGCTGACATTTCACAAAGGACATGAGTACCATATATGACCCTCACCCAAAATTTCACTGTAGACTTGTGTACTCTATATGGTATTCACGACCTTCCTTTACTTGGAAGACATGAGTACTCCCTATGGTATTCGTTTCTATGTGTATCTCATAGGGAACAGGTTCTAGTGGTCCTTGGGAGCAATGTATGAGTGTTGGGTTCTGAAATTTGTGGTCCCTCGTGCTCACTCGCCGATCCCAGCTCTGGGGCTCAAAGTGTTAAGGTACAAAGGAGACAAATATCTAAGTAATGCTATTTGTTACGCAGAAATAAATAGCATTACTTAAGCAACACCCTGTAAACATGTGAAAAAGGATATTCATATTGATGATTGAACAACGAGATTTACTGCAAAATAAAGTCCCTATAACATGTAATTAAGATAATTCATATACTTGTAATAATATATTTTTAAAACAATACAAGTACCTAATAATTATGAAATAATAACAAGTTTTTTTTTACAATGCCACCATGCTAAACAATTAGATGGCAATCAGGCAGACGACATGTAATTTTCTCAACTATCACACCATGGGATTTGAGTAGCTTCGTGTAAGGACGTGCGAATTTGTTACAACGAGCTACTGAGTGGAGAAGCGTGTAATTTTCTATTAGGAACATGATGTAGGTACTGTATTGTTTGTCTTTGCATTGAGTGTGTGTTGTAAATACTAAGATGATGTACGTTATTAAGGCGTGTAATTTTCATTATCTCAGTCAAGGTCCATCTCCACACCTCCGCACACTCTCATCCCATGTTCCTGTTCAGTTCACCTGTCCACTCCATGCCACTACCGGGATAGGCAGTGTCTAGTGCAATGCGAAAAGTAAAAGATCATTTAGAAACTAATTTGATATTTTCATGATTATGTAATATGTACCTATAACTATGTAATTATGTTGTACAACTTCTCACTTTTCTATTTATACTGATTATTGGTAGGATAGTGGATGAAGGCAGAATTTCGGAGACAATCAGGACTAAGTGAGCCTCTGTCTTCAGTCAAATCAGCTGGACTCAGCTAGAGGCTATTACTACATCAGCTACATAACATACCGTTGCAAAAACAACAGCCCAGTGTTAAGTTTAATTGGACAGAGGAAAATTCAACAGCACGGTCTGACCATTTCGAATTGAAAGGGAGAGACAAGAGATAGAAGCAACTCGGCCAAACAGGGATTATTATTATTTAACTACATACATTCAACAAAATAGGACATGATAAAAAAAAAAACTAAAATAGAATATTATGTAGTGAACCAAGGGGCGAGGTTAAAGCCTGTGGCTTTCTCTTCCACCGAACCCCATTCAAAGCCACCGACCTCGCGCCAACTAGGCCGGCAGAACAAGATCTGAAGAGCTCTCGAAAACGTGGCACGGGCTGGAGTGTTCCGACTGAGTAGGAGGGGGGGGGGGGGGGGGGTGAGTCACTCATGCATTGTAATTAAGTAAGGAGCTGGCTGCATTCCAATACTATCTGGATGTGGACGAATTAATTCACACTACGCACCACAATCAGAACATATCACTCAGACATGCAGCCTCCCTCCCGTCTCAGATATTTCAACATGCAGGAGTATAGTAGCTACACAGATCTACATGCACTGCAGACACACTACTCCACGCTTGTAGTAAAATATTTCCCCCCCCCCACACCTTCAGGCTGTTTTCGAGATAGAAAACAAAACTGATGCATGAATAACTGCATGATATTTTTGTGATGTTTTGGCTCGGAGGCTCTTCCGTGATAAGATTGGGAAAAAATGGACATAAATAAACATATTGTATACAATATACATAATAATATAATAATAATAAAAATCTTTATTTGTTTTCATGTACATTTGCATTCCCATTACATCTCCATGAAGTACTGTTGTACTTTTCGGGAGATGTAAGTAATTTTCCATCACATCAGTTCTTTTTTATAATTATTTTATTTTATTTTCATTGTTTCTTCTTATTTTTTATTTCTATTTTTGCCAATTATATTTCATTATTTGTATTAATAAGGTATTGTTTTAATTCTTGCTTCATTTTATTTTCATTTGGAATATTTCTTAAATTTGTTGGAATATTGTTCAACATTTTTGGAATTACATAGGTACATGCATGTACCTATGTAATTTGTATGTAATGTATGAATGTACTATACATAAACACAAAATAAAAAGTATATAAATAGGAAATGGACATAATTACTCACATTTTTATCATCATAAAACGACATAGTCATACAATGTTCGATTTATATCTATGAGGGTCATACGTATGGCGTTAAAAAGTATTAAATATGCAGCTGGAAACATTTGCACGATAAAATCTTATGATGCTCGTAGAATTTCACAGCAATTTTTGTACAGGAAAGCTATCCCTCGTATACATTGCACAAAACAGTACCATTACACAGAGTACTAAAATTACCAGCATTACCCCCGGTTACTTACCACAGCACAAGTAGCATTCTCTGTGAAGTGGCAGAATACATTACAGATTCTGGGACACAAGTGTCAAGTAATATTATATGAGGGGGGAGGGATAGGGTTAGGGACGATGTCACTGGAACACAAAACACTTCCTTCCATCTCTTCAGACGTCACTTTGCAGCAGGGACGATCTAATGGTGCAGGATACCCACGGAACATTGAGGATAAAGAAGAAAATGCCAAAGGCATTATCACCACCCTTGATCAGACTTTATTTACCTTTAATTAATTATAGCCTTTCACTGTACCTGTATAAAAAAATTGTAAATAAAGTTTGATCTAAATTGTTGAATAATTGCTTCTATGGCCATGGAATACAGACAAGAACAATATTTCAAATCGATTCAGTCCAGTTTCTCCTGGACAGAAGCACTGGAGACAAGTACCTAATGGTTTCAGGTGGCACTATGAGTTATGCTTGGGATCACTTGGACATGACCTGGATGTGGTCATCTCACGTCAGGGGCTTACTCAGAATACTGTTCAGCTGGGCAAACTCTTCTGTCAGTCACATTGACCTCACCAAGCCTGAGTCCTGCCATAATACCAGCAGGACATATAAACCACGGGTCACGCATGTATACGACACCAAGACAAAAAACGTATTACGACCACCAACCACAACCATCACCACAGTACGTTGTAACAATTAATAGATCTGGCCTATTTTTCTCGTGTTATTATATCATATTTGAGATAATTGTGTTCAGAATGGTGATGTCACAATCACACAAACTTAATATTTGCCAAACGTTCTTAATATTTACCTAACTTGGGACTCGAACCACCGACCTCCAGGTTACGAGTCCGCCGCTTTATTGATTGAGCTAATGAGGTCGGTACACCTTGTTTTCGTTCATAGGAAGGTTCTCAGGGCCCCAGAAACCCCCCGCACGGTCCTATCCTGCCCGCCCTGATATGGAGCACCCAACTAGTCTTGTGAAAATAATGAGGAATAATAGTACTGCAAGTCCTGAGTAGCTGAGCTAAGACAATGCTCCTTTGTTGTCTATTGTGGACGACGTGATGCATAGGGATAGGGTGCCCATGCGACGTTACAACGAGTCTCCTTTTCTTCTTCCAGACAGTCGGGAACTAACAGGACAAATTTGAAAAGAGGGATTTCCAAACCTAGTAAGTAGGTACTACTAAACAGGGTCTTCTTCGGTATTGTTGGACCGGAGATTATGAAAACAAATCTTCGAGAACATCACTGGCACATCTGCTGTTTGGTGGATACCCCCAGTTTAACAAGTTCTGGTCGAAAAAACGTGCAAGCATTTAGCGAGAGGGAATCTATTCCGGTGTAATTCAATCAGGATGAGATACCCCCCCCAGTAGCAGGAATTGAAAACAATGAAAATGGAATAACAATAAATTTACAGAGAGACGAGATTGGAAAACTCAACACGTCTACCTGGGTGAAAAACTTCAAAGGGGAAAAGTAAAATGTAAACAAAACACTCCGATATACACGTGGACTAGGGGAGGAGGAAGAGGAGGAGGAGAAAGAATGGGAGGGGAAATAAGGGGAACTACTGAAAACAAGGAAGGGAAAGAATTATGAACAATCTAATGAAACTGATAGAGGGGAAGATCGCTGTCGAAATACGTGTCAAAATAATGAAGGTTCGATTCCTTAGAAAGCAGCTTTTGAGGAGCTTTTAGTATTTAGCTTTATTATTTTGACTCGAGAATAACGGCATTTTTAATTTCCTTATCCTATATTTTTTAATAAATTGAGTTAAAGAACATCAGGCAACATTTTTCATGTTTTCCAAATTTCCCGAGTGCTTTAGCATGTTTCTATTTTTTCATAGTATTAGGTAAATAATGCAACGTGAATGTTTGTTTAGTATGAAGTTATGAACATATTTCCATGAGAAATACTTCCTCTATGAGAGGTTATTGTTCTGTAAATAAAACTGGATTGAATGTGTTTGGGTTACCTATCTGCATTGAAAAATTACGTCTGAAGTAAGTCTAATCATGTTTACGTTTGCAACATAATTACGTTTGCATAATAAACGTATGGTGGGCCGGTAGTATGAGAATATGTACATAATCTACTACATATCAGGTAAATATGTGTTGATCATTTTACACAATTACTCGATCTCACCTGATAAAAATTTGCCTTGTACAAGATGGACTGCATTCAATTCCCACGAAAAAAATATTTGGGTACTGGATGTTCAATTCCCCCAATCTTGTGTGTTCAGGTAATTTTTCGAGTTTTTCGACTGCCCCTCATATGCATTATTAACACCTTTGATTAGTAGTGTTTTGAGGTTCTAAGTAATTATTTCCCTTACACTACTTTACACTCAAGGCATGTCCCTAGTTCCCTACATACATAAAATTATTTTCTTAACCTTATTAAACAGCACCTCATCGAGAGATTGACTACCTCTTTTGTCCATCGGGGGAATTGAAGCATACCCTTCGGGTCCCAAATTTTCAAACGGGGGAATTGGTATGAAAAGGGAGAGTTGACAATCGCCCTTCAAGGCTTCAAGACTTGTACCGCAGGACACTATAGATTACAAGGCCACTGTCAATCCAGCTTTTGAGTTTGAAATATCTTTATCTACTACCTACCTCTACTACCTACCATACAAAGGATACTACACAATATTGATATCTAAATCTTGAACTCTTATTCTTACTGACTGGTGCGCTGTGGTAGGTAAAGACGCAGCAAGGTACATGTACATCACAAGACTTAGCCCAACACAACAGGGAATGCAGAATATGCTAATTCAATCCTCCTAGCATAGTTCCCCGCATACTTTTATACATCTTAGGTATCAAGTTTCCTATGCCCGGAGATCAGTATTATTGTGCATGGAAATTGAGGAATGGTCATTATACACATGTACCGAGGAACTATGTAAGTCGAATATCCATGTACCTACGAAACTATGTAAGTCAGAAATTGACCATTTCGTTTATCAATGTGCTAACTTCATTTACGGAGATACCAATGCTTGAAAAGCGTTTTCGCCTTTCTAAACAAAACAAATGGTTTAAGGAATAAAAAGTACATTCGCAGAGTGGGATAATTAATTGAGTATTGAGCTTGACATCAAAATATGTTCCAAAATTAAATTTTATTAAGATTTAGTTTATCATTTATTTATTAAATATACGTCAAATGTATTTTTTTCCTGGGTTGTTTGATATGTTGTTTGTTTTAGACTGATGCTTGATCTTGGAGGTAGGTAGAATTAAAATGTTATGCTAAAATATTGACTGAAGCATCAATTGAACACTAAATTGTAAGTATTGCGCTTTAGAAGTACCTCTCCATTATCAATGGTGGAGATGCATTTCTTAGTAAAAACTCGAGAACGCAAAAATTAGTCATGTGTATAATCAGTATCAGTATAAACAGAAAAGTGAGAAGTTGTACTAGATGTACATGAATATCAGAACATACTGGACAGCTGTTCGAGCTTATTTGCTCTCATCAGCAGGTAATAGTTCTGAATATCCATGCCATCAACTAACCTTCTATTTTAGACCTTTGTGTTCACCCTGTATGAATGGTACCCTGTAATCTGATAAGCACTAATGAAGCATGGTAACCAAACAATGCCACCTCAAGAACAGGATCTGGTTTATTATCCTGCCAACACAATGGTGACTACGGGCCTTATCTCTCAGTAAAAGTGCACTTCTTCCTGTCACGCTGGTTTAATCCTTCTCATTATTGACCTTAGTAACTCGCTCGATAAGGCAAAATATACTTGAAACAGGGAAGTCATTGGTTCGAGTCTCAAGATGTGGAATTTTACAATTTTACGATTTCAGTTGTTTTAAAATCAAATTTATATGATAATAATGATAAGCTTCATACTTTTCTATAGGTACCTATTGGACTTAATGTTACTGAGTTAATAATCCTGGGTAGTAAATAATTATGAGTACTTTTTTGACACAAAGGGTTTTTTGCGTAACTTTTGAAACTTGGGAAAATTCTTTTTTTTTGCTTACTCGTACAGGTATCGCTGGAATAGCCATTAGAAAGATTCAGTATCAGTGATTGATTATAGGTATTATGTGCAATAAAAATGAAGGTCTAATATTAAAGTTAACAACATCTTTGGTTCCACGAAATTATAATAATATTCTAGATAAGGTATGTATGTACATGTTAAAATAATTATAATTCATTCATACAGCCTGCTATGGGACTAGTAAGACCCTCATGCTTTTTTATTCAAATTCACGAACATGAATGACCATTTTTGAAAGGACACTTGGACTAGGTACTCAAAAATAATAAATAAAAAACCTAAAATATCACCACAACGTCTAGTGTTAGAGCAGGCGATTTCTCAAGATTTTCTCAAGATAATGAATGGCCATAAGGATTGAAGAGCTCATTGTTGTGATAAGAGTGATAACACTAGGTCAAAGTTCTACCACGAGCGTGTTAATCTAATTCACAATAATACCTATTCATTAGTGATAAGAGAATACAGTCTACTTTTATTTCATTCAAAAATCTAACTCTCTACCCATTGATTGTGATAATAAAGGTAGTAGGTAGTTAGGTACTTGGTTAGTTCAATATTCCAATCAAAACAAACGAATGATTGGAAAATCACTATCTACAAAAATGTAAATCATCTAATCACATTAAAATTGTCTACAATGCGAAAAATTCAAAGAAATTTCATATTTTTGTGTTTATTGCTTATCGCAAGCATGATGTCCCAAATCAATTACTCAGACTCGTCATGTAATAAATTTTTGCCACGCTTCGGGCTCGAACCACTAGGTTACGATTCCGCCGCATTATCGATCTAGCTTTTGAAGTCTGTTCAAATTAATAATTAAAAAAAAAAAAAAAAAATGGGTACTCAAACCAGAAGCATCTTACTGATCCAGTAACTTGATGCCAGCTGTTGTTGTGTAACTTAAACTAAAGAAGAGCTACCCTAAGAATATGAATACAAAGTATTATAATTTCCACCACGAGGCAGGTTGAACAATCCCCTCCTTGTCAAGTGGGTGCGGGTAAGTATTATGCAGACTAAAAATTCCGAAAAAAATACCCGAGCAGCAACAATACAAAGGACGAGAACAAGTGGAATTTCCTGGGGAGAAGAAGGGGCGAAATTTTTGGGGTTTAAAATATAATAAAAAGAAAATTGAAATTTTTAAAACAATAAAGAAAACAAAACACAAAGAAAGGAGTAAGGCTGGGGTGAGGGGCCGTACTTCAAAGGTCTCCTCAACTTCCTCAGGGCGCAACACGAAAATTTTGCGAGGAAAACTTTCCAGGGGAATAAAATTAGAGGGAAGCAAAGATATTCGACAAATTGTGCGCCTGATACAGGAAAACCCGATGGAGGGATATAAATACCTACTCGTACGTAGCATGAGAGAGGAAGCAACGGAGAAGCACTCCTCAGCTTTTTAAGGACCGAAATTCATGGCTCACTAACGTCCATAATCTTGAGGTACTTGCACAGGAATATTCGTCAAGTACCTCAGTCCAGTAGAGGGGTAAACAAGAGGGCGGGGAACATACTCTAGAACATTTGTAAGGTTCAGCCTTTCGTACACTCTTCAAAACAACTAGAAGTAATAGTAAGAATCACAACAAGTTAAGTTTTATTATTAACCATACCTATACGTTTCCTTTAAGTACATACATACATCTATTTCAATTTAGAAGGTTATAGCCGTTATAGGTACATAAAGTACTTCATCATACTGCAAACAAATTTTAATTCAATTCCAATTAGAATACTGGTAAATTTGTAAGAACTCGAAATTTTAAATTATTATTTTTTGTGATACTTCTGAGACCGATTGCATAGTTTTAGAGGGTATCACGCCCTCAGGAGGACACCTATAAAACTAAAAGTGTAGTGCTTCGTCCAATGATGCTTCTTACTCCCAATGGTCAACAAGTCAAAATTCATTACATTGTACTATACAGTTGCTAAGGGTAGGTACGGTGCATCCCTGTCATCGGAAAGGGGAGTCAAATAATGTTCATCTGTCTACGGATAATTCTTGCATACTAATCATAGGAATAAACTAGGGATAGGAAGACGTGGCTGCGTGAGTCAGCTAGCCCAGCTAGACACTACTGAACATAGCTTGATACTACGACGGGAAACAAAGGGAAAGACATACATAGACAGCTCTTGGATAAAGTACGACTTGTTCTTGAAAGAGAAACCTGAGAAACAATAACGATAATATTTCGAAACCCTAGGAGAACATAAGTCGGGACTATTGCAGCAAGATTGGAAGGATTAAGGAAGCGACTAAGCCCTAACCCCATACCCATAAGCCTCCATTACAAATAGGTTCAAGGCGCTACGGTAGGAATAGAGAGGAATGAGGGGGTAAAAAATGTATAAAAATAAATTATATTGACTCCCATTGGGCATATTACCCGGAAAAACCAATATGAGACAAGATAGAAGGAGGCCGGTATGCGGGTGGATGATAGGGGGCTTACATCCTGGGTCGGGGAACTGGGTGGTCCAACGCAAGAGTCCCTGAAGGCCCTAAAGAAAACGTAAAAACATTGCAACCTAAAATAGTAATCTGATTGGGATTAGTTCATTAGAGTTCTTCCACTGGTTACTTACCTACAATGATTCGATAACATTGTTCCGAGTTGCGATTCCGCCTCTGGTTTTCAAACTAAAAATTCAGCATTCATTTTGAAGCAAATTTCTTTACATTTCTTTTATTTTTGGTATATTAATATTTTCGTAGTGGATCCAGATTCGCTAAAATCCTTTCCACAGAGAAAGCTAGCGATTTGTCACGTTTCGGAAAAAATTCCTGAAACAAAATGATCATTGCTGAAGCCGATAGCAAAATCTTTTCTTTCCTCGCTTCTAGTATGAGTGTAAGGGAGGTTTACTCCAATACCACCCAGTATTCTGCGTAACATACACCTTTGCGTAATAGCATGGTTAGAAAAGCCACAATGCTTTTATAACTACCTGGCAATTAGGATGGTACCGAAATTGTAGAGTAGAAGGTAGGTATGGATAAACTGATAAAGTATCTTGAACAGACTCTAGTAGGATGTAGTATAGGGTTTAAGCTGCCTTTCTAAAAAAAAAATTCCTAAAAGAGGAAGATAAGCTAGATTGCTTACAGTATTACTTTAAAAAAAGAATAACTAACTGTATGTATAACTTTACTGAAGCATTTATTTAAGGCAATGAGAAAATATAGATCAGTGGAAAACTAGATTTTTAACTATGCCCTACAGAGGTACAGAAAATACTGAGTATTGCATAATAATAATAAGATTACTAGAATCTCGTTTAAAAAAACTTCCTCATTCTCATAATTCCTGAATTTCCCTTCCAACCCCACTTGGGTTCTTTTTATTTGGAAGAACAACACTTCTGATTTTTTGTTAATTTTAGACGAAATTTGATGGTTTGAAATGGATATTGGGGATTCCCAGAGTAAGTGCTTTCTGGAATGAGGGCCAGTGCGGTCATTCACAGGAAATACATTAGATGTTTAAGATGGGCGATTGTAAATTCCCCCGCTTTCATACAAACTCCCCCGATTGCAAATTTGGGACTTAAAAAGGTACATGAAAATTCCCCCGATTGCAAAAAAAAAGGTATAATGTAAATTCCCCCGATAGTCAACCTACAGAAAATAACAAAAATGTCAGTTTATTGAATATTTGTAATCAAGTTTCGATATGCCTTGGGTGTATAGTAGGGTTAGGTAAAATACAATGAAGGCCATGCCTTGGCTTTATAGTAGGGTTAGGTAAAATACAATGAAGGCCATGCCTTGGGTTTATAGTAGGGTTAGGTAAAATACAATGAAGGCCATGCCTTGGGTTTATATAGCAGGGTTAGGTAAAATACAATGAAGGCCATGCCTTGGGTTTATAGTAGGGTTAGGTAAAATACAATGAAGGCCATGCCTTGGGTTTATAGCAGGGTTAGGTAAAATACAATGTAGGCCATGCCTCGGTTCATTAATTGAAGGCTATGCCTATAAGGAAAAAAAGATTGCCTACATACCTACAATATACAATTTTATACCTGTACGTACAGAATCGGGGGAATTTACCATGAAACCCTCAGGTAATCAAATATTTTACCGGGGGAATTTACAACCGGAAATACGAACCTTTCAAAAAACCGGGGGAGTTTACATGTGTCCGTTTAAGATAGGTACATATATATGTATTAGAAATTAGTATTAAAGCCAGCGTCGATGGCGCGTTGAATGCACCGGTTCTCGAAGGATCTCCGAAGTAAAGCAACGTTCAGCGAGGTGAAGACTTCGCGATGCTGGCATTCCGGCCCAACCCAGGCTGGGTGAGGTTAATGTGGGTAGCAGTTTTCTGGGTTTCCTGCGAAGGGAAACTAACTCCCCTGTCGTGATATGACCATACAGTAGAAGGTGAAGTTGAAACCCAAATTTAAATAATAATAATAATAATAGAAGTGATATAATAACCTCAGTAGCTCAGGAGAATAACCTCAGTTGCTAAGGATAATAACCTCAGTAGCTAAGGATAATAACCTCAGCAGCTAAGGATATAATAACCTTCGTAGCTAAGGATAATAACCTCAGTAGCTTAGGATAATAACCTCAGTAGCTAAGGATAATAACCTCAGTAGCTAAGGATATAATAACCTTCGTAGCTAAGGATAATAACCTCAGTAGCTAAGGATAACGCGACAAAATAGAAACCTAGAGGTCGGTGGTGCGAATTTCAAGATAAAAATCTGGTGTAAACATCACACAATTTTCCTTATCCCAAAAAAGAAGTCGAATTCCGCCACTGTGACTGAACGGTAACAGAAAACAAAAAATTTCAATACCACATCGTAATCAGCACTTCTAAAAATCATGGATTTGATATGTCGCAACCCCCATTAGGGTAAATATAAAAAGTTATCGAAGGGTCCCTAAAATACGTAAATTGAGAAAGAGGTCCAAAAAGTTCAAGATATTCAAAAAATATGTCTCAGATTTACCCTATTTATTTTTTAATCTAAGAAATGAAAATTCTCTAACTTTTTTTGTATCTTTAACCGATTCGAAGATTCGGCGCTTGCGGCTAATATTTGCGGCCCTGCGGCCGCAGAATGCGGCCGATTTCAACCAAAAGTTTCATGGTTCGTTTGGGATATAAAATTAATTACCATACCAAATTTCAAGTCTCTAGCTCATACCGTTCTTGAGATATCCTGTTCACACACACACACACACACAGACACACAGACAGACAGACAGACAGACGCACGGACCAATGGCTGAAAACAACTTTTTTGGTATCCTGAGGCTATGATTCGTCCAGAAATGTGAAAAACTAGGTAGGTCAAATTTTCGACGAATACAATACTTTCCTTATTATAGGATAAGGAAAGTAAAAATATTTAGAGAGCCAAGTTTAAGTCATTGTGACAGCACTGGCTCTCTCTTTTGTAAGAAAAAAAAAACCAAATGTCACACACAGCACTCTGGAAATAATACCTTTTAATGGTAAAATCTGGGATGTATAGATCTACCTACCTTCACCAAGATAGAGTTATCATATTCTGAACAATCAACAATAGGATTCAAAATATAAATTGGAAAAAAGAGAATCATATCAAAGTTAAATATTTGCTGACCAAGTTCCAACCTATCTCTCCCAGCTTTCCTGCTTTATTTTATATGGCTCTACCGTCTCACATTAGGTATAGAGTATACGAGTATACCTCTATACCTACATCTAAATATACGTAGGTACCTATGTATATTATACATTCACTCAATCCCTACTTTCCCTTTTTCTGCTTTTTTACCTTTTTCATATAAAGTTCTCATATTTTTTCCCTTCTATATTATTTTGTTTGTTCCCTTCTCTGTATCTCAGAGTCAGGTATGTATGCAATCAGCAATTCGAATGAGACAAGCCAAATAGTGAGTCCTGAGATTTAAAGTAGCTCTACCTACCTACTCAAATGTGGATAGTATATTGATTGATCTGCTATAAATAATATATAGTATCTATACCCCAATTGACTTTTCAATAATTTTATTAGACAAGTAGATTTTCAAAATTTCAGCTGAACCACGCCTACCCTACCAATGAAAAATAATACCAGAAATGAAATAAAAGCCAAAGGGAATAACAATGCTTCATGCTAGGTAATTGATACTTGAACTTTTCAAAATTTTCATTCAGTGTTCACAATATACCTACATACATAAAACGATTTATTAAAGTCTGCAGCCTAGACCCTAACCCATGTTGACAGGGTAGACGCGAAAGAGACAAGGATCAATATCAGCATTATGTTTGAAACAAAAATAAAGCATCAATATACCAAAACGGAAAATTACATTAACTTCCTATAGGTACGAATTTTCATACATTATTTTGAGTGAATGTTAAAAATCTGTACCCCAGGAGTCAAGTGGCCTACATGCAACTTTAAAATTCAATTTAAATTTTTCATGTACAACAGTACATAATGTACTATGTGTGTGTAGCTTTTACTCGATGTTTTCATTTGATTATAAGCTACCATTATTTTACGAGGAACACATTTTTCGTGCATTGCCAAAATAAATAGGTAGCAACAAGATAAAAAGGTAGTCAAATTAAATTTTAATAACAATTTCATTAATCATGCTCATAAAAAATTGATGTAGCTATCAAACTAATATTTGTTTTTAGTCTTTATTTACAAATATTTGTAGCAGAAATTTGTCCTATTTACCCATGAAGATATACAGTCAAACCTGGATATGATAGAACCAAAGGGACAAAGCAAAAATTCTATTGTAAAGAGGTTTCTAATATAGTTAGTTCTCTATTACACATTAAACAGGTGCCGCAGGGACCTGAGATTCTCTCTATTATAAAGATGTAAATATACTAAAAATAAAGAAATAGATTTGATTTATTATAAAGAGTTTTCCATTATACATAGTAAGGTATAATTTATTATGTAGGTATGTAAGTCTTGTACAGTAGTTATTGTACGTAATATACAGTACCTACAAGATACCGAATTTATATTAAAGAGTTAAAATTGATTTATACAGCCACATAAATTTGATTTAACTATCCTAAAAATAATATTAAACAGCCAAGAATCATGGTTTTATTTTCGTCCTTTCCTGTACTTGGAACACCTAGTTAAAAAATAAAATCAGCCTGCCAGATCGAATAAGAAAAAATACATTGTAGCATTTTCTAAGAAAGACGAACAACCAGCATAAACCATGGACTTTTCATTCAACCCTGAAAATTTGTCAAAATGTAGTGTCAAATTTATTCAAAATTCAGTATTTTTGTAACAATAGCTTTTCTGCCTCAACAGGCACGCATTAATTATTATCTATTCTCCAAGCTTTCAGAATTTCTACTAATGGGATTCACATGTTGGTCCATTGTTTCCTCGGAGTAATATGCAAAGAGGAAGCACTTTTGAAAATGATTTTCATGATAATGGAACTGGCTTTCTGTATTATAGTCTAGGTAAATACATCATAGAGCTTTATTAAAAGGTGTGTACATAGGATTATTTAAAGTAGGTATTAAGTACTATCAATGTTATATTTTCCAGTTTCAAGACTTAAAAGATCTCACCCATTTCTAACAATGAGTCAATGGTTAATGTTTAATTTATAAACATACTGAAGCAAGGTAATGTTACGATAACATAGGTAAATGGCATGTGAAGATTGTGAAGTTAGAAATAAAGAGTTGAATCTAGATTGTATAATGCATAATTATTCATAAAATGATCATGTGGTAATAATACCAAAGATGTAGAAATAATGTACCTATTTTTTGTATAAATGATAATAGCTGACAAGGAGACAGAAAGGTATAAAAGGCTTTTAAGTTTTCCTACTTGTTTCAACGGAATAAAAAATATGAAACTACCATCAATCATAATCATGATATTCCTCCTTGCTCACATCTAGTTTTGTATAAATTTTACACTGAATAAACTCCATCAATATCATTTAGCATTGATGAATAAAGGACTTTCCTGGAATATGGATTTCCACAAATAAACACATTGCTATGAACATAATACATAATCCCTTAGAGAAGAACATAAAACAGCTGTTAATGTGTTAGTAGTCAGTAATGCATAATATAGAATTTATAGATGGTAGAAGTTGTAATTTTCAGCTTAGGACTCAGGAGTAGGATAAGGACCATTTATTTTTCACATAGATACATGATACATATCTACCACCTACAAGTATGTAGTAAAAAGTAGTAAGTAGTTGTAAGAACTACATATTATTTTTTACTTGAAATACATATATGTAGCACTGACTTATGAAGTTATAGGCACTAGCAAAACATATTTGAAATATTATTTAAATCAAAATCCAGGAGTTAATTTAAACATTTGCTGTCCAATATTTTTTTAGAGTCAAGTCAGCATTTAGAGGTTCAAAAAGTTATCTTTTTATTCAATCCTTTAAAAGAGTGATTGTATAAATACATAATTTATACCTTAAATTCAGAAATAAATAATAAAAAAGTATAAAAATAATACTTCTTAGTACTACCTACCTACTAGGTAGGCATACAAATATTTGACTAAATTCTAGTTTTTTGGGAAAAGCTTGAAATTAAGAGCTTGTAAGTCAAGCCCTAGTTGCATGGTTGCAAATAGACAGATTTATCATGAACTAATTACTAAACAAACAACATTTAACACAATCAATTAGCTAATGGTCAGTTAAGTTCACAATAATTATACTTGCTCATTGGTGCCTAACTGCCTATGCAACTTGGGGTAGGTCTGGGCCATGGTATGGTATTTTGCATAGAAATCATCTAAAAAATTACACATGACGGAATTGTGACAAGTAAAAATTTATTTTTACATTTTACATTACAACCTTCTAGAGGTCATAGCATCACGCATCTTTCTTTTTTAAGTTATTATTATCTTTAATATTATGTATCTTGTACATACCATTAAGTAATAATTATGAATTGGTTTGGAAAAAAAAAAAAAAAAAATTAATCATTGGGTATTTGGTCTAGTAAATACCTAATTACCTACCTACATATGGATAAATCAATGTACATAGATATAACCTTTGCAAGAATAATCCTGCTACATACATACCTAACTACTAGGTATCTACTTTTCATATAAATGAAAAAGGATTAATAAGGAAATAAAAGATGTACAAAATTGTTGAAAAGTATAAAATCTAATGCTAGAAAACTTATAACTTACCAATTATTAATCATCAACAAAATCCATTGGGAACTACAGCAAAGTTATCCAGAATAAGGGAAATAGTTGATAGTTGATAACACAAAACACTTTTAATAATTGGTATAAAAGTAAAGCAATCTTAATACAAAATTGGTAGTAAGTAAGAACGATGAGAGTGAGTATTTAAATAAAATTATTATTTTTTGTGTGGGTAAACTACAATTAAATAATGGTTATTTTCAAGCAAAATCTGACAGATAAATAAAAAAGTCGAAAGGGTTTTATTTAAACAATTAAATTACTATGAATGCTTACGAAGGTTAAATATTAATGTTTAAAAAAAACACGTTTAAATAACTGAATACTATTAATTAATTAACAAAATATTTTTTTTTCTTTAATACATCACACGTGAGACAACCTCGACTTTCGCGAAGCGACATCAACCGTTCTTCACAATCTCAAATCTCAAACTGATTTTATTTTGTTTGCCTCTTCATTTTTTACACAACTTCAAATTTGAAGAACTTGAAGGGAAGTGAGAACTTTTTCACTCTCCCTCAACGCTTACTCAGAATTTATAATGTACATTTTTATAGCTGTTATAATTTAGATATTTGAAATAAATTTTATCAGTTTTTTTTTTTTTTTTTAATTTCCTAATCCTGTAGTAAGAAGGAAAGTATTGTATTCTTCGCTATACGCTATATAAATTTGGTCCGATGAAAAGAAATCGTTACACATGAGATTTGTTTCTAACAGACGTTACTTAAATAACAAAATAATATTTGTAAGTTTTTCGTAAGTTTGTCCCGTCTAGGATAATTATTTTCAATGTTACAGGGTGTAGCAGTGGGACCCCGTTTTGCGATTGAGCGGTTTTTCAAACTTCCAGCTCTTCTAAAGTGTAATCAACAAATCATTATTGAAAAACAATTAACACCACGAATTTGCATATTTGTTGGCTAATTGGAGATATTTTCAATTTTATTTTGTCGATCATAATTCAGGAGTTCTGACAAAGTTGTGAGAGAGGGTCATTTTATAGTCTAAAAAACAACAAAATGGCGGTTATCTCCGTAAGGCTTTTGCAGCCGAATGCAAAAAATGAAACAACCATTTATTCAGAATAAAATACAAAAAAATCAACTAAAAAGAATTTCTAACTTCAGAGATAGAATAAAATTAAAATAGGTAAATCTTCCATAAGAACCCATGTTGATTTCGAAATTTCTAGAGGAAAATTCTTCACGAAAAATGGCTGCCAAGTTGAAGCCTGCCTCAGCTCTCAACACATAAACTGACCCGAGTTAGATATCTATTTTATAAATCTACGGTTATGCCTATTACTAGCTCTCAACCCTTCAACCGTCAAATTTTGATAAAAAACCCAATCAGAAGTGTTGTTTACCCAAATTCCCAAATAATCCGATCAGAGTGCAGTTGAAAGGAAGGTTTGGGGGACAATGAAAAGAGAATCTCTCTGGAATGAGGCCCTGGACTGCGACGCGGCGAAACTTAGCGAACACTAATTATAAGAGTACCCAGACAGTACAGAAAGTGTTTAAAAAGATTTTAAAACACTTATTTTGACAAGATTCAAACATTTTATAAAGCTTATTTTGACAAGGCTAAAAATTTTATAAACACTTTAAAAGCTTACTATTTCCTCTCCTGGGGATTTTATTAACCTTATCGTCGGTAAAGTATGAGGAAGGGAAACAGTTCATAACTTAGTACACTATAAACAGCAGCAAAAAAAAATGGTACATAAAATACCTAATATTAATTACTAAAGTAATTTAGGGAACCACACGTTGTATTAGTCTGGAGAGAAATTTAGTTAGGGACTTTTACACATTCTGACATCATGCTCCCCCGGGAGGCGAGCTTTCGTCAAGAGAGAAACGCGCCCGCTAGCTATGGCCTAGGTACATTAAGACGAAACAGAGTTTGTACGTAGGTATTTTAACGCTTATAATAATTTAAATCGTACGGGTAAACAAATATAATAATATCTAGCCTCGGCCCAAAAAATCAAACCTCCGGAAAAAAAATTATGAACTTTCAAAAACACAGCCACAGATTTTTAATATGATACATGTCACAGATTTTTTGAAATTAAAGTCCCGCATTTGCAAATTTAGCCCTAAATAAATCGTTATTTTGTTTCATAATTCCGTATTCCGAAATCCGTATTTTGATTTTTGAAAAAAGTGTTTCTACTTTCAAGGTTTATTATTTTAAAGTTTGAAGTTATATTTAATGCATTTTCTATAGTATTTAGACATTATAGCTCCTTCAATTGAGAAATCTTTTAAAGGTGTATCTCTTCTGAACATTCACAAGTTCCTCTGTATCAACAAGCTTCTAGAAAATTCAAGTTGACTTACCACACCCATAACACTGGTATCTTCCCATAATGAAGCTTGACAACACCAAACCTGTGGAATCTAGTGACATAGGAGCTGATGTTTTCCGACGACGAAGGTAATTTCTTACATTTCTAGTTAGTATAATTAATCACTAGGATGTCAGATGCTTGGGAGGAGATCCAAGCCATTAAGAGCAAAAGAAATAGTTTGAGGGAGAAACTTCAAAAGAGGAAGAAAGAGAGGAAAGATATATTAGAAGGAGATGTCTCTCTGTCTCCTGCAAGAAATGAAGAAGATTCTACTGATACTTCCTTGCAAGTTGAAGAGGATGCAATCAAGTTCAATCCAGACTTAGAACTAGAACTTTAGAAAAACTGTGTGATGCTTCACTGGTACTTCCGATATCTTCTCAATCTCTCATGAGCACCCTCAACCAAGAGTACACTCATATGTGTCTCATCAATCTTCTTCATAAGTTTGCTACACAGAAGCTCATTACCATCAATGAGTCCAAGGATTCTGAAAATCTGGTTGAAATTACCTTTGTAGAGCATATTAAGCTGTTGGGTATGGTCAACGAGGTGTCAAAAGGAATTAAACGAAAGCAGATACAGACACATCAGATTATGAAGATGATGAGGAACCTTAAAAAGTTGAGAGAAACTGGAGATGAATCAGATGTCATGTCTCTGCTATCTAAACCTTCTATTCGGGAGAAGCAGGTGAAGCAAATTGGTGAAGAAATACTTGATCTCTTAACAAAACCCACAGCTAAAGAAAGATCACTGGCTGAAAGATTTAAATCTCAAAGTGGTAATCAAGTGCAGGAATACTGTAGTCATGGTACTAGGGCAGAATGTCTTAAAGTCATGGACTCTCCAAAAATATGTAGCAAGTTACATTTTAGAAAGATCATCCAATGCCATACGGATGAATCTCTAGGAGACTGTTCATTCCTGAATACATGTTTTCACATGGACTCCTGTAAATATGTGCACTATGAAGTGGATGGAGCAAAAGTCAAAGATATTGCAGAGATATCAGATGACAGGAATAAATCTTTAGCTGATAAAACAAAGTTGTATCCACCTCAATGGATTCAATGTGACCTGAGGTATCTTGATATGACTGTGTTAGGAAAGTTTGCAGTCATCATGGCTGACCCACCATGGGATATTCATATGGAACTGCCATATGGAACCATGTCAGATGATGAAATGAGACAACTTGGCATTCCTCAGCTACAAGATGAAGGTTTACTTTTCTTGTGGGTGACAGGTAGAGCCATGGAATTGGGGAGAGAATGTTTGAAACTCTGGTATATGAGAGAGTAGATGAACTAATCTGGGTGAAAACCAATCAACTACAGAGAATTATCAGAACTGGCAGAACTGGTCATTGGTTGAACCATGGCAAAGAACACTGTCTTGTAGGAATGAAAGGAAATCCTAAAGATCTCAACAGAGGATTAGACTCGGATGTCATTGTAGCTGAAGTGAGAGCTACAAGCCACAAGCCTGATGAAGTTTATGGTATCATTGAACGTCTCTCTCCTGGTACTAGAAAAATAGAACTGTTTGGTAGACCTCACAATGTTCAACCAAACTGGATAACTTTAGGCAACCAAGTTGATGGAGTTAGACTTGTTGATCCTGATCTAATCCAAGCATTCCGAGAAAAATACCCTGATGGCAACTGCATGGCACCTCCCAAATCCAAGGATTCTGTTTCATAAGGTATGCAAGTATTTTACTCATCATCATCAACAACTCATGAATCTATATTCAAATTCTACTAAAGAAAGCTCAAGTTTCTAATGATCATCTTCCATCACTGGAGAATGTGATATATTGCTACTCTTCTAATCAAATCAACAGTATTTCATCTGGCAATCATTGATTTGACCTTTTCATTAACAACCTTCTTGATAACTGCATTGAACTTAATATAAAAAAAATTTTTCATATTTAGTTAATAGTTGTATCCTGAGTAAAAAAAAATTGTATTGCTTTACTTTATGTTTCACTTTTTTGTGATGAATACCCTTTTTTTATTCAATTAGGATACTATGATGAATTTCTTCTAGTTCTTGGTAAATGTTTTGTACATAGAGCTTTTAAACTAACACTTTTTATTTTAATTATTATATGTTGACCATATGTAAAAAATAATAATTGTTTATTGGATCTTTTTACAGAAATTGAAGTTCTAAACACTCAACTAGATCAACTTCATTCTGCCTTGGACACATTGGAAGAGAAAAATGACAACATTAAGGAACGTCTTCTTGAGCTTCTTAATATTGTCAAAATCAATCGTGACCAGCTGGATGAGGTGGACTCAAACTTGACCAGTGACTCAAGCCAGTCTACACTCACATCTCTAAGAGAACAACTGAATGAGATGGAAGAATGCATGACCAAGGTGATGTTGCCTCGGACTACTCTAGCAGCAGATATGTCATCTCTACGAGAGCAATTGAATCAAATGGAAGAGAATGTAGCACAAGCTGCAGATGGTGCAGGTAGTCTGTCTTCATGTCCCCCTGGAGATGATGCTTCAAATGTGTCAGATGTTTCACATTAAATGATTTATTCAAGGATATCAAAATTCTCTGCTCCTGCTATATTTCTGTTGGAAGTGGTGAAAGTTATCCATATTTGGTGTTGAAATAAATTGATATTTAACTTTTTTAGATATAGATAGTTTATTTTTTAAATAAAAATCTGTTGTCAAAATTTTCTGATGTATAAAACCTCTACCTACCTTTTCATGCACAAAACATTTTCTTTTTGTAATCTTCCATGTAATATAAAGCAGAGTTAAAGATATCTCTTAGAAATATCTGATCTTTACTGTTAAATGAAACCTTCAGACTTCTCTATCAAAGTGAAGATTCCATTTTCTATTTATTTTCAAGATTGTCTGCAGGTTCTGTTCTGGTTATTGAAGAATATAGTGATACAAGATTTTTTCTAATTGTAGGAACAAAATTTCTATTAGTATGAATTGGATAGTTTTTTTTTCTCTCCTTGCAAAGATTATATCCAAATTAACTTTTCATGATGATTCATAACTTTTCATATAGACCTGAAGTAAATAAGGCATTGCCTATAACCTGTAGATTATTAATTTATTAGTTCCGGTTACTTCCGAAAATATCTAATATGTATTAGATATCATTGTGTTATGTATTGTGTTTTTGTAAAAAATACTTTTTGCTGATTTAAAAATATGAAAAAATGTTATTCTACCACAAAATAAATTTGAGAGAGAAAAAGTTTAAAGAATTTTTGGCAATACAAATGATTTAGTAAAAATCTCAGATTATAGCAATAATTCTTTATTGCCAAGTATATACAATGTGAACCATTCAAGGAAGTATGGTGTTCATAATTGGTAGTATATTTTTTTATTTTTTTGTGGAAACATCGTGAATTTTTTTTATTCAAAACGAGATTTTTTGTCATTTCGTTGAATATTCTAGAAATTCATCTCTGACCCAATGTGTCTTCTTTTTTTTCAATGGGAAATCTATAATAAATATTGGAATTAATAAATTTGTTTATCCTGAAAGTTTTGAAGCCAAAATTCAACTTCTGTTAATTAATAAAAAGGCCAGATTTAGTTGGAAATGTGGGTATGTACTTTATTTTACATAAATGTACTTGTACTATCAATAAATTTTATTGTTGTTTTCTTGCATTTTAAACTAGAAACTATAAAATAAAGTGATAATTTGTATTAACTTTCATGCTCGATATGAAAGTCATATTGTACAAGATGTCTTACATTTTTTTTAAACTAATTTATCCATAATAATTATGCACAATAGGTAATTTAATTACATGCCAATAGATTTTCATAACATTTTAATTCATGTTTAGCAAAAGGAATAAATTCAAAATCTGAGTGACTGACGTGACTGTAACTTGCATTAAGTAGGGCACTGCTTTATTAACATAAATAAATAGAAGATAAATAGTGATAACTTATAACCAAGACTAGTACAAAGTAAAGGAAGAAAGTAGCATTACTGTCGTATTAGATTTAGGTGTTATCTTATCATTGTCTTACCAACATGCCAAAGTAAGCGTGTAGAAAGTTTTCTGTTTTTCCAATAGCACGTTTTGCGAATTAACTGAGCGCTAAAGCACTCGAAAATATAGCCTAAGGGTCTCATCATCAAACAGGACTGTGACTGTGAGACAAACTTAAGAGTAGAATTCGTGAGAAATTATGGTTTCAGGAATGATTCAAGTCCTTCCTTTACACATGAGAAAGAAAAATAATAAAATTTAAGCCCAACTCATAGCATTCTACAAATTTTGCTGTGAGTAGTCTGAAACCTACCGATCGATGCCCGATAACCTTATTAAATTAGTTCTTATTTTAATGAACAATAAGACTTATTGATGCTTCAACGCACTCAACTCCCCGAATCATCTCACTCCTTGATCCAGAGCAACATATCCTTCACCAGCTTCTCATCCACCGTGCTGATCATCATCACATTGGTCGACTTGGACTGGATCACATCCACGCAGGCTTGGCCTCGGGTGAGCTCTCCGTTCAGTTCGACGCTGCAGAAGGCTTCATAGCTCACCGTGATGGCTTTCTCCTCCAGGAAGCAGGCGCACAGGACACTGTCTGCGGACAACCACTTCTTGTAGCCGAGTTTCATGCCTCGCTCTGATATACCCCGCTCCACCCGGTTCAGCAGGCTGATGTACGGCTTGTCACTGGCTCCCAGAACCTCATAGCGCCACTCCTGTGGAGAGAACCAAGTCCAGTTCTTACTTTCGTTTACCCATAACTCATGTAAGGTTTTGTTTGGTCGTTTGAGAAAACATTGGTCAAGCTAGGACAATAGCACTCCATCTTACAAGAAATTGGTTTTATCTTGCCATATTCTGGTGTTTCTTTCACTCGTAGTATGTCTGACAGTAAAACACCTGATCAGTTTTGATAAAAATTTCAACCCCACCAGGTATTGAACCTTGACCTCTTAGATGCCAAGGTATTTGAAAGAGATCTTGTCAACCCATTTGAACCGTATTTTTATTCAGTATTATTTGACGCCTTATTTATACTGCTCAATTAAGACTATTAAAGTCCCATCATTCCAGCAGTAAGCCCAAGACATGTTATTATGTGGTAAAAATCCCAAATGGGAGGATAACTTGTCATGTCCCGGCTGGGTTTTGAACCCACGACCTCTAGAATCTCTGGATTCACAGAGTGCCGCCTTTACCACTGAGTTACCGGGACAGTTTATGTCTGACAGTAAAACACCTGAATTGTTCTTTGATATGATTGTTCTGAATTCGAGCCCCGAAATCACTAAAATACCGAAACGTAAGCTGTCTTTAAGAATAGAGTAGCCTGTCTTGGGTGCCTATGAGATACATATCTGTAATATACAGGGTGGACCAAAAAAACGTTTACACCCGTTAATGGTAGATTACTGACGACATTTCCAGCCCGGATCTGCAATCCGTTTTTTCGGCTTCGCCTTCGTAACTGCACAAAGTGATTTTTTGCAACTTTTCGAAAAAGTCCGACTTTGGCTTATACTTCAGGTTAGAACTTTTTTCCTGTTTAAGATGAGTTAATTCTAAACAATGCTGCAGAAAGCCAACAAAATTTCGATGTTTCTAATTACACTACTTTGTTTTTTACGGTTTGGTTTGTGATATTTTTTTTACACCTGAACAGAAAAAAAACACACGAAAAAACTATTTTACTAAATAAAACACTCGACATTTGTCCGAACAAATTTTGGCACAGACATGGGCAAGTTTGATAAAAGTTGGCGGCCGCCCCGAGGATGCTAAAAAATAATTTTACGATTTTTTATCACTCTGGGAAAAATTATTAGATGTTTGCCAAAAACTCTTCAAAAATCCTAAGAGTTTTCTAGTTGTAGACTGTGTAAGGGCGTCTTGTATTGTTTACAAAAATTGTTTACATTGCTTCTTTTGAATACCGCGGTCTCACATGCCTTCATCAGCCAGTTTAGGAAAATTCAAATGATGATTTTCGTGCTTTTCAGTTTGTCAGTGGTGTTTGCTAGATGTGGTAGTGCTATGAGTGTTAGTCGCATGACCGAGGTTCAATTCCGAGCAGTCAATATTTATTTTAATTATCAAAAAAATCTGATGGAATATTTTATTCATACCTGTATCTGACCTGTTGTAACACCAACAACTTATGGTTTTTTTGGGGGTAATACAATCTGTAAATTGAGTTATATCAGATACTATTGGTATCACAATACACATAATTATTATTCATGTAAGCCCCTGAGAGACTGCCTTGATAATGTAAGGATGGTTTTTCTTATGCTTCCCTGGGAGAGAAAAAAAAACTAGCGAATTTTCCTAACGAAAATAGAGTTTATGAAATGCAGCCAGGTAAATATGTAGGTAGCTTCTTCTATCATAAACAATACTAATTAAAAAACAAATACTTACCGATTGCCAACTCTTAATAGAAATCTTGAAAAAAAACAAGATAATATTTTGTAAAATTAATAAACTTTTGCAGTCTTTATTATATTTTATACAATTTTATTTTGATATAAACAAAAAGGTATTAAAAAAAAAACATTTTGTGTTAGTATGTTCAATGAGAAACGAAAGCGCACGATTAGCTCAGTGGTAAGCTAGTCACTTGCCATGCGGAAGATCCCACCCCGGTCCGAACGCCAGAGCCAGCAAAAATTCATGACTACAAAATAAAAAAGACTGTTGCCATTTTTTATTTAGCCATAGGAGACACTATGGATTCTCCTCACACAATTTTTTTAAACCAATGTACCTTAGTTGTAACTCAGAACTTTCCTTCTACCTTCTTGCCTCTCTCTTTCGCTCTCTGTCTCTCTCTCTCTCTCTCTCTCTCACTCTCTCTCTACTCTCTCTCTCACTCTCTCTCTCTTACTCTCTCTCTCTCTCTCACTCTTTCTCTCTCACTCTCTCTCTCTCCCTTCTCAATTCCCTCAGAGGAACTGTTGGAAGTGGCATCCACCTTCCTGGATACAAAGGTTGAACCTCTTCATCATGTTCCGTCGAATGTTGCGGAGGATTCCAGGTTTTTTTGTCAGGTCATCGAATGCCACAGGATTTTTGCTACCAGATTCTGCTACTCTTGCGTCTCCACTGGTATTTCGTAAACAATGTTTTTCACGTGATCCCAAATGTTCCTGTTGGCAGCTCCATATGCTAAATGCATATCCGAATAATTATGTAACTTGTACCTACTAAAAAAACTCAAGAAGTTTAAAGATAATATTTCATAGAATGCAGAAAAATATGCTTGAAAACTATCATCGAGAAACAAACAATCATTCATTTGACTGGCCTTTAATTAATTCCAAGGAAAATAATTATCAGACATAAATAATAGCTAATTACTCTTGAGTACAAGACGACCCTACACGGTCAACACTTTTAAGATTTTGAACATCATTTTTTGAGACTTACCTGGTTCGTTTTCCCAGAAGATCACGTGATAAAAAATCGTAAAATTATTTTTTAGCATCCTTGGGCTAGCCGCCAACTTTTATCAAACTTGCCCGTGTCTGTGCCAAAATTTGATCGGGCAAATCTTGAGTGTTTCAAAGTGTAAAAAAACTTACATGAGAATATTTTTTCTATTCAGGTGTCAAAAAAGATGCGAAACCAAACCGTAAAAAACAAAGTAGTGTAGCTAGAAATATCGAAATTTTGTTGGCTTTCTGCAGAATTGTTCAGAATCAACTCATCTTTAACAGGAAAAAAGTTCTGACCTGAAGAATAAGCCAAAGTCGGACTTTTTCAGAAAGTTGCAAAAAATCATTTTGTGCAGTTAAAAAGGCGAATCCGAAAAAACGAATTGCAGATCCGGGCTGGAAATGTCGTCAGTAATCTACCATTAACGGGTGTAAACGTTTTTTTGGTCCACCCTGTATATCCTTGCTTACATAGCTAATGTCCAGGGCCAGACACGGCTCCCAGGGTAGCATGTGGATGGGGCCGCGGAATGCCGACAGGACTATATGGGCGGCCTCAGGATCCGACAGGAAATTGAACTCCGCCGCGGGGGTCACATTGCCCACCCCCTTGTGATTGCCTCCCATGATGTAGAGCTCCTTGGTGTTTGAGATGAAGTCGGGGAACAGACGTATAGTGAGCGCGATGTTCGTGAGGGGTGCAAGGCATACCACACTGATGAGACCTGGTGGATAAACACAATTTAAGTAGTTTTTTTAGAGAAGATACCTATTTTTTTTTTTTTTAAGCTTTATTAGGTAGAACAAAAAATATATACAGTAGAACACAATGAAGTATAAAGAAAAACAAAAAGATTAAACAAATATGCAAGAAGGAAAAAAAAGAGAGAAATGTCCTACCTAAAGGGCGGGGTTATTGCCTGTGGCAATCTCTTCCACCCAACCCTTTATTATACCTCATAGTATAAATTTCTGAACCCGTCAGAGTCGATGGTCTTTTAGGCTGGGTGAGGTTAATTTAAGTAGCTGGTTTGTGAGTTTCCAGTGAATGGAGGTTAAAACCCCCGTCGTTATAGGACAATCCAATTGAAAGCGAGGTAAAAAATATATGAACCATGTCTCATTCATAGGCATATTTATACCTTTTAGGTTCAATGAAACCAAAAAGATTCAGAAAACTGAATGAAAGAAAGGTGAATATTACAAGTAAATTATTATATGTACAATATAAGGTGCACTGGTAGTCAAGTGTTTAACGCGCAAGTCTGGTAATCCAGGTAGCGTAGGGATCCGTTGGTTCGAGTCCCACCCAGTGCATGAATTTTTCCTCGTTAATGTGAGTTTGTGACCACATAACAATAAGACTCTGAGGGTTAGGTGGTAGAAAATGCTTTGAGCATTAACCTCGCCTGGTGGTTACCTTCCACTAAAGAGTGTTATTATTATTATTATAAGCACTGTAGTTTCTGGGAGGGGTTCTTGATTATAAATAAAATAAAGGCATTAACAATACTGACCTTTAAACTCTCGAGTCAGCTCATAAAGAGCCACCACAGCGGATATATTCTCCACCACACAAGACTTGTCTAAAGTGGTTGTATCTTCCAGGTCGATATCGCCGAGACCATTCTTGCCAAAATAATGCAACCAATCAAAGGCATATTTGTAAGAAAGGTCTTTGGGTATGAGGGCTTTGGATACACCTTTGTAGACTGGTAACTGAAAAATAAACCGTTCATCATCAATTGGCAAGGTAGATGTATCCGCAATCCTCATATATGTTTGTACCTAGTACCTACTGTAGAAACTAAATTAAAATTTACATTCTTTAGATAAGTCCAGGCGCGGCCGGTGGGAAAATATTTTGGGGTGCTGCCACATAAAACGGACTAAAATGGGATTTATAGAGTCGCTCTTTCAGTATCTCAAGAGTTAGAGTTTACCTATGTATTTACCATGCCAATTATAATAATAAAATTATGCATTAATTATTCTAGAAATGTGTGATAAATTTCACTGTGCGTACGAGCTATTACTCGATAAAATCCTCTGTTTTTATTTTTCGTCTAATGGTGCTGCAGTTCCGCAGCACTAGGGTGGCCCTTAGCTTCGGCCAGTGCTAAACTGGCCGCGCCTCGATAAGTCCAAGTTTCACTTATCATATATTTTATTATCTATCTTATTATAATATATGTTGACCCTTATCAGTTTAAATTTCCACCACTCACAATGCACCATATCTTGTACTAGCCGTTTGCCCGTGCTTTGCAACGGGACTAAATTTCAAATTTACTAAGGCATGGCCGTACTGCTGGACAGCAATGCCTTTTTGAACTTTTTATAATTTTTCTGGACAAAGCGATAATGGTTTTGGGGGGGGTCAATTCTGAGACATTTTTCGCTATCTCTTACCGTTTTGGCTAAACAACTCCGGACAAACAAACAAACAAACATAGGTAGGTAGGTAGTCCTTTTTTTCTCTTTTATACAGGGTGTCCCGTATACAGATGCAAATATTTTGAGGGTAGGTTCAGCCCACCGTAGACTATCATATGAGCGAAACTTGCAGTGGGGCATTATGCTTCGTTAAAGAGTTATGGCCAAATCCCTGTTTTTCCCACAGGTCTAGAGGTCACTTGGATCGATGCACGTTTTTAAAGAAATGATAGCCAGTAAGTAATTTTTGACTTCATGTATGGATAGTCATGCATATTTCCCTTCGAATGCAGTTGGTTGCATAAAAAAATATTGAAAGACCAGAGAGATATTTAATCATAAGTTCAATACTTTTCTAAAATTTGATTTTTCCCCTTTTTCCCTTTCGTGAATTTAGAGTACTTCTACAATTGCAATTCTGCGTATCACTAGGTAAAAAAATACCCTTTGCTATTTTGTTTCAATAAATATAAAGTTCTTTCAGACGCGTGAAGGAACGAATGAGATACGCCTTATCAAACGGCACCAGAAGGAGAGAAACACATCTTTCAAATTTTGAATCTGGGCGCTATTGCATTTTGAAGAACACTCGATGCCTGAAGCGGTCTGTGTGACTATTTTTGTGCCAACTGCAAGTTATAAATGAAAATTTTCAGAGTACAATTAGTTCTATTAACCAACTATATCAATCAAATCTAATAGTTAAAATAACAAGGCGATCAATTTGTTCGGTGGAAGAGAAAGCCACAAGCTTTAAACCTCGCCCTTGGTTCGCTACATATTCTTTTGGGTTCTTTTCATTTCATGTCCTGTGTTGCAGAATGTATCATGTTTGTAGTTTATCAATAAACTACAAACATGTATCACTGTATCACCACCCTTGATCAGTCTTTGTTTATATTTATTTCACAAATTGTTACCATGTTCATTGTAAAAAAAAATGTAAATAAAGCTTGGTCCAATTGTTTATAAAATAAAAATAAAGTATTAATAATAATAGTAACCTTAAGGTTGGATGTTCGAGTTTTACCCAAGGTTAATTTTCGGCATTATTTGTTATGTTTTTGATATCATGATTGTGATAAACAAAAAAATGATATTTTTAATTTTACTTCTAAAAATAAAATCATAATTTTTGTTGGTAGCGCAGTCTTTCTCCATGTGTATTCTTTTTCCATAATTACACCACTGGTTGCTGCTTTCGTTGCAGCCTCTCTCATTTTTCCTCATGATAACCCTGTGATTCCGTAACCCCATTCACATAAAAGTTCACACCGACCGACCACTGTGAATGATCAATTTCCCTCTGTCAAACATCCCAGAGCAGTGTATTCATACCTCAAATTACGCGCCAATTCTGTTAAAATTCAGCCAGCTTTGAATTTTCCATCATGATTCAGAAGTGTTTTTTGAGCTTTGTGTGTACTGCGTTCCATGATCTTTAAAGTAATATAAATAAGCTTTCTTTTTTATAAAACTAAACATAATAGGGTATTTTTTTAACTAGTGATACGCAGAATTGCAATTGTAGAAGTACTCTAAATTCACGAAAGGGAAAACAGGGAAAAATCAAATTTTAGAAAAGTATTGAACTTATGATTAAATATCTTTCTGGTCTTTCAATATTTTTTTATGCAACCAACTGCATTTCAAGGAAAATATGCATGACTATCCATACATGAAGTCAAAAATTACTTACTGGCTATCATTTCTTTAAAAACGTGCATCGATCCAAGTGACCTCTAGACCTGTGGGAAAAACAGGGATTTGGCCATAACTCTTTAACGAAGCAAAATGCCCCACTGCAAGTTTCGCTCATATGATAGTCCACGGTGGGCTGAACCTACCCTCAAAATATTTGCATCTGTATACGGGACACCCTGTATATACAGGGTCTTCATAAAGTCTCACCCAGGCCTAGGTTTCTCGAAAACGACTCAGAATATCAAAAAACGCAAAAACCCGTATTCCTTTATATTTAGGGGGATTGATTTCCAGCCCAATTTTTTTTTGCCTACACGGCCCCAGTCAGGCTGGGCAATCTGGGCATGAACCAACTTTTAAAATTATAAATAGAATGGTATGTCTTGTGGCATATTGTTCTTAAGGTCTTATTGAGAGAAGTTCATTACAATAAATTTCAGTGTGCTACGACTTACCGTTCTTGAGATACAGGGTCGGACGTCCTGCGTAATATCCATATATTTTGACCTATAACTCGTCAACCGTAAATTATGGAGAAAATTTTTCTTGTTAATAATAACTCCTTATGACAAGACCTTTCGAACAAGTTATAACTCGACATACTCTGTTGATGTTAGTTTCTGGTCGGTTTCGTCAGCCAGCCGGACGAACAGTCGAAAAAAATTTAACGAAAAAACAAATCAAGTTTTAACTTGTTCGAAAGTTCTTGCCATAAGGAGTTATTATTAACAAGAAAAATTTTCTCCATAATTTACGGTTAACGAGTTATAGGTCAAAATATATGGATATTACGCAGGACGTCCGACCCTGTATCTCAAGAACGGTAAGTCGTAGCACAATGAAATTTTTTGTAATGAACTTCTCTCAATAAGACCTTTAAAACAATGTGCCACAAAACATACCATTCTATTTAAGATTTTAAATTTGGTCCATGCCCAGCCTGACTGGGGCCGTGTAGGCAAAAATTTTTTGGCTGAAAATCAATCCCCCTAAATATAAAGGAATACGGGTTTTTGCGTTTTTTGATATTCTGAGTCGTTTTCGAGAAACCTAGGCCTGGGTGAGACTTTATGAAGACCCTGTAGAGATTAGGTACAGTGTCCCCTATCTTTCTTTATAATTTGGTCCTCTCTCATTGAGCGAGAGACCCATCACTGAACAATTACATAATAGAGAGCAGAATCAACAGATTCTCCTCAGTGAGAGACAGGGCATGGCTCGAAATATCCATAGGAACCAGTACTATTTGCTCTATGAAAATAGGTCTATGCTGATTCTACCAGAGGTTTTAAGCATGTATTTTTCTCAAGTACCGTTTTTAATTGAATCTTTTTTTTTTTTGGTTTAACGTCACTTTCAACTACATCTTTGTATTGGTAATAAGAAGCACCTATGTACAAACTCACATTTTTGCGCCCATAAGCCTGCAGAACTCTGCACACATTGTCCACAACGTCAGGCAGTTCTGCGTTTCCATGACAACAAGTGATGGCAATTATCTCCACAAGATTCTTCTCCTCTGCCTTGAGCATCATGAGGATTGCCCAGGCATCATCTATTCCTGCGTCCACGTCCAGAATAACTTTCCTTGGACAATTCATTGTAGCTCGAGTAAGGTTGAATAAAGGTGTTTTCGGCACTCTCGCCAAGAACGTTTCCCTGTGGAGTTGACTAGTTAACCTACTATAATAATTTTATTAAAATCACTCTAACAGATATGCTAAAATTCGAACACTATTAGTCTCTTACACAACGGAAAAACAAAAAATAAGTTGAAATTTAAACAAGTAGGTATTTTTTTAAACAAATAGCGTCTAGGCACAGAAAAACAATGAACACCATTAAATAATTTGTCACGTAGCGATCAGAAAAGTGGAATTAAAATATTAAAGTAATTGAACTCGGTAATTAAGGAAATATCACAGAAAATTTAAAACTAACAGCTATCATCGAAAACAATTCACAGGGAGAACAGATATTAAATTCGGATCAGAGAGAGCACAAGTATTAGTGAAAGACAGGTTATCACCACTTATCAAATTATTACTGATCGCTTGGCCTAGTAGGTATGTCAACTGTTAAATTTGATAGGTACGTACCTACATAGAGACATTATTTAATTCTGGTCTCACATTTCATGATAAAGAATCATTTATTAATCATCAGCGGGTATCAACTTTTTACATCGACAGCAACATGTGCTTTTCAGAGCGAAAATCCATTCACTTGTGGAAGCATTATGTTTCACTAGTTTACAGTAAGGTAGGTACCTTTCACTTCACTGAGGTGACTAATGGTCCAATGATGAATTAACTTTTCTCAGCCGCAGTGTAGAGAGCTCACGTCCGCAGGTATCGATGATAAGGTGCTGTTCCTTCCACGCGTCCCGCGGCCAGCCGTAGACCACATCTTCAATGTATTTCCGATGGGGTGACTTTGCCCGATGCGTTTCCCAGGCTTGTGTGTCTCGCAGCGCGATTCTGCGCTTAGACTGGATAATTGAGGTGAGCAGCACGCCTTTTTGTTCCTACACTAAGTAGGGGGTCACAACGAGGACCCTGGACCCTATAGATCCTCGGTTTGTAAGAAGAAGTAGTCCTAAAAATGTGCAAAGAGACAGTATGGACCGAACACTTTTGGTGTAAGAAAGTTCCAAAAGACTGTAGGTTCTTATTAATCCGGACCGCGAAGGTTTTCCTCATTTTAATCCGGACCCTAACAGGATTTAATTGCCGACCCCTGCTGTAGACCCTCGGTCGGCAATTAGCGGACCGCGTCCAAATTAATTATTATTAATTAATCCGAACCGCGGATATTTTTCTTATGTTAATCCGGCCCCGAACAGGATTTTATTGCCGACCCCTGCTATAGACCCTAGTCACTACACCTAGATATAGACTATTTTCGGGACTCCGTTGAGGATTATTACATTATTTTAATAACATGGTTGGATTATTTTTTGTGCTACAGGAGCTACCCTAGGGTCTAGGGCTCCGTTGTGTTCGCGCACTGAATTCCCAAGCTCGCTGGATTACCAGACTTACGAATCACTCCAATTCATTGTAGCTCGAGTGAGGTTGAATTATTAAAGGTGTTTTCGGCATGTATCGACAATAACGTTTACCTGTGTTTCACTCTTATGGGTACTATAAGTTTTTATAATACTAAAATAACTCTAGTAGGTGAAATTAGAATATTAATAGGCTCTTATGCAACCGAAATATGAAAAATAAGTCGAAAATTATACAGGTAGGTAATTGTTAAAAAATAGCTAGGCACAGAAAAATAATGAACAACATGAAATAATTTGTCAGAAAACTCAAATTAAAGTTATTATAATATTTTAACCAATGTAATAAAGGTAATTATTATCAGAGAAAATTAAAAACTAAAAGAATCCACAGGGAGAACACAAATTAGATTCGCATCAC
This sequence comes from Bactericera cockerelli, assembly GCA_024516035.1. Taxonomy (NCBI): domain Eukaryota; kingdom Metazoa; phylum Arthropoda; class Insecta; order Hemiptera; family Triozidae; genus Bactericera; species Bactericera cockerelli. Next base: position 34,193,059 of record CM044956.1, read on the forward strand.
CATACTAATCACTGATTGCTATAGGCCTCGTGTCTACTATTTATTAGACACAGAAAGGGATTATTTAATTCAGGTGTCATATTTTATGATAAGGTTTCATGAATTTATAAATCGGGAGCGGGTATCAACTTTTGTCATCGAGAAGCACTGTATAAAAGCACTGTCATTGTATAAAATTTTATTTCATTTTCTTTGTCGCTTCTGCTTGTCATAGGTTTTTTTTTATTTATTACTATCTGGATTTAGCAACAGAATTGAATTGTAATACCTGGTCAATAAGATTTACACATTTACAGGTGTCGTAAATGAAATTGTACAACCTTAAGATTTTGACCCAATTATGTACTGATTACATAATTGAATGAGCGTGCTGACTGCTCTCTGCTGTAAAAATAATAAGTAGACCCTAATAAAACATCTACAAATCTTTGTCACCGCACGTACTTGTGCTCTAATTGCTGTGTCTGAGTCAATTGTGTGTTTTTATAATAGGCTGGGCTTGATAATTTATACACATGTTGCTGTGGGTTTTGATAATCCTAGCTGTAACTACCAATAGTCGACAGCGATTGTCAATAATCACCAGAGATATTTGGTGAGTTACCGAAATGAGAGAAACTTTTCGGGAACACACCAGTGATTTTCAGAACTCACAGATACGACATTCATGTGTGGAAACTGAGAGTCATTGGTTGGTTTTGGTGAGTTCTGATAATTTCATCTGCCATCTTCTTACGCATTTCATTATATAATTAATAATAATAAATTTAATGTGTTTCTTTTTGTTAATACGAGTATATCATACTTTTTGTAGGTAGCGCAGAATTAGGGGACTTTTTCCTTATCCATGAATATTTTAATATCTTATCTTTACCATAATTCCGCAACTGACTGATGCTCAGTGCTCACATCAAAGCAGCTATTATAATTACTATTTTTACTTTCCTTATCTTATAGAAAGGAAATTTCTATTTAAAAAAAATAGAATTAGAAAAAAAAAAAATTTAGAACCCGCCCCAATTATTAGAATAATAAAAGAGATAAGAAATGCTGTGAGAGCCGCCTTCCCGCCCTCTAGTAGGCTCCTAAAATGACAAAGGGTACACTAGGTGTGGAAATAACAATGAAGATGAGAACAAATAAAAAAATAAAAAATATGATATCACAAAATTGATAATTTAGGTTTCAGTGAAGATTAAGAAGAGCTAAATAAATGTAAGTTAAGTTAAGTTATTACATTTGTGTTAATCACTTTCGTGATATCACAACTACTCACATCAGCTTTACCAAATCTACGCTGAAACCGGGGCACGAACCATCGACCTCCAGGTGATAAGTCCGTGGCCTTATTGATCAAGCTAGTCGGAGGAGAGCTATTATGTAGTTTTCATATTGGTTACCATAGATCTGATTTTGGATAATCAGTATAGCAAGACTCGTAAAAGTGAATGTGGTTAATTCTTGTAAAACGATTCGGGGAAGTTGAATTCTGTAGAAGTTTTTATCTCGAGTTATAGAGAAGTTTTTAACTCGAGATAGCTTCATGATTACATTAAATAGACAGTATAGTCTTGGATTAATTTTCATTTTTCATTTGAATCTATTGAGAAAATAAAGTCCGTATATAAAAAAAAATCCGTATTTGAACCGAAACACAGATTTTTTCATAAACCGATCGTGATCGTTTTACCGAGTTCCATACTTCACCGCACCATGCGGCAGGCAGCACCAATTGAGATACGAATTTCAAATTTCTTGTTTTTGTTGTGTCATTTTTTGAATTAACAAATTGAAAAATTCTTTTTCCTCTGATTTTGAAAGAAATTCACCAGTTTTCATTACCTTAAGCTTATTCAAATTTATAAAATCCTTCTCTTTTCACATTTCATAGGGTAATCTCCCTTTTACTTAATCACACATCAAATATTCATTATGGTTGGCCAAGAAGTTGTAACTAGCAAAGTTGTAGTTCACCCTCTGGTCCTGCTGAGTGTTGTGGACCATTTCAACAGGATGAGCAAGATAGGAAATCAGAAGCGAGTGGTGGGAGTGTTGCTCGGCTGCTGGAAAGGCAAAGGCATCCTGGATGTGTCCAACAGTTTCGCTGTTCCATTTGACGAGGATGACAAGGACAACTCGGTGTGGTTCCTCGACCATGACTACTTGGAGAACATGTATGGCATGTTCAAGAAAGTTAATGGTAAGTATATTCACATGTTGATGAAGAAGAAGAACATTCTAATTGAATGTTTTAAATGTATAGGAAGATCTATTTTAAAGTGGGGCTCTTTTGAGTAGATAAGAAACACTAATTTGGGACCCAAGGAACACTAAATCTAAACAAAGGACAGTTTAAATCTAGCTCTATAAACTTCAAACTTTTTATTTGAAAATTACTCAAAAAATATTTTTTTAACCAATTATTTTATTTTTAAGAATACTGCCCCAGGTTCTCTTATGAACAGGTCCTAGATACCTAAGCTAGGACCAAGCTCATGTGTTCAATTTCCTTCAATCAGAGAGCCCCAAAGTGATTGCATGACCTTACATCTACATTAAAAAAAAAAAATGAGTATTTCACAGCCGTGTTTGTAGCCATTAAACAGGAGCTACTGTAGACACTTGTGGTCTGTGTTGTAGCTTGCCCATCAGCTTGTCTTATTTAGGGCCAGTAACCCATCCTTTAGTATGCCTCCCTTTGATGGGTGAGAAGTCCCCTTCAGGTGCTGGGTCAACACAAGTGCACCGGAAGGTATCCCTTACAAACAACTGTAACCAAATTTAAAATACAATTTTTTTGGCATGTGGGATCATAGCTGGAATTTTCTGCATGGCAATCAAGTGCTGAACCACTGAGCTAATCGTGTGCTGAGCTTGGATCAAGCAGGGGCATCTTGACCCAGCCTTAAATATCCAAAGGATCAACAATTAAATTTCATGAAAAAAAATGAAACTTTCTTTATTAAACCCAACATCCTCAGTCATATCCTAGAATTAGTTTTATTGGCTATCAAGGATAATATATTATGTTATTAGCAATAATAATCCAACCTCAGAAAAATACCTAGAATGGATAATTATTTTAGAGCTTAAAAATAAACCTTAAGACAAAAGTTCCTTTTTCACCAATTTTGTACCAATTCACATCTGTGCAAATTCTAAAAACAAGTTTGTCAGATTTTTAGTGAGTTTAGAATTATGCTGTATTCTAATCCAGTTACCAACTAAAATTTGTGCAAATGCTACTAATGAGTCTGTCACATTATTAGTAAAGTTAGAACTATGCTGTATTCTAATCACATTGTTATGAATGATTTCAGCTAGAGAAAAAGTTGTTGGATGGTACCACACAGGTCCCAAGTTGCACCAGAATGATATTCAAATCAATGAACTCATCAGGAGATACAGCACAAACTCTGTTCTAGTCATTATTGATGCTAAACCCAAGGAGTTGGGAATCCCTACTGAAGCTTACAGAGTTGTTGATGAGGTATACACTAATTTTAAGCTATGATTAATTTATCAACCTAGGCATGTACTGAATGCTCAGATGAACCTTGATCTGGAGATCCCAGATCAAGGTTCTTCTTAATGCAGAGGATTGGTTTAGCTATCCATTTTAGGGAGCAATTCCAAAATATGAAGTTTTAGAAGAAATGTTTTATGTTAAAAAAAACCAATAATACTGAATGCTTATTGGCCAATTTTTTGACATTGTTGTACATAATGTACTTTTAATAATTCAATAAATGAACATCTTTTATGAGGTATAAGAAGAGGGTTCTTTTTATTCTTCTAAATAAATAAATTTAATGTTAACTGCAGACAAAGCACACAAGTCTAGAGTATTATTTTTGGTATGTAGAAATACATATTACATATTTATTTATTTTATTTATTTATTTACACTTTATTTATTTTTACAAAACAATCATCAACAAGGAAAACAATAATTTAAAAAAAACTTAGAAATATGTACAGAAATAATAATAATAATAATAATAAAGATCAATATTAATTACAATTGTTTTGTAACCCGGGGCGAAGTTAATGCCTTAGGCATTCTCTGCCTTTTAATAATTCAATAAATGAACATCTTTATTTAAGCTATGATATGAAATGGTACCTGTATTCTTTATATTTCAAATTAAATGTAAGTAGACCACTTGATTCGTTTTATGGTCTATTTTACTACTTTAGTTTTAGTTTTGACTCCTTGCCAAAGTTAAATCTCTATAAATATAATTTTTGCTTGTGACTAAAGTATTGTTATCTTATGTTTACATTTTTAATATGTATTTCCTTTTACAGGTTCATGATGATGGGTCTCCAACCACCAAAACATTTGACCATGTTGCTAGTGAGATAGGTGCTGAAGAAGCAGAAGAAGTAGGAGTGGAACATCTACTGCGAGATATCAAAGACACAACAGTAGGATCTCTGAGTCAGCGAGTGACCAATCAGCTCACAGGACTCAAAGGTTTAAATCAGCAAATCAAAGAGATTGAAAAATATGTTGAACAGGTAAGTGCAAACAAAAAATGTTTCTTCTGCTTGATGCTGCATAGTGAAAATTTTATAACAATATCCAGTGAGGATAAGACTTGGTTGTTAATAACTCAGGCCTTAAGGCTTGTAATCCTGGCACAACCCAGGCTGGGTTGTGCCAGGCAAACACTAATATGGTTTGCCAAGTTTCCATCAGATGGAGCCTGTATTTAATAAGTTATCATATTTGTGTTAATCACTTCCGTGATGTCTCAACTACTCAAACTAGCTTTACTAAATCCACGCTGAAACCGGGACTTGAACCACTGACCTCCAGGTTACAAGTCCGCCGCCTTATCGATCAGGCTACTGATGTCGGGCCTGTCTTTAATAACATCCAATGTTAAATACATTAAATTCATGTTGTATGATCTACCAGGTACTAGATGGGACTCTTCCAATGAATCACCAGATCATTTACAATCTCCAAGATATCTTCAACATGCTACCCGACATTACCAATGGAAAGTTCATTGATGCTTTCCATGTGAAGACAAATGATCAGATGTTGGTAAGTTCAATGCATGAATCAGCATCTTGGTTGTTAGGGCACCTATATACAGGGTGAGCATAAAGTCTCAACCCTACCCTTGTATCTCAAGAACTACTTAAGATATCGACAAGTGGTAAAATATGGGTTGCCTCATTTTTTAGGGGATTGATCTTGAGCCCAAAACACTTTGGCTGTGGCTAGCAGTTTAGACTGGATGGACATCACCTCAATAATCTTCAATAGAATGACCTTAAAATGAGTTATTTGTAAAGGTTATAAAAGAAGGAATTTATTGGAACAAATTCTGACTACAACCTACTATTCTCAAGATACTGAGTCGGCTGGCATGGCTAATGTCCCTACTTTCTGACCTATAACTTGTGAGCCATAATTCGCAAGAAATTTACATGGTGAACATGCCATTGGCGAAATTTCGGCGTCTAGTGGACTTCGGTATTAACTTAGGAATATTGAAAAATTCATGGGGTTTCGAAATTGAGCATTGTGTATAGATAGGTAAAATTTCATATTTCATCAAGATAATTCTAAAAAGTCTTTTTCAGAAATAGAATTTTGTTTGCATATTTCCATTCAATTTGTAAAATATTAGAATTAATTTCCCCAAAACAAGGAGAAGTTTAATTATCAACTGTTCCTTCATCCTCAGGTTGTCTACCTAGCTGCTATGATCAGGTCTATCATCGCCCTGCACAACCTTATCAACAACAAAATCACCAACAGAGATGCGGAGAAGAAGGAAATCAACAAGAGCAAGGTGGAGGAAAAGCCACAGGAAGACAAGAAGCCTGAGATCAAAGTCAAGTAATCTCTGTTGCCTATCTCTCCCTTTGTTTCATGGTCTTATATTAGAAGACTTTCCTCGAGATTAAATATTTGATATCACTCGAGAATAATTTCTTTCTTATTACTGGACTGATGTTTGATGTTCTGTTCTTATTTTTAATCACTGGCATTAAGTACTGCTTCATTATTTTTATATGTGGACTTTAGTTCATAATAGTACATCTAAATGCCGCTTGGGGAAAGTCTGAAGGACCAAGTTGTAAATAATATACTTTGCAGGATTGACATGTGACATCATGTGGTGGCTATTAGCAAAATAGTAATCAAGCTCTGGTTGGCTGGAATTGGGCAGGATTTGAGGAATTATGTTTTTTTTTTTTTCTTTTTTGGTATTTCCAACAAATTTCGTTGTGAACGTCTATGCCAGTTGACCATTAGATTTTAGATTTTTCTTTAATATCTGAGTACTCAATAATAATAGTTTACAATTTGCAAGTCCACCCTTTCTTACTAGTTAAATTTCTGAATCATGTAAGTATTAAATTTTATTTTAGAACCCGAGAAAGATAAATGATAATACAAGATTTACTATAATACAATTAAGGTAATCGATATATTTTGTACAAATAGAGAAAATTCATTTATTTATACATGCCTGTATTCAACTCCCCCATTCACAGAAAGATGATGTCAATTAGAAATATGTTGACCATAGCAGATATAACACAATGTGAGGTGTATGTGTATTAACATATTTTACTTTGCTATTCTTTCTTATTCTACCTTCATTTGATCTAATATTTATTTAAGATTAACTTTTGTATCCAGAATAAATCCAATTTATTAAAAAAATTCCATCAATTCTCAATCTTTGTATTTTTCTACATCACATTTCGTTTTGACAGGGTCGTTATTTCGAGCTGTCTTCTCCAATCAGCTGTTTTCTAGACTCCATTTCGTAATAGTCCGAATATTTTTCTGAGGTATGAATTGATATTTTTAGAGAAAATCTGTGCAGTAAATAGTAAAATGTAATAATCTGTGTGGGTAGTATTGATCATAATTTATAGTTTATGTTTTATCATATTTTTCTTTTGATACTAAACATAGTTAAACAAAAAGAATACTTAGATACTATCCTACTTTTGACTAAAGTTCTTAATACTTGTAAATTCCAACCAATAAATGTTATTATTGCCTAGTGTAAAAACCACCCTTCTCAAGTTCTACAGTAAATAAACCACCATACTCGTTAGCATCACACCCAATGAAAGCCTGATTCGACATCCTTGTGATTTCTTAATTTTGGTTTCCGGGAAGGCAAATACGAAAGGCTCCATTTCTGTGTTGTTGTAGTTGTTGAAGTACCAAGACATGGAGGCGTTCTTAGTGAGCGGAAGTGTGGTGGAGGTGCGACGGGTGGTCACCCGAGCTCTCTCTGTGGTGGTGCTCCTCCTTGTGGTGGTTACTCTCTCTGTGCTGGGTGCCTCCGTGGCTCTGGGTCTTTCTGTGGTTACTGCCTCGACGGTTGTGAGTGAAGGAAGAGGGGTTGATTTGTTATCAGAGTCGGAGGGTTGGTAGTACTGGAGCTGCAGATGTGAGGGACTTTTAGCCAGACGGACAGTGCTTTGGAAACCCTGAAAGATAAATTAGATGATTCAAACTTGACCTTTTCTTCTTTTAATTTACCTTTTTCCTTTCAAATGAGATTAGATTCGTGCCAGCCTCTCCAATCAGAAGCTGATATTACTTCCGAGAAATTTCTAATATTAGAAATCGGAAGTATTGTGCTCGTTTTTGTAAAAAAAATATTTTTTGCTCCGATTTTTTTATTTAGGCAAGTGTTTTTCAAGTAATCAAGTGGTTATTCCTCGCATTTAATCTTAAAGGTTTAGGTTTCCTTTCACTTTGTATATGTCACAATAATTATATTTTTTGTACTACCGCAAATCTTTTGATACCAACGCCACTTATAATGACTATTTACTAAAATTGACCAATTGTTTGTATTACCATAGATGTTAACATGCACCACTATATTTAATCTAATAAAATATATGGGTCATTTTCATTTATCTTGGGCATATCAAGTCCGCAACCTTTCTCCTTTAATAAATGTGAAAATAATAGGGATATATGACTAAAATCTATTTGATCACATAGGAAACAATTTTTTTTTATATAAATTACAATAATAAATTGTCTTTTAAACTAATGTGGAGACTCAAAATTGCCAGTTATGTAAGTAACGTTCATGATATTTTAGGTGTCCCTTAGTCTAAGATTTTACTGTGTCTGATAGAAAAAAATGCATTTCTCCCCATCATTTTCACCAAAATCCAATATAAATGAGAAAAATACAGTTTATTTAGAATGTGACCATTAGTTTTCATAAAAATAATAATGTTCACCTCATTCTACAGACGTGTAAAGTTGTGTCCCTACGAAGAAAAAAAAATCTCCGTCATGAATGTTACCCCCAAAAAAATGTAAACCATTTTGAAAAACCCTTAGAATGAGAAGCTAGCAGCTGCCGTCATTTTGCTTCTTACAGATGACATTGTTTTTGTTTTGAAATTTCCTGTCAGTTGGATGTTGGATGCAGTACAGTGAGGGACAATGGTGGGTCTAATTTTTTTTGACAAGAACGTTACGCGGTTTTTTAAATAAATTGTAATGATTCTTTTTTTTTTTAACAATTTTTTATAGATGTATAATGATTCTTTAATATATAATGTATTTCTTTAATTTTTCTGCATGTCCTCTTTCCAATCAAATATTTTTTTTTGTAAAGTGAATATTCTTTTATTGAGAAAAGATTGTTTTAGTGGCGTGTTACTCATGAACGTTACCGTGATGAACGTTACCCGTGGTCATGAACGTTACATGGTACGTTAAGTTTTTGTAATTTTGTGTGAAGAGGTAGCTGCTAGAAATATTCTAAATGAAAGCTTTTGCTCAAAGGTATTTGTCTTAGTTTTCTGAGCCTAAAAAATTGTGTAGGAAAAAGGTAACGTTCATGACTTGAAAAAATCCAATTGCCCAAGATAAATGAAAATGACCCATATGTAGATAAAATAAATTAGGCCAGACAGCACAGAATTTGCTCATTAACCTATTCAATAATGTCATTGTAATATCTCATTCTGAAATTGGTAGAGCCAACAATTTTCATCCTCACCAATATAGGGAAAAACTCAATTTTTTCTTATAATTATTGAAATATTCTTTTATATTTATGGCTATCTAAATTAATTACCTAATCTAAAAATAACCCAGCTCAAGCTCTAAGCTTATTGGGTGTGAATTAAAAAAAAAAAAAAATCATGATTCTCCTTGTTCATTAACTAAAATAACGTTTCTGAGTATTTATCCTTGACCATAACTAATCTAAATGATGCAACATTCTCTGTCGACCCTGTTAATTAACGCTCTATAAACTTTGCATGCAAGAAGCTACTGTTCTTATCTTGATCATCATCAGCGAGATGATGAAGCAATCTGCTCAAAGCATAGCTAGACACTCGATATAATATGGTGAACTATTTCTTTACAGTTTAAGTCAAAACTTTATAGTGAGAGAAAATAAAATAGTTTGTTAATATTGTTATCAATTGAGAACAGGTAGTGTTAAATAATATTCCTTATCAAAACATTGATTTTCTTTTACAAAACACTAGATAGCTAGTTGTATCTCAGCGGTTAAGAGGCCATTTTACAATTCTCATGCAGAGTTCAAAAGTCTCAAGTTCTTGAGTTTTTACATATTAAAAGAAAAAATCTATTAGATTAATCATCTTTAACCTCGTCTCATGGAACTTAATGAACTATTAATATTAGCAAGCAACACCCAGGCATGATCCCTAATGTGGTGAGGAAGCAAAGCAAATAAGCTAGGAGGGTAGGTGATCTCTTCACCTCACAAGTCTTGCTCAGTAATTAATCACAATCCGCGTGTGAACGCCTGGTCGGGAATAAACTTTAATGACCTGTAAATCATCGACCGGACCAACATTAGGTCCTGAGAGGGGGGAGGGGGACACCTTGACGATTGTGGGCCGCCCTGTGCCCGTGGGAATGTACGGGGGTAGCTGACCCCCGGGTGCTAGGAACCCAGTGAGGGGGGAGGGGCGCTGTTTAGGCGGACTTTCTACCCCTCCCCCACCGTTGCTTCCTCTGGGATGATCAAATGCTGGAAGTGAAAAATGGTGATTTAGCACATTAGATTCTTGTAGTAAAGTGAACAATCATAAGAGGAAATAAAAGTCAGGTTCGGGCATGATAGACAGTAGACACTAAAGTAAGGGCTGTAAATCCTCATGTTGTTACAAGGACAGAGTCGTCCTGTGTGTTAGGACAAACTGAGATTTCCTTTTGATTTGAATCAATGCTGGTTCATTGCAGAATATCATCTTGAGGCAGACATACACTGTCGTGCATAAGAATTTCAACATTCTACCAGATAATCTAAACAATTCATAGTAAAAAATATCCAAGAGAACCAATGATTACAAAATGCAACAATTTTTCTGCTTACTGAAGGCGAGCTTTTATACCCGTTAAGGCTCTTGTACTGAATCAAATTATGCTAAATATCTAAACTAGTTTGAACAATACTATTACTTTGGACTATATTATTGATCTCTTATTAAGGTCTCATTGTTTGAATTCTCACCTGAAGTTGTTGTTGTTGTTGTAGGATGGTTAGTTGTGGCGATGTTGGGATTGCCTGGGCGGCTTGTACTGGTCTCCTCTTCAATACTTGGCGGATACTCCCCTCCAACAGGATATTCTATACTGTCAGCACCTCCATTATCATAGGAACCTCCTGCCCCATTATTAGGTCTGCCTCCATTATCATAAGAACTTACTACCCCAGTGCTAGGTCTGATATCATTTTCATAAGAACTTAAACCCCCATTGCTAGGTCTGATACCATTCTCGTAAGAACTAGCACCCCCATTGCTAGTTTTTAACCCATTTTTGTAAGAACTTGCACCCCCATTGCTAGGTCTGATCCCATTTTCATAAGAATTCACACCCCCATTGCTAGGTCGAACCCCATTTTCATAGGAACTTTCAACACCATTACTAGGTCTTTCCCAATTTTCATTAGAACTGGCACCTCCATTGGTAGGTCTTTCCCCATTCTCATAAGACCCAGTACCACCGTTGTTAGGTCTTTGAGGAATGTATGTTGAGTTTTCTATGTAGTGAATTTCATCCGAGAGTGAACAAAGGGTGAAGGTTTGGAGCCTCTGTTTGGTTTTGAGCTGGATGATCTGAGAAATATAAAAATAGATTCCAATTAATTAAGAAATAGAAATCTTTGATGAAGGTGATCCCAAAGAGAATTTATTCATTCTCCATGAATTCATGACTCTAACCTTAATGAGTTGCTAGTGTTGTGTTACTACAAGAAATGATTATTACTTCTTGTAGTCACCGTAGAGCACTAAGCTTGCACCCACGGTGACCTGGGTTGATCCCCAGCAGAGTACAATTTTTTCTGCTCTGTACTTGGATGTACCCGGTCCACACTCATACCTTGTATAGTAAAAAGAACTGTTGGATTCTCGTGATTCTGTGCTATCCACTTAAGTTGTGACAAATTTACACTCGTTTTTAATATAAAATTATGAAGGTATTATCGTAAGTAATTACGAATTACTTTCCTGCAAGTTCTTTTGTAATACCTATGATATATCAATAATTTGTATAGTGTGTAATGGTACGAGTTAAAAGTATAACCTTTTAAAAAATCATTTTGAGATTTTTTCTAAGTGTTCAACAATAAATCATGCTAGAGAGATGTCACACAGAAACACTTACGAATAGTTGCTTGAAAAGGAGACTTTAGATATGGTGGCATGCCGCGGTGGAGTGCCACCGTCATAAGACTCTCCCAACTCCGCTGCATACTCGTGATTATTATCTGTATCCTGTCCACTGTCAAAACTTTGGTAGCTAATAGGTCCTCCACTATGGGAGGTGATCACTGGATTCAACATGGGTTTAAAGCCTCCACTGCCTGGCAGCATTGGAATGAACCCTCCTTCCACTGGCGTTTCAGGTTCAGGGGGCGGCTTATTGAATTTTCCGCCGTGGACTTTTCGCCCTCGTCCCTTTTGGTCTCGGTTCTTAGTGCCCCAGAAGTTGTTGAAGCTGACTCCTGAGATAGGAGGAATGGGAACTCCGAAGAAGGAGAAAGTGGAAGGAGGCTTGGTGCTGACAGGGCGAGGGGTCGAACTACCGGTCTCTGCACTGTGACTCTTGTTGCGAGGACCTGGGGAAAGAGAATGTCGGTCATTTGTCCATCCATGTCATGTTGCGTTTATGTATGCGAATTTAGTGACGGTTCACAAAAGTGCATTCAATATAGTGGACTTTGATGAGTCAAATACTGACAAATATTAGTCTGTCATAACTTATTTTTTTTTAAATATAAAATAAAATTAATTTGTGAGCAACTTCTCGTTCTTCTGAAGTTCTCGATATAGGGTCTTTCCTAACATCATAGAGAACCATAACAGCGTTAAACGCTTTCATGAACTCAACAATTTAGTTTGAAACGTACCTGCATACAGTGTGGGAGTGTCCCCCGGAATGTAGTGGGAGAGTACACCCGACGGTATACTAGTATTTTTATCCACATTACTGGTGTGGGGCAGATTCTGGATGTGGGAGTCCTTGTAACCCTCCTCGCTCTCATCATCAGGGAACTTGACATCCTCCATGCTGTCGCTCCCAACCCCATTATCTTCAGAATGAGGCTCATCATACTCCTGGTCACTATATCCACCGCCTTCTTCAGCACTATTCTCATTGCTGTGCTGATCCTGCAAGTCCACATAGCCTTGGAAGTAGTCTGTCTCTTCTGGCAAAGGTTTGGAAGGACGCTTTGTGGTGAACCGGTGGGGTTTGGGCTTTTGTTTGGGTTTCCTGTGGTGCTTGAGAACTTGCTGAGTTTGTTCAGGAAGAGTCGCGTTTCCTGCTTGTGAGTCTTTGTTAGGATTAGTATGGGAGTTAGTAGTGGTCGTTGTAGCGTTATCTGAAACTGTTACACATGCACCATAGAAACGGGTTAATCCTTGAGAAAATTATAAAACAGTTAGTTGAACCCAAAGATTTGTTTAATTTTAAACAACTTTCAACGGATTAAAAATCTTGAATACTTACTTACCCTCTAAACCACCTTCTTTCTACCATTACCAAACATGCTTTGTACCTCTCCCATTTTTTTTGTAAAATTATCTTTCTCTGTAGGTTATCTAACATTGAATAAATTAGAACTTTATTGAGTCAATCCTTACCTTCGAAACCACCCACCTTCTCTCTACCATTACCAAACATGCTTTCTACCATTTCCATTTTTTTGTGCAATTATCTTTCTCAGTAGGTTATCTAACATTGAATAAAATAGAACTGTATTGAGTCAATCTGAAACTCTTTCATTAAATCTAACTTTATGGACAATTCCACAACCACTGCATTGTTACCTTGTTTATTCCTGTAAGTGGCCTCACATCCTGGAACTATCTCTCTTTCTTGTGTTTCCTCACAGTTTTTTCGTGAGAGTCGAAATTCTTTGAGCAAAGTACCATCAGCACATCGAGGTCCGTTTGAACTTTCCCGATTTTCTGCGAGCCATGACTGAAGCCACAAGATGGAGCATGAACATTTAAGTGGATTGCCTGCATTGGAAAAGAGATTACATGGTTTACCGAGTGTACATACCTGTCAGTTATAAATTATAATCAATAATCATCATCAAAATATAGGACTTTTTTACAGTTCCATGAAATACTTGTATCATTAAAATGATATCGTAATAAATGTTTCTCTAAATGATATTTACATACCTTCAATGTCTAATTTAGCAATGTTGTTTCTCAATTTCACAAATGGTTGTTCGGGTAATGTTGTCATTTTGTTGTCTCGCAGACTGACCATCCTCAAGTGAGACATCCTATCAAACGGTTGCCCTTCTATGTTGCACAGTTTGTTGTTATCTAGCTGTAATGGAAAATTAGTTAAGAAGAATATTGAATGAAACGAGTGAAGTTCATAAAAACGAACATTTGAGCATTAAAAAAAGTTATCAAATTTGTGTTAATGTCTTTCGTAGTGTCACAACAACTCAAACTTGCTTTACTAAATCTTTGCTGAACTTGGGACTTGAACCACCGACCTGCAGGTTACCAGTCCGCCGCCTTATTGATCAAGGTACTGAGGTCGGTTACATTTGAGCATATGTATGTAATATTATATAAAACTAGGATTCTTTTAATTTAAATTTTCACTCACCGACTTAAGTTTCGCCTAACTCGTAGGCTTGATCACGATTACTGGACTGGTTAGTTTTAATGTTGCTGTTGCTGTGAAGATATAGGTTCTTTCTTATAGACCAGATATGGTAATGTGTCTATTATAGCATTTAAATTCATATTTGTTTCTACAGATCGATGGATGTATACCTGTTCCTGGCACATGATTTCTCGGAACTTATTACCTTTATACAGGGTGTTTCAGAAAAGTGTGCATTAATTTTAACCACGTATTTTATGTACCATTTTAGGGGGGGTCAACTCTATAACAAAATGGGTGAAAGTGCTTTAAAACAAAATGGGCGAAAGTGTTTTAAAATGAACTGGGTAACATTTCAATGTAGTTTATCGGAAACAAAATTGATAAGAAAACAAATAAAAACCACGAGCACTGCATACATTTCGCAATTTTATTTTATTAAAGCATACCTACCAAATGAAAAATCATCAATTTCAAATTTGAGGCACTTGTCTTGTTTTTAGAGAAAAGTTATTCCGACCTTATCCGTGTAAAATAACATGGTTATTCATTTGGCGAAAACAAAATTCAAATTCGATTAACCACCAAAAAAGTATGGCCTATTTTCTTTCAGTTAACCTCCCTGTGGCCGTCCCTGAAAGTGCAATGACCTCAATTCTCACATCAAAATAACGGCGTCACCTTGTATTGGGAGTCAATTTTTTTCCGCGTTTCAATAACTCTAACATGTAAGGCGTAATTCAAAATCTAAGGCTTTTTTAAAGAACCTTTAGAGATGTGTATCTCCCTTATGAAGCACTTTCGCCCATTTTGTTATAGAGTTGACCCCCCCTAAAATGGTACATAAAATACGTGGTTAAAATTAATGCACACTTTTCTGAAACACCCTGTATAGGAGGTCTACTTTTGTTTTCTTAAGGTCGTGTTCATCATTAATGAGGTGGTCTGCATAGTTCGATCTTCCTAGGGTGTTGTTTCTGGCAGCTGCAAGATGTTCTTCAGTTCTTGTTTTAATGCTTCTACGGGTCATACCTACGTATTCTGCACCACATTCACATGTTAGTTTGTATACACCACTACAATCTTCTTCTTTTATTTTGTCTTTTCTATTGAACAGTGAAGTTAGGTTTTTACTTTTAAATGCTGGTTTGTATCCATATTCTTTTATGATACTAGCTATAGGGTGTTCTAGG
The DNA here is from genome assembly GCA_024516035.1 of Bactericera cockerelli. Classification (NCBI taxonomy): domain Eukaryota; kingdom Metazoa; phylum Arthropoda; class Insecta; order Hemiptera; family Triozidae; genus Bactericera; species Bactericera cockerelli. The sequence goes on from CM044956.1 coordinate 34,208,404, forward strand.
CTTTTTACAAATGGTAAACCTACATATTTAATGGTTTTGATATCTCTGGTGGTGTATAGCATTCTTTCTACTTTATTCTTCAGGGTGTTATTGAAGACTTTTTTCATCTCATAGTTCGAGTAACCATTGTTATTACCAATCTTTTTTATTGTTTTTATTTCATTTTGAAAATTGACTTTACTAAGTGGTATCTCTAGTATTCTATGGTACATGTTTCTAAAATAGGACATTTTATGGTTATACATATGATAGGATGTTGCAGGTATAATAACATCTGTGTAACTTGGTTTTCTATATATTTGAAAAACATGTTTATCTTCGTGTATAGAAATGGTCAAATCTAGAAAGTTTATGCTTTTTCCTCCATATTCAAGTTCTAGAGTGAAGTTTTCAAATATTTTATTTATTTTTCTGGAGGAAAATGTCAAGTTGTCGTTTTGTACCTTTCCATAACATTAATATATCATCGACGTATCTATGTAGGTATATAATCTGGATTAGTAAGTTAGGGTTGAGTTTATGTATTTCTTTTTCAAATTGAAGCATGTAGAACTCAGCAAGTAACGGAGATAAAGGAGATCCCATTGGACAACCATTGTTTTGTTTATAACATTTGTTGTTGAACTGGAAATAGTTAATTTTATGTACTAATTTTAATCCTTCTATGATCTCTGATCTTTCACTCTCAGATAGATTGGAACTTTTTGTTAATTCTTCTTTTATTATTTCTATAGCTTTTTCAATTTTCACACTGGGAAACAGACTTTTTACATCCAATGATACTAGATTGCCGTTCGTTGGTATTTTTATATTATGTATCTTTTCTATCAAATCAAGGGAATTTTTAACCGAGTGTTGGGTTCTAAAATGTGGTATACTATTTTTAATGGTGGTACTTAGAAACTTTTCTAGAAGGTAAGTTGGAGATGTAACAGAACTTACTACAGGTCGTATGGGGGCTAGTGATATGTTTTCACAATTAACTTTATGAATCTTAAGGTTTCCATACATTCTAGGTGCTATGGGATTTAACATTTTCATTTTCAAAGGATAAGGTGATATTTCTTTCATATCTTTTAAGAATCGGTTTACTTCACCTTGTATGATTTTTGTTGGGTTGTTGGGAAGTTCTTCTATGGATTCATCATTTTGTATAAAATCCAACATTTTATCTTGGTATCTTCTTTGATCCATGATTATCAGTGCATTACTTTTGTCAGCTTTTGTCATTATTAAGTTATTATAATATTATTATTAAGAAGAATAAAGTAGAAAGAATGCTATACACCACCAGAGATATCAAAACCATTAAATATGTAGGTTTACCATTTGTAAAAAGCCTAGAACACCCTATAGCTAGTATCATAAAAGAATATGGATACAAACCAGCATTTAAAAGTAAAAACCTAACTTCACTGTTCAATAGAAAAGACAAAATAAAAGAAGAAGATTGTAGTGGTGTATACAAACTAACATGTGAATGTGGTGCAGAATACGTAGGTATGACCCGTAGAAGCATTAAAACAAGAACTGAAGAACATCTTGCAGCTGCCAGAAACAACACCCTAGGAAGATCGAACTATGCAGACCACCTCATTAATGATGAACACGACCTTAAGAAAACAAAAGTAGACCTCCTATATAAAGGTAATAAGTTCCGAGAAATCATGTGCCAGGAACAGGTATACATCCATCGATCTGTAGAAACAAATATGAATTTAAATGCTATAATAGACACATTACCATATCTGGTCTATAAGAAAGAACCTATATCTTCACAGCAACAGCAACATTAAAACTAACCAGTCCAGTAATCGTGATCAAGCCTACGAGTTAGGCGAAACTTAAGTCGGTGAGTGAAAATTTAAATTAAAAGAATCCTAGTTTTATATAATATTACATACATATACCTAACAATTTGGATTTCTAATATGAACCTAATAACAAATAATTCCACATTTGAGCATACCTTATTATAAAACAGTCTATGGAATTTCGTTTCAACTCTGAATCAACATATAAAAATACATATCTATTATTTAAAAAAATGTAATTATATCTTTTAAAACATACTCTTTACCATTAAAAGACATCTACATCTCGCATTTCCTTTGACCCTCTAGTTTCATTCCAAAAATACGCTGTTAATATGAGTTTTTTCCTACGTGGAACGTGCAATCCCAGTGATTTCCCTTACCTTAAGCATGACCAAGGAATCCATGGTCTGCATGCTGTCCGTGTCAAAGTAAGATATCTTGTTGTGGCTCAGATCCAGGATCTCCAGGTTGTGCATTGAGTGCAGACCACACTGGTCCAGATTATTTAGCTGATTACCGCTCATGTTGACCATGAGTAAGTTAGGACACGAAGTAAAGGCGTCCGAAGCCAATTCCTGTAATAGAAACGGAGAGGTACCAGCTGTTTTTGAACCGTTTCACTTCACAGATGTTGCCAAAACTAATCTCTATATATAAAACAGAAAAAAGGACTACCTACCTACCTACCTACCTACCTACCTATGTTTGTTTGTTTGTCCGGAGTTGTTTAGCCAAAACGGTAAGAGATAGCGAAAAATGTCTCAGAATTGACCCCCCCAAAACCATAATCGCTTTGTCCGGAAAAATTATAAAAAGTTCAAAAAGGCATTGCTGTCCAGCAGTACGGCCATGCCTTAGTAAATTTGAAATTTAGTCCCGTTGCAAAGCACGGGCAAACGGCTAGTTATCTATAAAAGAATGGATGCGTTTGGTGTAAAGATATATTACCAACACAAACGAAGTTTACCGAGCACATAATTTACCGGACAAATGGAGGAGTTATAGGTCAAGACAACCCGAAGTATAATAATAATAACAATATTGCCTTATTTATACTGCACGATTAAGACTGATAATGAGTCCCATTATTCCAGCAGTAAGCCCAATTGTCATCTGTCATTAGGTTAGAAACTATGATTCCTGGCATCAGCTATTGCCGATACAACAATTACAATGATCCAATTACCTGCAGTGAATTTTCTTGAAGCTCCAAACTTTGTAGGGAGGGAAGATTGCTGAGTGCAGAGCTTGGAATTGACGCCAGTTTGTTACGGGCAAAGCTAAGGGCCAACAGGTTGGGCAGTGATTTGATGCTGTGAGTTGCCAAGTCTTCGAGCTCGTTGTTTTCCAGGTCTAGAATCTCAAGCTTTGCCAACTTGTAGAAGGTGTTCTCAGCGATGCGCTTGATCCGGTTCTGGGGCAGGTATAGCTCAGTGAGGCTAGGCATGGATGCGATGGATCTGGACTGAAGTTGAGTGAGACGATTGTTGCCGAGGTCCAGGGTCTTCAACTTGGGAAGCGAAGAGAGAGTGTTGGGGAATTCGGTCAGGGAGTTGTGGGAAGCGTAGAGCTCTTGGAGATCTCTAGAAGTTGAAGAGAAAATTTGCGTGATTTTGAGCAATATCTTATCTCGATTACTACCAAACTACCTATATTAACTGAGTTATTTAATTCCAGTAATGATTGGAACAAATCCTTCATTGTGTGATATCGATGTGTATTGAATGGCTCATATCTCATATCAGGTAAAACATTAGGTCGGGATGAACAAGTTTCTTTTTTTGTTGATCGGCTAAAAACTAGTTAAAAAGATACTCGTTAACTATTACAGGATAAATCAAAAAGAACTCACGTATTGTTAGACAATGCTGAGAAGTTGATGTCGGTCATGTGATTTCGGCTCACATCAAGGCGTTTCAGTAAAGCGTTCCTTTTCAGCAAATTATGAGGAATGTTTTCAATCCTGTTCCCCTTCAGACTGAGTTCAACCTGGAACGAATAAATATCGAAAATAGATGATCTATTCTGAAGATACTTACAGAATGTTATTATTGAATGTTGCCATTTGTCTCAAAAGACAATGAAAAAGGTTGCCTGAAAACAATCGTATTGTGAAGTTACTTTGACAAGGCGACTTCGTAATCAGCCATACATAACTCCATTGAATAAAGCCGCACACTGTGAGTGAGTGTCTGTGTAATGTAAAGAAAGTAAATACGAATGAATGGAAGGTTAATATTTTACAGCCAGATTTCCAGTAATACTTAGCTGAAAACTAAAATAAAAACAATGTACTAACCAGCTGAGGCAAGGGATTCAAAGCCTCGTCATGTATGGAGAGGACTCTGTTGTTGTGCAGATCCAGAGCCTGCAAGTTGTTGAGTCCATTGAATGAGTCAGCATCAATATGGACCAAGTTGTTCCTTCCAAGTCTCAACCATCGCAGAGAGGTGAGACCTGTCATGCTGTTGGGCGGAATACGGTGAATACCATTGTCTGTAACATGAAAAAGATATCTAAATGTACCTTTGTTCATTTCTATTTTATGTCACTGTCACCAAATAATATAACTAAAGCTTGTAAAAAGAAGAGCGGTATGAGAGGAACCAATTTCTAACGAAAAAAAAACATACTACGATTTCTATCACATTAATGCTGACTTGTAGAGTCTACTATGGCACATGGCACATCAACTCAGTATAAAGAGGATATGAAGAGAAAAGTCATATTTCAAAAAGTTTTGGAAGCTTGCTAGACAAACTTACTTATCTCTACTTTGGTCTTCCTTTTGATCTTTGTCTTTCAGGTTTGTATTGCCATATCTGTCTAATCTGTTGGATCATCATCATCATAGGCTGGCGTCATCGTGAACGATGCTAGCCAGACAGTGGAGCAATGACTCAGCACTTCTACTCCTGTCTTTACAAGGAGGCTAATAATTGACAAGGCCCCCCCAGAACCAAGCCAATGCTAGTCTACTCCCTGTTTATAGTACCCCAGCCAGACTGCTGGTCTACTCACTGTTTATAGTTGGATTTTTGGTGGATACATTTAAAAAACTAATCTTAAGTTGTACTTGAGAAGCAACTTGTAAGAGTATTCACCTGAGAGGTCCAGCAGCTTGAGCGTGTGCAGCTGCAGGTCGGGCGAGGAGGCAGAGGGCAGGTTGTCTATCTGGTTCTGAGAGGCGTACAGGAACTCCACCGCCCGGGGTAGCACCGGCACCTGGCGTACTCTGTTGTGGCTCACGTCCAGCTCATACAGGCTCTGGATGGTGGTGAACGTGTGAGGGTAGATCATGTCGATGTCGTTGAAGGAAATGTTGACGTACCTGTAGACATAATATAATAATAATATCGCCTTATTTACACTGCCCGATTAAGACTATTAAAGTCCCAATATTCCAGCAGTAAGCCCAAGACATATTATTATGTGGTAAAAATCCCAAATGGGAGGATAACTTGTCATGTCCCGGCTGGGTTTCGAACCCACGACCTCTGGAATCTCTGGATTCACAGAGTGCCGCCTTTACCACTGAGCTACCGGGACAATTATTGAGAGGAGAAGCAATCATTATAATAGACCTTGGTTACTTGCCTCAGTGTGTAGTGACCGTGGCTGAGTGGGCGGCTCGGCTTGCATGCAGGTGATCCAGGTTCGAGCGTCGGAAAATTATTCAAATCATAAAAAATACATATATGTACATGGTTGCTCGTAGCTCAATAAGGACACAGCATGGTCAGACTCAAGACCGTCCTTACGGTAATTCCTAACAAAGCCGTAATTTGACATCTTATCTTGAACGAAAAATATCTATTGATAGACTATCAGTATGAAGTAATAGATGAAACTATCTTTAATAATAATAATAATAATAATATCGCCTTATTTATACTGCCCGATTAGGACTATTAAAGTTCCATTATTCCAGCAGTAAGCCCAAGACATATTATTATGTGGCAAAAATCCCAATTGGGAGGATAACATGTCATAGGTATAATTTACATACTCAAGGGCCAGGTTCCCGATGAAGGTCATGGGGTCAATGGTGTTGATGATGTTACCGCTGAGGTCCAAACGTCTGAGTGAAGGAAGACTGGCCAGCACCCGGTGGTCCAGCTTTTGAAGTCGGTTGCGAGATAGATCTAGACCCTGAGGAAGAGGAAATTGTTAATAATACAGAAATGAGTGGGATTAGGCTACTACAATTATCAGCGTATACAATGTATACATAAGTAAAAACCTTACTGGCCTTAGCCTTAGGACTGAATGTTTAGGGCGTTTACTAAGTGAACCAAATGTAAGTCTTTGAGCTCTCATATACAGCTGATAGGTTAGGCCCTAGACTAGCGAAAAATACTGATTAAAGAAGAAGTTTATTTATATAAATCCAAATAATCTTCTTCTTTCACTTTGCCTTTTCCCAAACCTACTTGGGTCGGCATTGGTCAACCTCGTCCCCACGGTTGAGGTTGTATAGTTCTCGTACTGCTTCCACGTTTTACGGGTTGATGGCCTTCCCAACTCCAAATATGTTAGGGGGACAACGATTTGTGTTATTGTTTTTTGACCTGATTCTGGCCTGGATATAAGGCAAATGATTAAGGTTATTAAATACACATACAAACAAATTTAGTTTGCAGAATTTTTTCGATGCTTTGTTCTTCACAAAGTCGTACCTTCAAAGAGGGTAGATTCCAGAGTGGGAACTCGAGAAAGTTGGACAGACTGTTGTTGGCCAGTCTCAGCTCCCTCAGAGAAGGCATGTTGGAAAACACCTCCCTGCCAATTCGGATGAGGTTGTTGTTCTCCAGATGTAGCATCTCCAGCTTGTGGTGCCCCCGCAGTGTGCCTGACACGATGTCCTGGAATCTGTTGTACGACAGGTCCAGATATCTGAAACGACACCGGCTTGATTATTTTATGCCCAGATTGTAATCAGAAGTTAGGAAAAAATACAATAGGTTAACCACCAACTTGGATGGTTGCTTTATGATTGGAACTACAAGTAAATTTTAGTAAGGAAAGTAAAATAATTCATGTACAAAGGATTAAATTTCTATTGATCAATTCAAAAAATGCATTCACCTAATTTACAAGAGTGTTACATATGGTTCAGCTATTCGACTAACTGCTTACATATTGACTGCAACAATGTAAAACTCCCAGTCCAGAAAGCAAAATAATAATTCCACAACTATCGGAATGAAACAACGGAGATCATTTCTTAAGGGTTGGGTGGAAGAGATTGCCACAGGCAATAACCCCGCCCTTTAGGTAGGACAAAAGTGTTATTTTCTTTTTTAATTATTTATTTGTTCATTTGTTTGTTTTTTCTTAATTTTATACTGTTACCATTGTACTCTGTCCTCCTAATCAAGCATACTATAATAATAAGACTTTACCTCAAATTGGGGAAGGCGCTGAAGATGATCCTGATCTGATGGGGGTGTTCCATGTCATTGTTGGATAGGAGCAGCTCCTCCACTGAGTTGGCTCCGGTGGGGAGCAAAGGCTCTGGGTCCAGATTCCTCAGGCGGTTGTTACTCAGGTCCAGGCTTCTCAGATTTGGTAACCTGGGATAGAAATACGAGTAGATGGAGGGCTATGAAATATATGTCAAATTAGTATTGAGCAAATATCCATGGATTTAGCTTGCAAACATACTTTCAATTCAATTCAATTTATTTTATTTTATTGTGAACTTATATTATACAAAATGTATGTACAACATAAGAGATAAAGTATATTTTCTGTCTTTGTCTAGCTAGATTTCAAAACCAGCTAGACTTTTTGGATTTACATAATATGTCTTTCCTCTTCATATAATTTTCTAATGTACCTACTGAGTTGATGGTCCACGTATCATCATCATCATCATCATAGAGTGGCGTCATCGTGAACGATGGTTGCATCGTACCACATATCATCATTTGAAAATTAATTTAACTACGCAATTAAAAAAAAATATTTAACGAAACTAAATTGTATTTTAAAAGCACTTCGAGTCTCACCTATGGAAAGCACCTCTCCTGACTTCAACAATGAGATTGTCGTTCAGGTACAGGTCCTTGAGCGATGGAATGTCCACAAAGGTAGCCTCCAGGAGCCTGTCTATCCGATTGTGATCTAAGCGGACGATGGACAAGCTCTGCAGATCTCTGATGGCCAAACCCACCTGAGTGGCATCGGTGAAGTCATTGTACGACAAGATAATCTCGGAGAGTTGAGGTAGTCGGTTGAGTGCGCGCGGCTGCATTGCGTTGATACCTGAGGAGGTATAGATGATGTTAAGTCACAACAAAGGAAATAAGATGAAAGATAAGAAGAATGTTGAACTAAGTCTGAAGGGGAACAGGCTTGAAAACATCTCTCACAATTTGCTGAAAAGGAATACTCTACTGAAACGCCTTGATGTGAAGAATGTTAGAGGTTAACGTACATATATCGTAAAATATTTTGTATGAAGTGTTTACAGCTGTACAAACTGGAAGTCCAAACCGAAACTTAGCAAGTAAGAGTTAAAAAGGAAGTAATTTTGGTATAAAGTATTTTTATTATAATTTCTACATCAGCTGGGTTATCATCAAAAGACTTTCAAGTAAACTACCAGAACCACTGTCTTATTATACTGTTCAGTATATCAGTATAAATAGAAAAGTGAGAAGTTGTACTAAAAGTATTGCTTGACAAAAGTCCCAATCGACTTATTTTTTTTTTTTTTTAGCATTGGTCCAACGAAGCAATTTTACAAGCTCCACTTACAAGAACAATGAGAAGAAGTAAAGAAAGGGAGAAAAAAAAAAAATAAAAAAAATTATTGCTTGACATAGGTAAGTCCCGATCGACTTATTGCTTGACTCAAGTCCCGCTCACCACAGTTGGTCAGGTTCAGCATGGTGAGGCGCGGCAGATCGTGCAGGAAGTCATTGTCGAGGACTTTCATCCTGGGGGAGTTGATGATGTGGATCTGCTCCAGGAAGGGCAGGCCGAAGAAGTTGCTGGCGGGATACGCTCTACGGCGGGCGCCTGGATCTGGATGTAGCGCACGCGTCCCAGCCCCGACATGGTGGGCACGCGTGTCAGGGCGCCCCCTAGGATGGTGATGGCCTCCAGACGTGGCAGAGTGAGCAGGGAGTCCTCGGGGATGCTCTTCAGATCTGACTCCACCAGGAACAGCTCGAGGAGGGAGGTCTCCAGTCCTGAAAATATTGATCATAATAATAATAACCACCAGGCGAGGTTAATGCTCAAAGCATTTTCTAACACCTAACCCTCAGAGTCTTATTATTATGTGGTCACAAACTCAAATTAACGAGGATAAATTCATGCACTGGGTGGGATTCTAACCAACGGATCCCTACGCTACCTGGATTATCAGACTAGCGCGTTAACCACTTGACTACCAGTGCACCTAGCCCGTGCACCAGTGATCATGGTGTCGAGATAGAGAAAACTGAAGGTCTATAAAAGCCACCCATAAACTGATCTACTACACTAACTTATTTGCATATACATTAAGGGCGGAATTAATAGACGTTTTTGTAATACCTCTTTGGCGCTAAATCTAGATTTTGCGTATAGTTTTAAATGGGCAAATCAGTGCATAAGTCATGACATTTATTAATTTCACCCTGAGCCTTAAAATTTTCACATGATTTTCCTTCGTTTACGGCTCTCAATAATTTCTGTTGAATGAAAAACTCATGCCTAATCAGACTTATTATTTCAAGAAGAAACTAATGAGCTAAAGAAAGCTCTTATGAATACTCTTTATTCATATGAATTTTGTAATAAGAGGTATAAGTATAAGTAGTGTTTTATTTAGACTGTCAGCGCAAGACAGGTAGTCCCATTATGCCAACAGTTTAACAAAGCACCTCTTTATTTGGTAATGGTTCAAAAAAATTATGTGATTTATTTCTTATATTTTTGCCAAGTGCAATTTAACACTTATATTTCCTCATGAAGTTTACCAGAAAGCCAGTTGGTGGCCACTCGCTCCAGATTGTTGTTCCTGAGCATGAGCCGTAGGATCTTGAGGGTGCCAAACGCCTGCCCCGGCAGCGAGGGCAGCCGGTTGTTCTCTACTATCATCTCGTCGATAGGTTGCGTGATGAGGCGGGACGCTACCTTCATAGCCTGCAGGACGCTCTCTAGGTCGCTGTGGCTGCACCTGAGGGAGGAGTTTTAATTGATTCAAAATACACTTTTCTTCTTCTTCTTTTACTTTGCGTTTTCCCAAACCGACGTGGTGTCAGAATTCGGCATTGGTCAGCCTGTTCCTCATAGTATAGTATAGTAGTGCTTTATTTAGACTATCGGCTCGAGAGAAGAAGTCCCATTACGCTAACAGTTTAATATAGCACCTCTTTATTTATTGTAAATTTTTTACATGACTTTAGATTTTTACTCATGGTTGAGTTTAATTAAAAATGCCTCTCTATAATTTATAGATACCTTTACTAGGTACCAATAGAAAGTAAAAAATATTTTGAAGTAGTAAGGTAATGCCACAAAGTATTTCTGATCGTCTAGTTATGTTACAACTTACAAAGCAATTTTACCGAGGCAAGATGTAGTTGCATCCATTGTAAACAATTCTGACCAAGAAAAGCCTGTTTCCTGGAAAAACAAGTTTATACGGCCCCACTAGCACTAATGAGTCCCATTGTTGTAGCAGTAAGTCCAAGACGTATTTTTATGATGTCAAAATCCCAAATGGGTGGATAATTTGTCATGACCCTCTGGGTTATTTTTTTTTTCTTTCGATTTAGGCACTTTAACTCTGTCAGTTGACATGTCGTTTGCGCCGATTCCTTGGTGTGTTAAACAAGTGTATATAGTTTAATTGTTTTCAGATAGTTCAGAAGGGAATCAGCGCTCTCGACGGAGTCTGATAGAGCTGGAGGCACAGGTAGAGAGGTTTTCTTCTTCAAATTAGATCGAACTTCATCAGTTGACAGTGGAAAAGACTTTCTTCAGTAGCTACACGTGTATTACTCACCAGACCTGAATCTCGTCCCCTCGGGAGGAGCACCTACACGGCAGCAGCTCATCCTCCTCACTGGGACACCCTGCCTGGACCAGACAGGATGACGTCATAAAGACCACAAGGGCCAGAGCGAGTGCGATCCGCATTGCGACATGTCAAACCTGCCTGCGACACAGAAAAGAAGAAATACCGTCTATCAAAAGTTATTAAATCTCAGGACAGCGCAAACGACCTGTTGCACACTCGAGTAAAAGCGTCTCACTAGAGAAAAAAAGAAGAAGTGTGTTGACAAAGGAGTAGAAAATATATTATGTACTACGAAGATTCATGCATGAATGTATACTACATACAGCACATATAGCTATGAATAAAAAATAAGAAATATTCAACTTGATAAAAAGTGACCTAGAGATGGAAAACCAAAGACTACTCGTAAGTCCGATCATAATCATTGTTAAAAAATGCATATTTTTTGTACAAGTGGAGCAAAATATCTTTGATTAAAATGGCAAATTAAGATTAAGTGCAGCATCGTACACTGCTGGGATTTACCTTTCAAATATATTGATTACTGGCATCCCTTTGAAAGATAAATTGGCAATCTAAGACAGAAGACACACTAATCTGTCTCATGAATCAGTATTAATCGGTTCATCTCCAAGTCACTCTGTATCTCAGCCATCTTCAGAATCGTGCCACTCTTTAATCTACCAGATACAATTAACCAATGTGTTCCAAACATACAACCCGTGAGAAAACTCGTGTTCGTAATGGTCTAATGGCAAGACACACAATAAAAGAATGTGTTTGTTTTCTCAGTTTTTTCTTGTGCCATGGTGTCGATGTTCACCGTCGCGGGGAAAGTGTCGCAGTCATCTCCGGATAAGTGAGGCCTAAATCCGGCTGCGTTTTTAATTACTTTCCATCTCTTCAGTAAGGTGAAGACACTCTTACTTTCATTTGATTGACATGTTGGTTCATTACCGGAAAAGCACTGAAAATAGTTGGTAGTGGTTCAGTAGTATATGAGGTGCTGCGTACTGCGGGTTCTTTTTTTTTTTTTTTTTTTTTTAAGTGGGGTTTAACGTCGCTTTCAACTGCCATGGTCATATCACGACGGGGGTTTTACCCTCCATTCGCAGGAAACTCACAAACCTGCTACTCACATTGACCTCACCCAGCCTGAGTGGGGCCGGGAAAAGCCAGCGTCACGAGAATTAGAATTTGAATGGTCACCCATCCAAGTCTTAACCTCGCTGGATGTCGCTTAACTTCGGTGTTCTGAAGGGAACCGGTGTATTCAACATGCCATCGACGCTGGCTTATACTGCGGGTTCTGGTCCTCACCAATTCATGCGTTTGAGATATTTTGATTAACACCTTATTAGATAGGTATAACCCAGCCAGATGAACCATGTTTCTGGGTAGCACATGATGAACATTATCTTTTCAAGTTTCAAAAGAGTCAAAATGACAACGGCAGTTTTTAGTGGTCCTCAGTGATATAAAAAGTATATAACCCAGCCAGATGAACCATGTTTCTGGTAGCATATTAGCAATATATTATGCTAAAGATGAACATTATCTTTTCAAGTTTCAAAAGAGTCAAAATGACAACTTCATTTTTAGTGGTCTAATGATATAAAAAGTAAAAGTAAATCTAATTAAAAACCTACTCCGATCAAATTTGAAATCCTTAAAATGTCAAAAAAATGAGGCTTAATGGCTTTGATATATCTATTTAACAATCGAAAAATATTCAATAAACAGAATTTTTCCACATGGTAAAGTGGGATGGACTGGTGGGTACAACAACACCTCTTCCAATGCTCTAGTTGGAAGACACTTTAATAAGTTATTAAAATCATTTAAACCAAGAACCATCCAGCCAGCGTCGATGGCATGTTGAATACACCGGTTCCCTTCAGAACACCGAAGTTAAGCGACATCCAGCGAGGTTAAGACTTGGATGGGTGACCATTCAAATTCTAATTCTCGTGACGCTGGATTTTCCCGGCCCCACTCAGGCTGGGTGAGGTCAATGTGAGTAGCAGGTTTGTGAGTTTCCTGCGAATGGAGGGTAAAACCCCCGTCGTGATATGACCATGGCAGTTGAAAGCGACGTTAAGCCCCACTTAAAAAAAAAAAAAAAAAAAAAAAAAAAAAAAGAACCATCCATTATAATATTCAGATGAATACCAGCAAGCCACCACACCATATGCGTAAGCTAGGTACCCATCGACACCTGATTTAATTACCAAGATCTTTCCAATCATTACCTATGGTAGGTACCAAGTTTTTTTGCATTACCTATAGTCATGAGTACCGTAGGTACTTGCAATAAGTGTGTGTAGCCTCCGTTTCAAGGATTAGGTAAGTGAAGAAAACTCAATCTTTGTTTATTCAGATGCTATCTCGAAAGTTTCGAAACCCGCTGACCATAGCATTCGGTTACTGGCACAGTGTGCCACTGTTCTACAATACTGCCTGACGATGAGCCAAGTTCCGCGCCGTAAACTGGTTTAATAATACCTGCAATATTTGAATATTTATGATTACTAAAATGAAAATAATTGAAATTTAGAAATGCAATCAGTGCAAGTTAATTGATTAGTAGGAAAAAAAATGGGTAAATCTGAAGGATGATGAGTGGCAGCAACGATTTTTTTTCTTCTATTTTCTCTATTTTGCTCCGAAAATCATTCTATTCATATTTAATGGGTAGATATAGCTAACTATACACTTTGTACAGCTGAGGTTATCAATGTTTAGAACATCAATAAAAATTTACATGAAATAAAAACAGCTGCAAATAGCACAGTATAAATCAATCATAATATATTTGAAATCTTATTTCTATTATGCATCAGTCTGGTCAGGCAACTGGAGAGGTAAAGTCCGAATTCTTACCTACACAGTCATAACAAGACTCAAGTGATGAACCCTGGGAACTTAGCCTTGCAGCACATGAGGAAATCTGAAACGAAACAAAGAGATAAAGCAGGATTAATGCAGGAGAACATTTGACACATTCACAGTATAAATTTAAGAGCACAACAATTCCATTTGTCACGTATAAATTCGACATGGCCAATTGGCCAAATTTATATATTGATGTACTACCCAAATTTGGTTGTATTTTTTGAAATGTCGATCCAACTCTGTGATCAACGTCGATCTGGTAATCCAGAGTTCGCGGGTTTGAAACCTAGCCCAAACATGACAAACTATCCTCTAATTTGTGATTTTGACCCCATAATAATACGTCTTGAATTACTGGTGAAATAATGGGACTCGTTACTCTTAATCGGGCAGTATGAATAAGGCGATAATTACCATTATCCAGAAGTTAGATAATGCTAAAAAAACAAAAATCACTTCTCGCTAATCAGAGAGAAGGATGCTAAAAAAACGGACCTCATGCTTTCGATCTAGCGTCTGGTTCATTTAAAATTAAAAAGCCAGTGTCAGCGCCGATGGCACGTTGAATTCGCCAGTTCTCATTCTGTCACTGAAGATAAATAACGCCAAGCGAGATTCGGACTTGGATGAGTGACCAATCTTATTCAAACCCTCTTGATGTCATATTCCCGTCCTCACTCAGGTTGGGTGAGGTTAATATTTGAGTAGCTGATTTGTGAGTTTCCAGCGAATGGAAGGTACAACCAACCCCCGTCGTGATATGACTCTGCACTTGAAAGCTACGTTTAATTTTTTTTAACATTCTGTGAATTTCTTTTGTCTGGTGTTCAGATTATCTGTGACCTGTGTCATACACCCCCATACTTACTTGTCTTGACTAACTAACTGAGGTTCATATTTACAGAATCCAAACCTACTTCGATAAGCAAAAATGATTATTTGCATAATTAAGCGATCGCCTTAACATCTGTCAAGTACGTGCAGATATACAGCAGCTAGCTAGCACAGTGATACACAGGTATAGCATGGTGTTTCGCTAGGTATCGTTAGAGGGTCAGTCCACTGAAATGGAACAGCTTGGAAACAATTAGGATTGAAACAGACATGCAAAAGATTAGAACAATTAAGAGATATTAAGATAGGCGGTGTTCGGGTGTAATTATTATAAATACTTATTTGTATTTTGCTGCTTACGTAACGGATATAAATAATAATAATAATAATAAAGGTAGCTAGGTACCCTGAAGTAATGTGTATAAATGTCAGATCTGACTCATGTCTGTACCAATAGGTATATATGCCGCTTTCCTGTTATGGGATAGGTTGCAGGCACATGGCTAAGGCAAAACTTACATACAAAACACTTTTCAGAGTAAATTTGTACTCTTTGTGGGTAATTTCCGTTGAAAGTTGATTTGCACTATTTACGTATCATTCATTATGACCGACCGCTACTTTGACAGTTCATTATTGCTGGACAGACAACCGAGCTATTCGCGTAAACCTCACCTAGCCTGGATGGGCGAGGTTGAATTATTATTTAAAAGGATATTCAAACTCATGATCTACAGGAGTCGGACGAAAACAAAACACGGGCTTCCAAATGCCTCGAGGAAGTATCTGTCCGGATCAGAGTAAGTTAAAGTCCTTCTTATAATCTCCATACGACCATGCAGGTAGAACCATAACGATGTATTTCTATTTTCAATTAAAAAATATTAGCCATTTGAATGCACCATTTCTCGTATTAGAATCACCGACGTTAAGGTCTAGCGAATTGGAGACTTCGTGATGCTGGCATTTAGGCCTAATTCAAGCTGGGTGATGTTAATATGGGTAGCAGATTTGTGAGTTCCCTCCGAATGGAGGGTAACACCCCCGTCTGGAGATGACCGAGCTGTTGATTGGGACGTAAAACCCTAGTTATTCCAGTGAATAATAAAAAGTCGAAATCCCTAATCGCAGAAGGTTTTTTTTAGTAGAGTTTAACGTCGTTTTTCAACTGCATGGTCATACATGACGGGGGTTTTACCCTCCATTCGCAGGAAACTTACAAACCTGCTACCCACATTGACCTCACCTAGCCTGGGTTGGGCCTTCGCTGGACGTTGCTTAACTTCGGTGATCCTACGAGAACCGGTGCATTCAACGCGCCATCGACGCTGGCTGTGAGAAGGTTTTGTAAATGCACTTCGTATAAAAAAGTATCTAACACTTTAGTTGATAGTAACCAATCTTATATTTTGTATACAGGGTGGTCCAGAAAGTTTGCACCAAAATGATAGGGGTAATAAAAGAGACCATTTCTAACAAAAATATTCCCGGACATTTTCCTTTATTTTTTGTCGTTTTCAAAATGGCGGCCAAAAAGTGTGTTTTTTAAATATGTGCGTTCAGAACGTTGACAGCCTAAATGAGCATGATCATTAAAACATTGAACGGGTTAATTTAACTTATTTTAATTAAAATTTTATTTTCAATTCAAAAATGCAATCCGTTTTTTTCTAGGTGGTACAGAAAAAAATAAAAAAATCAAAAGCCAACCAAAGTCGGAATATTTGAAAAACACACGTTTTGGCCGCCATTTTGAAAACGACAAAAAATAAAGGAAAATGTCCGGGAATATTTTTGTTGGAAATGGTCTCTTTTATTACCCCTATCATTTTGGTGCAAACTTTCTGGACCACCCTGTATAAAAAAACTAACTCACCTAATACTTACATCCCGACACATACCATTTTACTTACTACTTTCTTACGACTCATCTTCCTTTCCCTCTACTTCTAGTATTCACTCTTGAAGATCTTGGCATGAAAAACTTTGAAAGGATTCACCTGGTCAGTCAAGTAGGCTAAGCGTCTAACTGGTTCGCTGGTTTCCTTAAGCGTACTCACAGATGTGAGTCATGCACTCGAGCCATACACCGGATTATGAGACGCTAACATATGTGCAAATACATCAACTCTGTACTTAAGGTATTGGATTAGGTATTTGTGAAGTGAATCTTTATGGCAAATTTTCCTACCAGGTGATCAAAAAGTAGGTAATGTTTAACATGCTGATCACATTACCTATTTTTTGAATGGAGGCTAGTGGTTTTTTCCTCTTTCTAACTAATTATTTTCAAGTTAAATTCATATTTCTAATGTCCCGGGGATATATTCACAGCTTCATTCATAGTCAACGTAACTCAAATTTTACTTATCTCATTGGTATATCTCGCGGTAGATTTCGCGGTATTTGCAAATAATTTCGCGGTATTCACAAAGGATCACGCGATATTTGCGAAATATCTATCGCTTTTCCCTATGTTCTCGGATATTCTTCTAATATTCACGTATGATCTCGTTTTATTTTATTTTTGTTGTTTCTTTGTAAGTATGTACCTCCAAGCTACTAGAAGGTATACTTTCCCGGCTATCTCACGATATACACAAATAATCTCTTTGTATTGGCGGATTCTCGCCGTATTCAAGAAAATATATCAGAATGGCGAATTTGAGATTGCGAAGTATTGTGTGAAATATTATTATTAAAATTCTCCAAACATCCATTTATTTAATGTTATAATATTTCCCCTACGCGCCTTGAGGCTGGGACTCGGGACCCGAGAACTACGAAGCCTGGGAAGAGAATTGGGGGTCATCCCCTCTAAAATACATTGAAGAAAATATAGCAGCAAACGCAGCGTAGCGTACAGGCGTGTACTTTGATGGGGGTAATAGTAGATATCTTTTTTTTTTTTTTAAGTGGGGTTTAACGTCGCTTTCAACTGCCATGGTCATATCACGACGGGGGTTTTACCCTCCATTCGCAGGAAACTCACAAACCTGCTACTCACATTGACCTCACCCAGCCTGAGTGGGGCCGGGAAAAGCCAGCGTCACGAGAATTAGAATTTGAATAGTCACCCATCCAAGTCTTAACCTCGCTGGATGTCGCTTAACTTCGGTGTTCTGAAGGGAACCGGTGTATTCAACATGCCATCGACGCTGGCTGTAGATATCTTTAATGGCCTAAGAAAGAATTCCGATAAATTCTAGGCATGACATTTTTGTTAATGAACATTTTTTTTAGGAGAGGTACAGATGACAAATTTTATTTAGCACAAAGTGGTGACCTAAAATGTAATGATAATCCTAGTTGATGTGGACTTTACCGCATTTGATTTCCCAGAAGGCTCCTGCCTGATTTATGAATTAAAGCCACCGGAATCACCTATAGGATTCACGCTGGAATGATGAACACCTGGATCAAGATAAACAACACCTATATGTAATATTCAACTCCCAAAATTATCCATTGTTCAAAAATGATGTAAGAGATGGCCATTGTCCAGCCTGGAATTCAGCATGCCTAGGTGGGTGTTGACCACAACTTAGGCAATGGATTTGACCCAATTTTTATTTCCTTGAAACTTCGAGTCACAGATCTGATATGTAGGTCTTTAAGAAGTCCTTGCATGACATTTTGAAAGTTCACCTAATAAGAAATCCATTTGTCAGCGTCGATGGTGCGTTGAATGCACCTGTTCTCGTAGAATCACCGAAGTTAAGCAACGTCCAGCGAGGTGAAGACTCGTGATGGCATTCCGGCCCAATCTCACCCAGGCTGGGTGAGGTTAATGTGGGTAGCAAGTTTGTGAGTTTCCTGCGAATGGGTAACACCCCCGTCGTGATATGACCATGCAGTTGAAAGCGAGGTTAAAAAAATCCATTTTCATATAAAGGTAAAATTTCAAGGTAAATCTGATTTCCTTGAGCAAGACTCTCTTCACTTCTCATGTGGGTAGCGCAGCATTACCAAGAGTCTCCTTTACTTTTCTAAATTCTTATAATTATTTGCTGTATACTTTGGTAAAGCGGCCAATGGTTGTTACTCATACAAGTACCTTCTCAGTTTTCCTCATGAGTTTTGAGTTCAACTTGGACATAATAAGTACAGATTAAGAAATTTCCTAACCAGCCGGAATTGAAACCCAGGTCCCCTGCGTGCAAGCCCTCGGCCACCGTGACTACTGATAAAAAAAGTATAAGGAAAGTAGAAAAGATTTTTCGACCTGATTTTTTTTAGATAAAAAAACTACAAAATGGGTTTTGCCATGCAAAATTGTCAACTAATAAATCTGCATACGTTACGTCAACAAAATGCATAACAGATTCATGCAACAGACAACAGATAGTTACAATATAAATTTCTTTTTGAAAAACTCACCAAAAATTACGAGGAATAACTGTCAAGAGCTCGCAGTAGTTGAAATCCAAAAGGAGCACAATTTACTCACTCAAAAATAAACTTTTGGTCACACAAAAATTAACAACTTTTTTAACGTAATCTACAAATGTCACGCACGTAGATATGTTATTATCAAGAAGAAAAAAAAACTTAAATCGATAAAAGTAATTAAAATAGAAAACTGATAGAACCACTGGTAGCCAAGTATCTGAACCTCTTGTTAGCAAGTTACTGATAGTGGAACAAGTGCACTATCTGTACATTCTGTACACATCCTCAAGTCATGGTCCGTCAACCAAAACCAAAATAATCTTAACAAAGATCTTCTCCATGGAGTCATATCCAGAACCGAACATAAGAGAAAAGGAGGTGTAGAGAAGGTAGGGGAGGTGGAAATATCCAGAACCGAACATAAGAGAAAAGGAGGTGTAGAGAAGATAGGGGAGGTGGAAATATCCAGAACCGAACATAAGAGAAAAGGAGGTGTAGAGAATATAGGGGAGGTGGAAATATCCAGAACCAAACATAGGAGAAAAGGAGGTGTAGAGAATATAGGGGAGGTGGAAATATCCAGAACCAAACATAAGAGAAAAGGAGGTGTAGAGAAGATAGGGGAGGTGGAAATATCCAGAACCGAACACAAGAGAAAAAGAGGTGGAAATATCCAGAACCGAACATAAGAGAAAAGGAGGTGTAGAGAAGATAGTGGAGGTGGAATTGAATGTACATTTTTGTTTTATTCATCATCATAGGGTGGCGTCATCGTGAACGATGCTAGCCAGACAGTGGAGGAATGACTCAGCACTTCGATCACTGTCTTTACAAGGAGGCTAATAATTGGCAAGGGCCCCCAGAATCAAGCCAATGCTGGTCTACTCCCTGTTTATAGTCTCCCAGCCAGCTGCTATTTACACAAAATCCATTTTCTTGTAATGATTACATGAAATGAATTTTAATCATTGTAAATGTTTAAAACTGTTTCTTTCACAGAACTACGTGAAAATTCATGCACTGGGTGAGATTCGAATCAACAGATGCCTGCGCTACCTGGATTACAAGACTAGAGCCTTAACCCCTATGGACCACTGGATTCGCCCCTGAGCTGTGAGGATAGCTATGTAATGATTTCCTCACAAATCCACATAAATCATAAAGCACAAGAATTTAGGCAAGTAGGTTCTAGTTTTATTTGTCAGTGGTACCTGTTGGATTCCGTTTTGAAACAATTTTGGCGATTTGTTTCAAAATCTGTAAGAGCTAGACAAAATTCTTTAATTACTTGATCTAATTATGGATAAAATTATTATTGTTCAATCGACCTATACGACGAAATCACAACCATCACGAGTAAAATAAAATGAAGGCTTTCATTCCCCAAGAGGATAGTGCTGTGTATATCTCCAGGTTCTAGGTTCGATTCCAGACAAGAAGATTTTTTTGGATAAAATATTGCCTCAGGTTTGACATGGTTTGTAACTAAAGGAGTAGAATTTTTTAGAAAATGAAATACACTCATTTTCTTTAAGAAGAAATATATTTTCAATAAATACTATAAATGATAAATAAATAATAATTATAATCGATAGTTAAAATCTATAAAAATATCACACCTACTTCAAATTCTAGAGAGAAAAACGTTAAACTTTCACACGCTAAGTTATTATGTTAAGAACAATATTCGGGATAGCTGCAGCTTACAGTTATGATTGATAGGACGCGAGTTATGAAAGTAGTAAGCTCTTTCATAGTTAATAAAAATGTTATTTTATTTTCGCTTTTTCATGATAATGGATGGAATCAATAATTTTCATCAAATATGTAAAGTACTAACCTAGCAGTTTCCTTCGATCAGTTGACTATCTCGTACTCCGATTATTGAAGCTTATACTGGACAATAGTGCAATGATACGGGGGTGAACTCATTGCAATATTAAAGTTAAAACTTTATTTCGACAATATAGGTGGAACCAGTATTAGATTACATCAACCGTTTATTATAATTAGAATTAATTACATCAGATACAGTTGATTAACAACCGACATATAAAGTTGATATATTATGTGATCGTCACATTTTTGAAAACAAATCAATTTCATCATTCATTTGTTCTTCGGCGAATTAGACTTAGTTAATTAATATTTTACGTCTACAGCTACAGATTAGAAAGCTCAAGGGAGTTATACCTAGGGCACTCTTGCATTACATGTGAGTATGCTCGAATTCCAGACTGACCTGTTGTTACAAAGGACGGGGTTACAATTTTAATTTGGACACAAGAAAGTGGTCTGAACCTTGCATACCACACTATACTCAAGAGTGCTATTACTATTCTAATTCACACTAATATTAATCAACAGGACATTTTGGGTTAGCTTAGTAGAAAAAGTTATCTGCTACAAAGAAAGACCTTTTCTCTCTTTCTTCAGAACAAGTACCAGATTTTAATTCTAGGAAAATTTCTAAAACTAAATGAGAGGGACCCTGGGGCGGATTCAGTACAAAGAGAAATTTGTTCATAGATTAATCTCGGGGAGACCTATGGACAACATTTCAGGGAGGGACTTATATTACATTTGGACAGGATAAGACACAGCGTTGTGGCTGAACTGGACTACATTACTAAACGTAACAGATACGTACAGACACTATGTACACTCTACGGACAGAATATTGATAGTCTAAAATTAAGGAGAATGACAATTTCATTTTTTTTATTTAATATTTCAACTTTTGGCAGAACGGAGAATACTATCTCAGATTATTATTTGGCGAGATGATAATAGATTGTTGTGGTTGTTGCATAGCCACCGCCAGGGGTGATAGTGCCTCTGGCTTGTCCCGGCTCTCACAGTGAACTGGTTCATTAGACTGAGTGAGGGCCCCGGCTCTCACAGTGAACTGGTTCATTAGACTGAGTGAGGGTCCCGGCTCTCACAGTGAACTGGTTCATTAGACTGAGTGAGGGCCCCGGCTCTCACAGTGAACTGGTTCATAAGACTGAGTGAGGGCGTGAGGCTCATCATGGCCTGATTGGGGTGACTGATTAAATAGAACAGTGTAAGATTCATCTATAAAATCAACAAGAGAAGCTTTTCATCCAACATGTTTATGTAAATATTCTTCAAGTGGTACATCTCTAGATCTCAATGGATGTACAAATGTCAGGACACAAAAGAAATTCAATTTTCTAGGATAATATTCTCCGCCCTGAACGTAATACAATAAATTCACAGGCGTGTTTCATGTATTACCTGCCATTTTAGACATCCTATAAAATCGATCTCATTTTTGTATAATAAATAAAAAAAATTTTTTAATGTTGTAAAATGTATTGATTTCAAAATTTCATTTGTCAGCTTTATAAATAAATTTTATTATTTCAAATTACTTTACGACAGGAATCGTAAAAAAAGAGGAATATACACATCATTATAAAAGTAAAACAACATTATTGTTGCTGAAGTGCGCATGGACACACAATTAGTCAGTGCTTAGAAACTAAGGAAGAGAAACTAGTAACACACGACAATCATTACAGATTTAATCTAACTAACAATAACAAACTGTCGGAAATGTCAACAATTTACACAAGAGATGAAGATCAAATGAAGTGCGAACAAGGGAGATAAGTATTTAAACAAAATATGATTCGACAACTAATATGGTTCAAAGAGAGGCTTAAAATTTAATTTGATTGGTGTGTCATTTAAGTAATTTTCTTGACCTTTTGGTAAATAGAATTTATTATTATAAAACTTATTGTAATATAGAATTTTTTGTAAAACTGAATGCTAAAATAATTTTAGCGTGCCAAGAACGTCGCTAGAACTAAAATTGTTCATAAATAATTTAGAGCGGAAAATTTCTTCCGAATAGACAAAGCCTCTTTCAAAACCATCAGAGTTTGCACGATAAGATAACAAGTATGTGATAATTTAGAGAAAATAAGGCAATTTTCTTGTATAAGTATAAAAGTAATAAATATAGTACGCAACAACAACTACCTACTTAAGTGTATACGTAAATAGAATCGTTTTCAAGTACATGGTATTACTGGCAATTAAGAATCGGAAAGAAGAACCTATAAAGTAAACAATGAAACTGTCACATCTGTGTGTTCTCGAGATATTCAAGACCAAGGCGGGAGACATCCTAATTTTACATTGAAGCTGGGCTTACATACATTCCAATGGCTGGGCTGGTGTTAGTTGCTAAGCCTCGGCTGAAAGCCTCGGGTCAAAGTTTTTTGAGACTTCCGAGATATTCTGTATGAGAATAAATGGAAAAAACTTTTGGCTTTCGAACACTAGGTTTCGCTGTCTTTTATGTTGGAGAATCCTCTCGGTTGGGTGGGGCTCTATCGGTTCAGTTCGGGCAGATGCTTCACCAGCTCCTCAGTGTATCTACCGGTTCAGTTCAGGCAGCTCCTCAGTGTATCTACCGGTTCAGTTCAGGCAGAGACTTCACCAGCTCCTCAGTGTATCTACCGGTTCAGTTCAGGCAGAGACTTCACCAGCTCCTCAGTGTATCTACCGGTTCAGTTCAGGCAGAGGCTTCACCAGCTCCTCAGTGTATCTACCGGTTCAGTTCAGGCAGCTCCTCAGTGTATCTACCGGTTCAGTTCAGGCAGAGACTTCACCAGCTCCTCAGTGTATCTACCGGTTCAGTTCAGGCAGCTCCTCAGTGTATCTACCGGTTCAGTTCGGGCAGAGGCTTCACCAGCTCCTCAGTGTATCTACCGGTTCAGTTCGGGCAGAGGCTTCACCAGCTCTTCAGTGTATGCATGATGCACGCAGCTGCATACGAACTTGTACTGACTCTGTCAACACACAAGGGAAACACATGCATGAGGAACTAATAATAAAACTTTCAAAGAAAACCATACAATGACAGACCAATATGTAAAAATTAATGAGTCGGTGAGCGCCATAACCACATTCACTACCAAAGCTTGGTGTAGCATTTGAATGTGCCAATCTAGTTTGAATTAAGCAATCGATCGACCTACTCGTTGTTAGTCCACTATACCCACCCCCCCCCCTCCCCCCGAGTGAGAGAAGATACTTACAGGGGTTTGGATCATCATCGCCCGCTGGTTCCTCATCTGTCTCACAATCTCCAGAGGGTACACGGGCTGGTTGGCTTCTATCAGACACATTGCCGTCTCCATGAGGATGAGAACTCCGGTACGACCGATGCCTGAACAAAATAATCGTAATACTCTTTAGTGGAAGGTAACCAAAGTATATGAGTGGATCCCGCAACATCCACAGAAACTATACTCACAGGCAGAATTAACCGGACACTTGTTGTTTCTCCAGTTGACTCCATGTTAAATGTATAGTTAAAATTTTCAAGCTGTTATTGCTTTGATAGAAAAGGAACAGTATGTAGATTATTACTGAAAAAAGACACGTGTTTAAAGTTAATTAAAATCCATATTCTTTGTTTTCTATCAAAAAAAAAAAAAGACCAACAACTTAGAAATGTTTCAGTATTGATCTCCATACTGTTACTTTTCTATCAAAACAAAAATACCTAGAAAATTTTAACTAAGAAAAAAGTTAGGTCAAATTTAGTCCGTAAGGAAATACATGGAGTGAAATGGAAAAACATAGCAAGTGTCCGGTTAATTGTGCCGGTCATTACGACCTTACTTTAATTGATGCTAAATTTAGTTCCGTTGCAAAGTAATAAAGTCGTCTTATTATTGTATGGTCAAAATGCCAAATGGGAGGATGACTTCTCATGTCCCGGCTGAGTTTCGATGCCGCGTCTCTAGATTACCAGACCGACACATTGGGCTGTATTCATGAAAACAATAAGATAAGATAAGATAAAGATAAGATATTTATTTATTTGTAGTAAAAATTAAATTTTTGTAACAATTTGTTAAAAACAATACTTTCTATACCTTGTAGGTAATAGAAAGTAATAAGCAATTGCTCGTGAGCAAAAGCAAAATAAAAAGCAATTGCTCTTTTTCGTATTCATTACCATTTTCTTTTGCTCACAAGCGGGTTGCTCCATAGAGCTATTCATAAACCGAAAAGGTTGGCTTTATGAATAGCCATGTATTTTTACTTTTCCAAAGAAGGAAAAGCATTAAATTGCTCTCAAAACTTTATGAATACCGACTGAAGCAATACCTTCGAATATCGCAAGCTCTTGCTTCTTTTAACCCATTACCTACCATGGGTAGCACATTTGCAAGACACTGGTATTGCCTGGGGTACCAGGGTTCCATATATGCTATACACAGTCCCTAGTGACAAGGAAATATGGGTGTCTGGGGGACCGCGTGTTGCACATATGCTAGACAGGTGATTTTGAGGAAAATACCCTTGGTCCCCAGGGCAAGTTTCATAAAAATGGTTTGGTAGGCAATTTATTTATTTATTTACACTTTATTAGGTGATAGGACATATACAATACAAATAATTACAAATGAAAATACAATATACAATATAACAGAATAAATAAATATATACATAATATAATATGTCCTAAGTAAAGGGCGGGGTTATTGCCTTAGGCAATCTCTTCCACCCAACCCTTAATGGGTTAATGAATACGGCCCCATGACCCCATGAATACTGCCCCATGACCCCATGAATACTGCCCCATGACCCCTGAGCTAGCGGACTCACCTGCCGAGCAGTGCACGATGGCGGGCTCCACCATGCCAGACCTCTCATGCCTGACCTGCCGGGTGAAGGCGAGGAAGCGGTTCACGTCATCAGGCACCCCGTGGTCAGGCCAGGCCAGGTACTGCATCTGGGTCACGTCCCGCTTCTCTCCCGTCTGGAATCAAGTTCAACCCACATTAACACATTGCGTGCCATCACTCCTCTTACTACTATTTGGGAGTAACACTCTACAACAACCTACCAGATGAGTGGAAATCGTCGAGCCGGGACACATTCAAAACCCTGCTCAAAGATAAACTACTGGACATGGAACCATATACCATAAATAAATTTACGTCATCCTGTCATCCTAGCTTCTTCTGTTTTTTTTTTTTTTTTTTTTTTCTTTTTTGTACCTTGTATTTTTTACCTACTTTATTTACAAATAAACAAGCCTTACTTGTGAATGTTTCCCCAGGGACCAGCCGAATTTTGGTCTATTTCTCTGGTCACACTGTAGAGTGTGACAGGGCCAGTAGTGCAAGAGAATTTTAATTTCATGTTTCTCCATACAGCATGTCACACACTACGGTGTGACGTTGCATGTACGGTCACACTCTAGAGTGTGATAGACGTTTAAAGAGTCAACATAGTGTCGCACTCTACAGTGTGACAGGGCCAGAATGGCAAGTGCACTCTAGAGTGTGACGTAGCACGCAATGTGTTAAACTGTCTCTTACAATAAAAATCCATACAAGTCCAAATATAATAAGTTAAAAGTATGATTTCTTAGTAGTGAAGCACAAAACCTTTTCACAATTCTTGTGGGTAGCGCAGCATTACTAAGAGCCTCATTTACTTTTCGAATTATTTTCTTTATTCTCTGGTAATGCTGCCATTGATAGTTACTCATACAATTAAAACTCATTTTTCCACACGAGGTATAAGTGAACCCCCGCTATCCAAAGTATAGGGTAGAATTATTTTTTTATTCTATTGTTAGATCACATTCGATTTCTCTTTTAGGTATTTTTATATGCTTTTCTCTTATTTTTTATGTTTATTATATCATTAAGTTTTTATTGTAAATGTATTTCATGCCAACCCTTTGTAACATAATAATAAAAGTAAATACATTCAAGTCAATTCAAAAAATTCTTTTCAGTACTTTGATTAGAGCCCAGGTAAACCTGCGCACAAGATTACAACAAAAATAAGAGAATACCGTCCCTTACTTAGGGTTTTCCACCGCTAGCTCTATGGTCCTTGTCTAGTAATCTAATTGTCATGGGTTTAAAGAACAAACCCCAGCCGGGTCATGAAAAGTTATCCTTCCGTATGACCACATAATAATACGGTTTACTGCTGGAACAATGGACTCATTAGTCCGAATCGTGCAGTATAAATAAGGCGCAAATGTTATCAAATCCACTAATCACAGAGCACCCTTTCTTGAATAAGGTAGTCACCCTGTGCACTGGTAGTCAAGTGGTTAACGCGCTAGTCTGGTAATCCAGGTATCGTAGGGATCCGTTAGTTCGAATCCCACCCAGTGCACGAATTTTTCCTCATTAATTTGAGTTTGTGACCACATAATAATAAGACTCTGAGGGTTAGGTGGTAGAAAATGCTTTGAGCATTAACCTCGCCTGGTGGTTACCTTCCACTTAAGAGTATTATTATTAATAAGGCACGGGGTCTTTTTTTTAAGCTTTATTAGGTAGAACAAAAAATATATACAGTAGAACACAATGAAATATAAAGAAAAACAAAAAGATTAAACAAATATACAAGAAGGAAAAAAAAGAAATGTCCTACCTAAAGGGCGGGGTTATTGCCTGTGGCAATCTCTTCCACCCAACCCTTAGTCTTATTTTCCTTGTACTCTTATCTTATGCTCTGGCCCTGACCCCCCAGTCCCTCACCTTGGCGTCCCTCACCCCCAGTCCCTCACCTTGGCGTCCCTCACCTCCCCAGTCCCTCACCCCCAGTCCCTCACCTTGGCGTCCCTCACCCCCCAGTCCCTCACCTTAGCGTCCCTCACCCCCCCAGTCCCTCACCTTGGCGTAACTCACCCCCCAGTCCCTCACCTTGGCGTAACTCACCCCCCAGTCCCTCACCTTGGCGTCCCTCACCTTAGCGTCCCTCACCCCCCAGTCCCTCACCTTGGCGTCCCTCACCCCCCCAGTCCCTCACCTTGGCGTAACTCACCCCCCAGTCCCTCACCTTGGCGTAACTCACCCCCCAGTCCCTCACCTTGGCGTCCCTCACCTTAGCGTCCCTCACCCCCCAGTCCCTCACCTTGGCGTCCCTCACCCCCCCAGTCCCTCACCTTAGCGTCCCTCACCCCCCAGTCCCTCACCTTAGCGTCCCTCACCCCCCCAGTCCCTCCCCTTAGCGTCCCTCACCTTGGCGTCCCTCACCCCCCAGTCCCTCACCTTGGCGTCCCTCACCCCCCCAGTCCCTCACCTTGGCGTCCCTCACCTTAGCGTCCCTCACCCCCCAGTCCCTCACCTTGGCGTCCCTCACCCCCCCGTCCCTCACCTTAGCGTCCCTCACCCCCCAGTCCCTCACCTTAGCGTCCCTCACCCCCCCCCCCAGTCCCTCACCTTAGCGTCCCTCACCTTGGCGTCCCTCACCTCCCCAGTCCCTCACCTTAGCGTCCCTCACCCCCCCAGTCCCTCACCTTGGCGTCCCTCACTTTGGCGTCCCTCACCCCCCAGTCCCTCACCTTGGTGTCCCTCACTCCCCCCCCAGTCCCTCACCCCCCCCAGTCCTCACCTTGCCGTCCCTCACCCCCCCCCAGTCCCTCACCTTGGCGTCCCTCCCCCCCCAGTCCCTCACTCACCCCCAGTCCCTCACCTTGCCGTCCCTCACCCCCCCCCCAGTCCCTCACCTTGGCGTCCCCCCCCCCCCCATCCCCACCTCCACCCCCCAGTCCCTCACCTTGGCGTCCCTCACCCCCCCGTCCCTCACCTTGCGTCCCTGAGCACGTACTCCGGACACGAGCTCCCCGAGGGGCCCTCCCCTTGTCCCTCACCCCCCCCAGTCCCTCAGCGCCCCCAGTCCCTCACTCACCCCCCAGTCCCTCACCTTGGCGTCCCTCCCCCCCCCCGTCCCTCACCTTGCGTCCCTCACCCCCCAGTCCCTCACCTTGGCGTCCCTCACCCCCCCCAGTCCCTCACCTTATAGCGTCCCCCCTCCCCCCCCCCCAGTCCCTCACCTTAGCGTCCCTCACCCCCCCAGTCCCTCACCCCCCCGTCCCTCACCTTAGCGTCCCTGAGCACAAACTCGCGAACACGAAGCTCCGGAGGGGTCGGCCTCCTCCTTGGCGCAGCTGATGTTGAAGCGGCCGCCACTCAGCTCCAGAGTCTCCCCGAGGCTGGGCCAGTACTTGTGGCACTTGGTTCTGCCTCGCTCTACCAGGGTCGTCACCTGGGAATAGACGATTGAACAACTTAACATACAGACTTTAGAAGAAAGACGAGAAGGACAGATGGTAATATACCTACATAAATTATTCAATAATAAAATTGACTGTCCTGAAATTTTATCAAACATAAAAATAAATATTCCTAAACCAACACTAAGAAACAATAATTACAACATATCGCACGTTGCATAGAACAGTGTCACATCTCAAAACCTTAACTTTCAGGAGACCTTTTGCTGTTTTAGCGATACAAAAATCCCAAATGGGGAAAAAATGAGATGTGACACTATTCTATGCAACGTGCGATATTTCATATTACATGTAATACTAAATACACGTCATCACTGAACTACATACTAACAACATTTAACAATAAATATGAAAAACTAGACTTAGCCATGGATTATTCCCAACTATTAAAAGCAATAGGTAGGGAATAGTATATAGGTAATATACATTTAGCACAGTACATTATCGAGTTATTGTTCATAAGATAATATATATATATATACATATATATTTCCTTAAAGTATCAAGTGTTTATCTTTCATTTTTAAAATACTATTATAATATCATGTAGGTCCTTTTTTCCCCTTCTAATAATTTGTTTAAAATATTTCAATGTTTTTCTCTTTAAAATATAATATTGTGAATTAACCCTTTGATAGGGTTATTCACCCATTTTTTTTTTTTTTTAGTTTCGAATTTGGCCAACTAGGACCACGGTAAATAATAAAGCATTTTGTCAATTTTTCTTCTTCTTTTTTTCCTCCCAATATTTCTTCATTCTTTCTCTGTGTTGCTGTTTTCTTTCTTCAGTCCATGGAGCTCCTGTTTTTTTCTTCTCTTTTTCTTTTTCTTTTTCACCCATTATAAATGAATAAATAATTAAATAAATAAATAAGATGAGAGGTTAAGATAAGATGAGCAATTGAGCATTGTAGGACAATAACTGGTACAGTCAACCCTGGATATAAGAGAACTCAAGGGACTGGAATTTTTTTCTCTTATGTCCAGGTTCCTCATATAAAGAAGTTAATTTGAGCTGGAAATTTTTCTCTTATATCCAGGTTCGACTGTAATGCCATGAAACAAAATAGAGAATGTTGTAAAAACACATTCATCAACCGGAAAATCTCGCCAATTCGCTTGCAAAATAAATGACTTGACCAAAAAATAATAGTTATAATAATAAGAAAAATCATCTGTTTCAAATCATCATTCGTTTGTTAAAGTGATCGATGCCGTTATTTCTATGGCAACTAGACCCTATATTGTTTACATAAAGGAGTGGAAAAGTTACCATGACAACGAGCGTATTGTTTACATAAGGGAGAAGACTAGTTACCATGACAACGAGCGTATTGTTTACATAAGGGAGAAGAATAGTTACCATGACAACGAGCGTATTGTTTACATAAGGGAGAAGACTAGTTACCATGACAACGAGCGTATTGTTTACATAAGGGAGAAGAATAGTTACCATGACAACGAGCGTATTGTTTACTTAAGGGAGAAGAATAGTTACCATGACAACGAGCGTATTGTTTACATAAGGGAGAAGAATAGTTACCATGACAACGAGCGTCTTGTTTACATAAGGGAGTATAATAGTTACCATGACAAAGAGCGTATTGTTTACATAAGGGAGAGGAATAGTTACCATGACAACGAGCGTATTTTTTACATAAGGAAGAAGAATAGTTACCATGACAACGAGCGTGCTGCCCGCCTCCACTAGCATGTGCCAGAAGTCCGCCACGGTGGAGGCCAGGGGTCCCTGGGTGGCGATGTAGCGGTTCACAATGCCGGAGCCTGGAATCTCCATGGCAACCGAGTTGGCGTTGATGTAGTCTCCATCCGGGGCTTCATGGAGGACGACGCGGGTAGCATCGTCTGGAAGGTACGATATTTCATTTTATTTATTTATGATTTAATATGATATATTATTTCATTTTATTTATTTAGAAACTCTTTATTAGTAGAACATAATATATATACAGACAAATAATGGTAAAAATTAAATATAAAAATTGACAATATTAATAATATAAACAAGAAAAAAATAAACAAAATATATACAAATGTCCTAACTAAAGGGCGGGGTTATTGCCTATGGCAATCTCTTTCACCCAACCCATTTTGTGTGTGGAGTATATTGTGTGCGTGAACAATCATATTTGCGTTGATCACAATCGTTATATTACAATTACTCAAGAGTCGCTATACTAATTTTTTGCTTAACTTGGGACTTGAACCACCGACCTCCAGAATACAAGTCCGCTGCCTGATCGATCAAGCTACTGACTGAAGTCACCGACCTGAGGGTGTGTGAAATACATAAAGTAACTAATTCTTAAAAATATATTCTGTATTAGATTCCAGAAGTAAGTTTTAAAGATCTATTTACTTAACCAAGTTTTAATAATAATAATAATAATGCCCGCTATACGGGTACATTTATTAACGGTACAATACCTTTACACAAATTATACACAAGTCATAAAAACATTAAATTCTAAAGGAACAATGGTGAACAATTTAAATCTGGTGAAAAATTAAATATAAGAAAAGTAAAATATGAAGAAGATAAAGCAGCAAAATATGAGAAAAAGCAGCATAATATGATAGTATGTAGGGTTTCAAAAGCTGTGTTACTCACAAGGCGAGATGTCCCGGTAGCGGTTCTTGATGACGTTCTCCTGCTTGTTAGCGTGCAGCATCGCCAGGCCCGGCTTCTTCCGGTAGAGCCGTTCAAACTGCGCCACCAGGGCCCCACTAGCCAGCCCATCGGCCAGCAGTAGCATGGACTGGGCCAGGGCCCCGCCTGTGCCCGCCCCTGTGGTCCCCCCCAGGCCCCCCAGGGAGGACTCAGGCACGTACTGGTAGGGGGGCTCTTCATCCTCCCCTCCACCTGCTTCGTAAACTGAAAGAAAACCAAACATTGCGGGGATCATGACTAGTTGCTTGGGGGAGAAAAAAAGGATTTATTTATTGAAACATAAAAGAAAAGGTACTGTCAGCATTATTGCTGATTTCTAAAAACACACCATACAGAGTGTATTATCTAAAACACAGCATGCAGAGTAAAAGGTACTGTCAGCATTATTGTTTATTTCTAAAAACACAGCATACAGAGTGTATTATCTAAAAACACAGCATACAGAGTGTATGCTCTAAAAACACAGCATAGATTATATTTTATACACATCATACAACATGCAAAGTATTTTTAGTAACGTTCATAGCCAACTTGATATTTAAGGAAAAGCTCACGCCAGATCACCATATTGGTTTTGGAAAGTTCATTTTTTTAATTTATGAAATCAGAGCTAATACATCACAGTATTGTCCGTTTGATTTCGCGTCGCTATCAACATTACACGTGGACCAACACCACTAGGGCTATGGAAAGTACCCACAACTACTTCTGGGCATACGCGCACAGGGTGCAATAGCCCTTTTCATATTTACATCTCTCATAGATGCGGGAAGTCAGTGATTACACGTATGGAACTTAACTCGCTTTCGATTGTATTGTGCTTATTGTTGTGTTGGGTTGGATTGTAAAGTATCTGTCACATGTTACAGACCATTAATATACCTCAAAACTCTCAAAACGAACGGTTTGAATTCAAACGAACCACTAATTACTGTGAGTAATACACTAATTACAGAAAACGAACAAAAATTGCACTGGTAGTCGCTAGTCTGGTAATCCAGATAGCGTAGGGATCCGTTGGTTCGAATTCCACCCAGAGCAAGAGTTTTTCCTCATTAATTTGAGTTTGTGATCACATAATAAGACTCTGAGGGTTATGTGGTAGAAAATGCTTTGATCATTAACCTCGCCTGGTGGTTACCTTCCACTAAAGAGTGTAGTATTAGTATAATTACATTATACCTGGGGGTCTTTTCTAAAAGATATCTAGCCCCCCCCCCCCCCTAAATCTCAACTGCTTGGTAGTATAAACAGAAAAGTGAGAAGAAATGCGACACAAAGGAATCCACTATCAGGATTCACACGAGTCCACTGGCTTGGCCTCGCCTAGGAGCATACCTAGCAACGACACTGTGAGTAGAGACGACATGATGAGCAGACTCGAGAACACCGCCGAGTACAGGAAGCGACGATGTAAACGCGGCTTGGGCATTATTGTGAGTGAGTGTGAACGGGGCTGGGGTGGGGGTGATGACTCATCGTGGGGGATGGGTGGTGTTCAGGCAAAGTAAGATCACTCCCCACCCAACATTCTGTGCGACTAGAAAACTAATATCTCAAGGGCCTTGGTGAAAGCAAACCCATCATGGGACCTGTTGTTGTCTTATGATCTATGTGAATAGTTTTAAACTTAAATATTGATGATATAATTAGGTTCTTTTAATGGACACACTGAATCCACTAATAATTTTATTCACTAGGGTTTAAGTTTCACGCAAAAAATGTTTTTTGTTGTTGTGTGTAATATGTTAAGACTTTAGACTCCTTAGGGTGAGTATTCACTGAAATAAGTACTGAAATTTCACTTTTCTTGATTAATTAGTTAGTTACAAAATCAAAAATATGTGGCTCAAAAATTACGAATCATTAACGAGAGTAAATCACTCATCTGCGCCAAAAATAGAAGAGGAGCACACAATCGGACAATCACTACGAACACAAAGGGAACTGCCGCTAGTAAGGAGAGTTGTCTAAGCTGTCTCTTATCTGAGCCCAGCACGAGGAATGTGACACCAAGAATCAAAGCATCTCTGTTGTTGCGCTTATCAAGATTATGTATGACTCAGAGGACTTACGCTACAGTGTGGACTTGGCACTGCCACTCGGGAAATGAACGATGTAAGGAGAGAAAAAGACGAACCAATACCCGATGGAAAGTCCCTAGGAGGGTTGACTGTTTCTCAACACGTTTGACAAAGGATTAAATTACATGTCCGGGTAGCTCAGTGGTAAAGGCGGCATTCTGTGAATCCAGAGGATCCAGATGTCATGGGTTCGAAACCCAGCCTGGACATGACAAGTTTTCCTCCCATTTGGGAATTTTACCACATAATAATACGTCTTGGGCTTACTGCTGGAATAATGGGACTTAATAGTCCTAATCGGGCAGTATAAATAAGGCGACATTATTATTATTTCTGGTCTACGCACTAAAAAGAAATTACTAAAGTAACCCTAGTGAATGATTCATTATCAAGTTAGTACTTTGGGAACGTTAGGCACGCATGGAAGTGAAAACACAACAAGTCTCTTCCACCCAACACAAAAGAATTGGGTGGAAGAGATTGCCACAGGGAATAACCCTGCCCTTTAGGTAGGACATTATTGTAATTTTCTTTTTTACTTATTTATTTTGTCATTTGTTTGTTTTTTCTTAATTTTATGCTGTTACCATTGTACTCTGTCCTCCTAATAAAGCATACTATAATAACAATAATAAGTCTATTCTTACCGTTGGGTCTCACAGTAAGCACCAGTTCCCCATGCGTATCTCGCGACGTCCTAATGATGTTGACCACCTGCTCATGATGCATTCCGCTCACATCACATCCGTTTATTAATACGACCTGGAAATGAGAACCAATTTATTTGAATAGGAATAGAGTACAATTTTTTTTTCAAGATGAAATCAAAACTTCCTTATTTCTACTGAGGTTAAAAGAATTTACTTTTTCAAAGTTTTTTTCCCTTCTTTACTTTTTCAAAGTTTTTTTTCCGCCCTTCGAACCATTTTTCAAAAAGACGAAATCGCAGCACAGGCGAATTTATCTCAGAGGTCTTAGTGCCTGTTAAAGACAAAATACACTTGAGAGCAACAAAAGCTTTTTCCTCCACCAAATCTGCGATATCTTCGAAATTACTATTTCTATCGAGTCGTAAGATATCTCAAAATGCTGTAAATTTTGTTTTCAACAATTTCATAATTTGATTATTAAAAAAAACACCTACCTGAAGCCGTAAAATTCAAATTTTCCTACAGGGTGTCAAAAAAGAAGAAAAACATGATTTTTTTATGTTTAACAAAAGAAGTTATAACATGGGAAATCAACAAGATTCATTGGTAACAATGGTGAATCAGTATTTTGTGTTGTCTCCCCGAGCTCTAATCACAGCATTCATTCGATTTGGCATTGACTGGATCAAAATAACCACAATATCTTGGGGCAACCTCTACCATTCTTCGGTGAGGGTGATCTTGAGCTCTGCTACAGTCTGGGGAGCCGGTATTCTGCCTCAAACACTTTGTTTGAGTCGGTCTCAAAGATCCTCGATCGGGTTGAGGTCGGGACTAAGAGAGGGCCAGTCCAAAGTGTCAATATTCTCCTCACCCAAGAACTCCCGAACACAGTTAGCCGCATGTGGGTGGGCATTGTCGTGCATGAGGAGGAACTGGTCGCCCATACTTTGAGCGAGGGGAACCACATGGGTCTGCAGGATGTTATCAATGTATCTCTGACTGTTCAGGCCGCCTCCCGCACCGCATGTGATGAAAACCAATTCAGTCTTTCTTTCAGTTGAAATCCTACCCCGCACCATACAGGAACCACCGCCGAAACTGACAGTTTCTGTGATGCATCACTCAGCGTACCTTTCTCCCGCTCTTTTATAGACTCTTTTCCTTCTGTCATTACCAAACAAACACACCCGGCATTCATCAGTGAAGAGAACAGAGCGCCATTGCTGAGGTATCCAATCCACGTGTTCTATGGCGAATCTGAGTCTCCTTTCCCTGTGCTCTCTGGAGAGTTTGGGTCCATTTGAAGCTCTCTTTGGTTGAATTCCAGCTTCTCGAAGTCCTGCAGACCCATGTGGCTCCTCTCGCTCAAAGTATGGGCGACCAGTTCCTCCTCAGGCACGACAATGCCCGCCCACATGCGGCTAATTGTGTTCGGGAGTTCCTGGATGAGGAGAATATTGACACTTTGGACTGGCCCTCTCTTAGTCCCGACCTCAACCCGATCGAGGATCTTTGATACCGACTCAAACGAAGTGTTTGAGTCGGTATCAAACCCTCACCGAAGAATGGTAGAGGTTGCCCCAAGATATTGTGGTTATTTTGATCCAGTCAATGCCAAATCGAATGAATGCTGTGATTAGAGCTCGGGGAGACAACACAAAATACTGATTCACCATTGTTACCAATGAATCTTGTTGATTTCCCATGTTATAACTTCTTTTGTTAAACATAAAAAAATCATTTTTTCTTCTTTTTTGACACCCTGTAGGAAAATTTGAATTTTACGGCTTCAGGTAGGTGTTTTTTTAATAATCAAATTATGAAATTGTAGAAAATAAAATTTACAGCATTTTGAGATATCTTACGACTCGATAGAAATAGTAATTTCGAAGATATCGCAGATTTGGTGGAGGAAAAAGTTTGATTCGCTTTTGTTGCTCTCAAGTGTAATATAAACTCGTAGTATAAAAATCAGCGCAGTTCATTGAAATATTACTTACATTCTTAATCTCTCACAATGTTTAATTGTTTATCCGACAACAAGCTACAAACATAGAATGTACTTAAATAACAAACCTTGATCGATAAGGCGGCGGACTTGTAAGCTGGAGGTCGGTGTTGCGAGTTCCAAGTTCGTTAAAAATTTCGCAGTGTGAGTATGGAGTAATTGTGACATCACGATTGTGAATAATACAAAAATGATAATTGAATGGGTGAATAGAAGAACCAGGAATGTCAAAAATCGATTTTTTTTTCTTCGTAGAATTAGAAAGAAAGTACTCTTTTCTATCATCTCTGTGAATATGAAGGAGAAATAACCCTTAAAAGTATAATTTTTTTCGATTTTAAAGTGGGGGAAGCGGAAAAAAAATCTGATGTAACACAAGGAATGTAACAAAATCACTGACCAATTTTGTTAGCGGTATTAGTACCTAGTTGTGAGAATCTTGTCGAATAACAAGGAATGTAAAATTTAATTTTATTATACTCATTAGCATCAGGAAAGCAAAAATAAGACAAATCTTATTTTCGCTTTCCTGAAAAGTCGATTTTTGACATTCCTGGTTCTTCTACACACCCATTCAATTTTACTTTAAACAGCATAATGCAGCAACATTTTTGAAATCTTTTCAGTTGCAACAAACATTAGTACAGTAGTACATGGATATAAGAGAACTATTTCCAGGTCAAATTTACCTCTGTTGATAGGAAAATGACCTTTTAAGAATAAAAACCTGGATATTATACATAGAAAAAATTCCGGTCCCTTTAGTTCTCTTATATTCAAAACCGACCTCAGTAGCTTGAACGATAAGACGATGGACTTGTAATCTGGAGGTCGGTGATTCAAGTCTCGGTTTCAGCGTGGATTTAGTGAAGCGAGTTTGAGTAGTTGTGATATCACGTAAGTGATTAACACAAATATGATAAGTAACTATATTCAAATTCGACTGTAATTAAAATTTGGAACATAATAATAACCTTGAACATAATAATCACAACCATCTATACAAACCTTAAATCATCCCAAGAAACAAAAAAGAAAATGTTTAAAAATGTTAAAGTTTGTCAGTACTGTGTCTCACGGCAAGCATCACAGTGATGATGACAGTTTGAAGTACATAAATTTCCTATTTCTCTCTCACCTGGTCTCCCTCGTTGAGCTTGGGGTAGGAGGTGTAAGCAGGGGTGTTGGGCGCCACACGGGACACTAGGATAGGCATGCCCAGATCTGCCCCGCCCTTCACGTTGAACCCAAACCTCCCCTGCTCATCAGGGGCTATGCGAATCAGCACCAGCCCTTCTTCCAACTGCAGCTGAGGGGGGAGAACAGGGTTGGAATTTTTTTATATTAGAATTTATAATTTATTGTTTATTTGACATTTACAGAAATGTATAAAACATGGTCACCCTATCTACAATTCTAGATTTCTAAATCCTAAATTCTAAAAGTTAGGATCCTCATTATGATTCACAACTTCTATCACGAGGAACTAACACTAGCCTGAACTGACCACAGCAGCTTGATTCATGAGACGGTGAATTCGTAAGCGGAGGTCGGTGGTTCGAATCCCAAGTACAGCAAAGATGTACTAGAGTGTGATATCACAAACACAAATATGATAACATAAAAAAAAAAAAAAAAAATTTGACCTATCAAAGGATTCAAGAGACAGAAATTAATTGTGTGTTCTGCCTTATTACTCACAATATCAAATTTTCTGCTTATCTAATACTAAGTTTCCTCGCCCAGTGGCTTTCCTGGAACGGTATCAGCATTTCTTCAGGCTTGGAATACTTCGAGTCATGTCATTTCAGTAGAATTTTTTTGTCCCAAAGTTTGGCCCCGGCCGAAATTCCAACCAACCAAGACGAATCGTACCCATTCAGGTCGACTCCCTCTACTTTTTTTTAAAGTAACATCATTACACTATATTTAATTCAAACTACAGTAACGATTAATAGGACTTCTCAGAATCAAGATAAAGATTTCTTCACTTCATAGCCTAAAAGACGGTCGACTCCCTCTACTTACATGCAGCGGGGAAGCAGGCTTGTTCTCCTCGTACACGGGACTCCTCGCCTCTTCCTCCACTTCGTCGTCCACAAAGCTGAGCGTGGTCCGGGCGGGCAAGATGGCGGCCGGGCCTTCCTCTTCAGTGGGGGCCGCGGGGGCCGGGGGCTTGTCCAGGAAGCCTCCCTCGCTGAGGACACAGACAGGGAGATGATAAGATAAGATTTTATTTGCACACTAAACATAATACATGTGTGGTACAAGGATATACCTACAGAAAAAAAGACAAAAACAATTACAAAAAAAAAAAAAAAAAAAAAAAAACAAGATAATACAATACAAATACAAGTGAACAAATTAGCAAAATGAAATAAATAAATAATTATGTTTATAATTATTAATGTGTTTTAATTATTATTATTATTTTCCTTTCAAACTTAATTATCTTTCTGTTGAGATTTTGGTGAGAAATTTCTCATTTGAATAGGGTTCTATAAGCATTATTAGGGTTCTATAAGGTTCTATAAGATGCGTTTAGAAAGTGACATTCATTGGTTTTAGATACATAAGTTATCATGTTCATGTTAATCACGATAGTTTGTCACAATTGCTCAAACCCACAATGCTAAATTTTTAGGCAATTTGGGACTCAAACCCCCGACCTCCAGGAACAAGTCCTCCACCTTATCGATCAAGCTACGGAGGTCGGTGGTTTTTGGTACATATTTACGTAGTTAAAAAGTAAAATGTATGTACAATCACGTAATGCAATCTGAAACTTGGTACTTTTGCACAAAAAGTTTATTTGCCCATGACTGGCTTCTCATTTGAAGTTTCTAAAATTTCGTTCCTATTGCACATTCTTTACATCAAAACCGGAAGAGGACTTTTATACAAAATTTCAATTACCTAGTGCAGGGGTGCCCAACCTTTATAGAAGAAGATCTACAATAAAGTCTCAGATAATCAACGCGATCGACCCCCCCCCCCCATACAGATTCAATGTTCATTCTGAGCTTGAATGGGTTAAGAAGTCACCAAACCTCCTTTTGATTCTCATGCATGAGTTAAGGAAGGAGATCTCGGATTTTCACTTGTGTGAGATGCCAGAAAACCTCGTTCACAATCATTTTGTATTTTAGAGATCTAGACTTTTAGAACGTCATCTCACCTCTCTGGACGTGATCGACCAAAAATCACTCCGCGATCGACTGGTTGGGCAGCCCTGACCTAGAGGTATTACTGATCAAAGATTAGAACTCTGTAGTTGAAATATTTTTCTGGTGGAGACCAATGACACTTACTTGGTAATCTTAGGACACATATTAAGTACACTGGTACACACTACACCGTACAGAGGTACAGAGCAAACACACCTTAACAAAGGTCCTTGTTGGTATAGTTTACACAACTTCCCTATTCATCCATTTGAGAGTGATAAATTGTTTCTAGTCATGATATATCTATTTTCAATATTCAAACTACGTCATGAGAATAAGTTAATAACCTCCTACCAATATGGGTCAGTTGGATGAATTCGAGTTAGGAATAAAATAACTATTTATTGATCGATATCGATCCACAAATCGATCCCTGGATCAATTCTCAACAGTTGCATTGATTATAATATTAACTTTTACAAGGGGTGTTGGTATTTAAACCATTATAGTACCTACATAATGTTATGAATACTAACCTCGCCTAGTGGTAGCTTCCATTAAAGGGTCTTATATTTTAAAATGAATTTACTAATGAAGCAAAGAAAAGCTATGAAATATTTGTGAGGTTGTTCATACCCCTGTAATGTTTCTCTCTCGTAAGTTGTTATCTATTCCTGCAACCGATACCCCACCTCAGTACTCGTAACCTGGGGGTCGGGGTTTTCGAGTCCACGTTTGGCAAATATTTAGTGAGTCGAGTAATTGTGATAAACATAATATGTTAGCTTGTTAACTTTTTACTATGGAAAGATATTTGCCTTTGTTGTTTGTAGGCACCTCTTTTGTTAGGTTTTGAATTTCTGGCTATTATTAGTATTCAACACTTTATTAGATATAAATGGACATACTCGTATGTACATAATAATGTACAGTACAAATAATTATTTTAACAATGAAAAAAATGGAAACAATATAAATATACAATAAAAATGAAAAAGAAGAAGAATATATAAAAACATAAATAAGTCCTAACTAAAGGGCGGGGTTATTGCCTATGGCAATCTCTTCCACCCAACCCTCCACACATTGTGAACACAACACAACACCAGGAGATTTGATCATAGATCCGCTCCTGGTGAAACTCTTTTTGGGGGGTGCTTGACTAACCCGAGAGGAGACACTCTAGTAAATGATAATAATAATAACTTTCTATTCCTAGAAGTGAGCCTGTGAGTTCCACACACAGTATTTTTAATTTTTATGGAAGCCAATAATAGATGTATTTATTTAAATTACAGAATATAAAGCTCATCCAGAACAGAAGAATGAGGCACCGTGCCCATGACACATGTCGCATTCGACTTCTGGATGGCTATGCTGACCCTTCGTCTGAGAATAAATATTCAAACGATCTGGATATCTCAAAGCAGTAGCGATAAGCTCAGATGAAGATGTCTGAGGACACCTTCAGTTTATCGCTACTGGTAGTTAGTTGCATGTCAATTTCCAATTCACGTGACGTCATTCATATAACACGAGGAATCCAACTAAGTTCTGGTAATCATCACGTGATCATTATAGCATGTACAACTACATGTGCACTGGTAGTCAAATGGTTAACACGCTAGTCTGCTAATCCAGGTAGCGTAGGGATCTGTTGGTTCGAATTCCACCAAGTTCATGAATTTTTCCTCAATAATTTGAGTTTGTGACCACATAATAATAAGACTCTGAGGGTAAGGTGGTAGAAAATGCTTTGAGTTAACCTCGTCTGGTGGTTACCTTCTACTAGAGGGAATTATTATTATTATAGAATCTTCAAAACCGATACCTAGTAACTACAAATTAATTATAGATGTGGCTGGCTTCTCACTTAAAACCCTTTTTTCCACATCTAGACCATATGGGTAACAGTAACATTCACACAGTAAGTTCAGCTTTGTAGTCCTAGCAGATAATTACAAATTTACTCCGACGTCAAACAGGAATTTGAAATTCCCTTTGAAAGTACCCAGTGAGATATACGCGGTTCTTACTTCTTATGATTTCATCAGTACAAAAAAAAAAAAACAATGACTTAATTTGAAAAGAAAATTGAGAGTAGGTTGATGATTTTCGTAAAACTTCCAATAGGTACTGCCCAAAATTTCATATTCTTCTTCTTCTTTCACTTTGCCAAAATTTCAAATGAATTTACTATAATTTAAATTGTGTGATGAGTTAAATACATGTCTTTATGGGGACGATAAACAGATACGCGGTACCAGTTTTGCAGGCTAAACGCCAATAAGACAAATCATTGGCTCACCTAACACGGTTGGCGTTAGGAAGGGCATCGAGCCGTAAAATGTGAAATAGCCAGAAGCAATCGATCTCGCAATTCGACACTTGCGGAAATCTTTTGTTTAAAACCGATCATTTGCGACAGTGAAAAAAGGTTTCAAACCATACATTTGCGACAATATATTGCAGGTATAGATTTCAATGTTTCATACAGTGTGAATCAAATTTTAGTTCGTACTGGTAGGTGTTTTTTTGTTAGAGGAATTTTGTTGTTAGATAGGGTTAGGTAAAGTTAACAAGGTGAGATTGCACGATAGATCACTGACTTCAGTTTGTCGGGTAGGATGGTTGGGTGAGGGGCTTAGGTTAGGTTGAAATTAGCGCAGGCGGTTAGGCCGGGTTGCGTAGCGACCCGTTCTAACCCTGCGCTAATTTCAACCTAACCTAAGCCCCTCACCCAAGCTATCCTAGCCGGCTAACGAAACACAACATTTAGTCTGACAACCGTTTGTCTGACAAGGAGTCTCCTCAAATAAAATAAATTTATCTATGATGAGAAAAGGAATTCATTAAATCGGATAAATTCACATACGTCCATATTTTAGTCGACCCGGTATTTATTTGGAAATTCCGAAATGAACAAAGGAGTTAACCTGTTCCTTTGTCTGTCTGATATTGTCGCAAACGTTACAGTGAATACCTTTTTCTGTTGTCGCAAATGTCGGGTTTTTTCAGGTAAATTGTCGCAAGTGATCGGTAGCCATCGATCTAAACTTTGTCGAAGAGGTTAAACAATGCTGACCCAAGTAACGGAGTATGTTGTGAAAAAAACAAGAAGAATGTGTTATAGTTTTGAATACCAATTTGACTAACTATAGTCAAATTAGTGAATTTGAATAAAGATCAATTTCCGATGGTACTTTTTTTATGCTCGTATGTTTACTAACCGAATGAATTAGAAACCAGCGCGCGATTAGCTCAGTGGTTAAGCAAATAAGCACTCGCTTGCTATGCGGAAGGTCCCGGGTGCGATACCCCGTGCCGACAAAAATTTGAATTCTTAATTTGGTTACAATTGTTTGTAAGGGATGCCTTCCGGTGCGCTCGTGTTGACCCAGCACCTAAATGGTTTCAAGTGCTAGCAAGAAGGGACTCTTAAGTGCTACGCCAGCAGTATAAATTCAATAAAGTATTTATGATTGTATTAAATGAATAAAAATTGAAAAAAACAAGACCACTCACTCATCTGAAGGGTGGGGAGGCTCCCAGGCCCGCTTGGGTTCCCTGGCTCCCAGTGACGTCACCTTGTTATCGTAGCGGAGGGGTCGGATTGCCTTCGAACTTTCATCCGAGTTGATCTGGATGGATCTTTGAGTGCTGCGTGATCTGGAATGGGAATTCAACGCGTCAGAGAAACAAGAAGTTTATCCCATAAAATATATAAGACCTATTTGACTGATGGATTAAAGGGACTTTTCAGTCTTACCTTGGCAGTATAAACAAGGTATATTCTAAAGAAGTCGTATAGCCGAATTATAAACAGGATTAGGATCTCTTCACTCGGGCTGTAGTGCGCTGTGATTGGTTGGAAACTCCGACTTGAAGGCATGTCAGGCTTAGATTAACTTTAATCCTGTTTCACAATGTGCTCCTTAGTAAACCTAACCCTTAGTAATTAACTAGTCCCTCAGTAAATGACATCCTATAAACAGAAAATGGACCAGTATATTAGCTGGGGAACAATGTATGAACTGTGACTAGGCCAGTATTTTAACAGAGGGACTAGATCAACAGAGAATAAATGGAGCCCGCAGGGTACAGACCGGTAGTCTGGCTTGGAAGAATATAAGATTGGAATGAACCAACAGTTTAGCAAAAGCAGGATTAGCAGATCAGCAAATCCCAGACTAGCCTTAGTGTTTTTTATGTTAGCATGATATTTTTAATTACATCAATAAAACATAATGCTTTGGCTTTCAGTATTACTCGGTGTGTCCCAGTTTAAACACTCGTGAAGGAGCGCCGAAGGTACAGCACCTGTGTGTTGTTGTTGAGCGTCCCAAAAGGGTTGGGTGAAAGAGATTGCCACAGGCAATAACCCCGCCTTTTAGGTAGGACATTATTGTTATTTTCTTTTTTACTTATTTATTTTGTCATTTGTTTATTTTTTCTTAATTTTATACTGTTACCATTGTACTCTGTCCTCCTAATAAAGCATACTATAATAATAATACAACACCTGTGCGCTACCTACCTGATGAAGGAGCGCTGGGTGCTGACGCTGCGGCGCGTCTGCTGGTAGGTTTGGTACTCTGTGCGGCCGGAGTAGAAGAACTTGGAGCCGAGGGAGAGGGGCGGGGGGAGGAACTTGCGGCTGCGGCGGGGGGAGTGGAGGCGGAAGAAGGTGTGGTGCTCCACGCAGGACTTCCACAGGTTCTTGCAGGAGCGGTAGGTGCCCATGTTGAAGCCCAGCAGTGTGTCGTACGTCTCGCTCTGGGGGGACAATGCGATCAGTGTCGGTATTGTTATTAAGTTATCATAATTTGTGTTGATCACTTTCGTGATATCACAACTACTCAAACTCGCTTTACTAAATCTACGCTGAAACCGGGACTTCAACGACCGACCTCCAGGTTAGAAGTCCGCCGCCTTATCGATCTAGCTACAGAGGTCGGTCGGTATTGTTATTATGTTCAATTTTTAAT
The DNA here is from genome assembly GCA_024516035.1 of Bactericera cockerelli. Lineage (NCBI taxonomy): Eukaryota > Metazoa > Arthropoda > Insecta > Hemiptera > Triozidae > Bactericera > Bactericera cockerelli. Next base: position 34,253,058 of record CM044956.1, read on the forward strand.
AGATTTTCTTTCTTTTAGAATTGAGCTCAATAATTTTATACATTTATCTAACTGACTTCATTATTAGGGTCACTAGCGAAGATCTTTTTAAATGTAATTATGAATGAGTATATGTATATGTATGTATTGTGTACCCATCCTTTGTCATTTATTGCATGTTGGCGTAGTTAACTTGCTATACCAGCATGTGTAGACAGTACCAAAAAAAAAAAAAAAAAAAAAAAAAAAAAGAAGAAGAGTAACGTAATTAAACAGTGATGCGTTGCATCACTCACTCTGTATTTCAATATGTTTCATTTTCTGAGTGGTGTAAGATCATGGGTTGGATTGAAGAGATTACTTTGGGCAATAATCCTTCCCTTTTCTATTTAAAGGTACAAAGGGTAAAAACAAAGTCTCTCGGCAACAAAATATCTATTTTTAGGTTTGAATACTTGTGTGGAACAACGGGACTACGAGTACTATTTAAAGAAATCCTAAAAAAAGGGCATAACTAAATAAATACACGTGATAGAAAAAAACTGATTACATTTTTGAAATCAGCGCATAAAATTGCATCAGAATACGTACAGCACATGTCTGTTACAAATTCTTTGTTGGCCAGTGTAATTTTCAACAAAGATTTTACTATTACTACTCACCGTTTCGCGCTTCAGCTGAACGAAGAACTGTTTCCGCTTGAACGAGATCTTCACTATCTTGCTCCAGGACAGCAGGTTGAGTCGTACCCCCGCATGGGATTATAGAGATTGCCTTAGGCAATAATCTCGCCCTTTGTAATTTATGTACATAAATTTCAAAAAAGAATGTCCAACTACTACTAACCGGTTCGCGCTTCAGCTGAACGAAGAACTGTTTCCGCTTGAACGAGATCTTCACGATCTTGCTCCAGGACAGCAGGTTGAGTCGCACCCCCGCGTGGAACACCACCAGCCCGCTGGCCGTCACGCCCAGCTCTATCTCCCTCTCCTGGCTGTCACGGGCCGCGTGCAGAGCCACCCCGTACATCTCGCACCGCTTGGCGTGCTCCAGATAGTTGTACTCGGCGTCCGCGGGGGACTGACCTCTGAGGACGCGAAAAAAAATAATACATTAATAAATAAATAAAAATACATGAATAAATAAATAAAAATACATGAATAAATAAATGAAAATACATTAAAAATAAAAATAAAAATACATTAATAAATAAATAAAAATACATGAATAAATAAATAAAAATTCATGAATAAATGAATAAAAATACATTGAAAAATAAATTAATAAATAAATGAAAATACATTAATAAATAAATAAAAATACATGAATAAATAAATAAAAATACATGAATAAATCAATAAAAATACATTAATAAATAAATAAAAATACATTATTAAATAAATAAAAATACATTAATAAATAAATAAAAATACATTATTAAATAAATAAAAATACATTAATAAATAAATAAAAATACATTAATAAATAAATAAAAATACATTAATATATAAATAAAAAGCAAACGAACCACGGTGATAATAACAGACTGATTAATTCGTCAACACGATGGGCTATTAGCCATTTGAAATTGTTTGTCAAGTTCATGATGAAATCGTCTGTACCGGTAGCTCAGTGGTAAAGGCGGCACTCTATGAATCCAGAGGTTCCAGAGGTCGTGGGTTCGAAACCCAGCCGGGAAACGACAAGTTGTCATCCCATTTGGGATTTTTACCACATAATAATACACTTGAGAGCAACAAAAGCGAATCAAACTTTCTCCTCCACCAAATCTGCGATATCTTCGAAATTACTATTTCTATCGAGTCGTAAGATGTCTCAAAATGTTGTAAATTTTGTTTTCTACAATTTCATAATTCAATTGTTAAAAAAAACCTACCAGAAGCCGTCAAAATGCAGTTTTACTACAGGGTGTCAAAAAAGAAGAAAATCATGATTTTTTATTTTTAACAAAAGAAGTCATAACATGAGAAATCAAAAAGATTCATTCATAACAATGGTGAATCAGTATTTTGTGTTGCCTCCCTGAGCTCTGATCACAGCATTCATTCGATTTGGTATTGACTGGTTCAAAGTAACCACAATTTTTTGAGGCAACCTCTCCCATTCTTCGGTGAGGGCGATCTTGAGCTCTGCTAAAGTCTGGAGAGCCGGTATTCTACCTGGAACACTTTGTTTGAGTTGGTTCCATAGATTTTCGATCTGTTTGAGGTCGGAACTAAGAGAGGGCCAGTCCAAAGTGTCAATATTCTCCTCACACAAGAACTCCCGAACACAGTTTGCCACATGTGGGCGGGCATTGTCGTGCATGAGGAGGAACTGGTCGCTAATAAGTTGATCGAGAAGAACCACATGGGTCTGCAGGACTTCAAGAAGCTGGAATTTAACTAAAGAGACCTTCAACTTTACCCAAACTCTCCAGAGAGCAAGTGGAAAGGAGACTCAGATTCGCCATAGAACACGTGGATTGGACATCCGAGCAATGGCGCTCTGTTCTCTTCACTGATGAATGCCAGGTGTGTTTGTTTGGTAATGACAGAAGGAAAAGAGTCTATCAAAGAGCGGGAGATAGGTATGCTGAGTGATGTATCACAGAAACTGTTAGTTTCGGCGGTGGTTCCTGTATGGTGTGGGGTGGGATTTCAACTGAAAGAAAGACTGAATTGGTTTTCATCACATGCGGTGCGGGAGGTGGCCTGAACAGTCAGAGATACATTAATAACATCCTGCAGACCCATGTGGTTCCTCTCGCTCAAATTATGGGCCACCAGTTCCTCCTCATGCACAACAAGGCCCGCCCACATGCGGCTAAATGTGTTCGGGAGTTCTTGAGTGAGGAGAATATTGACACTTTGGACTGGCCTTCTCTTAGTCCCGATCGAAAATCTATGGAACCAACTCAAACAAAGTGTTCGAGGCAGAATACCGGCTCCCCAGACTGTAGCAGAGCTCAAGATCGCCCTCACCGAAGAATGGGAGAGGTTGCCTCAAAAAATTGTGGTTACTTTGATCCAGTCAATACCAAATCGAATGAATGCTGTGATCAGAGCTCAGGGAGGCAACACAAAATACTGATTCACCATTGTTATGAATGAATTTTTTTGATTTCTCATGTTATGACTTCTTTTGTTAAAAATAAAAAATCATGATTTTCTTCTTTTTTGACACCCTGTAGTAAAACTGCATTTTGACGGCTTCTGGTAGGTTTTTTTTTGTAACAATCGAATTATGAAATTGTAGAAAACAAAATTTACAACATTTTGAGACACCTTACGACTCGATAGAAATAGTAATTTCGAAGATATCGCAGATTTGGTGGAGGAGAAATCTTGATTCGCTTTTGTTGCTCTCAAGTGTATATCTTGAGCTTACTGCTGGAATAATGGGGCTTTAATAGTCCTAATCGGGCAGTATAAATAAGACGATATTATTATTATTAGCCATTTGAAATTGTTTGTCAAGTTCATGATTAAATCGTTGTTGATGAACGATTAACAATTATGCCATTGAACTTCTGAATGAATAATAATACTTCTTAGGCCAGCCATACATGCAACGATAAATCAGTCCAATTCATTCATGCGAATTGATTGCACAAATAAAAAGGAAATTGTACTGTTTTAGTTTCGAATTTCTAGATCTGTGCAAATGTATGAAAAATTGGACGGATTAATTGCGTTTATGGCCCGTCTTAGTGAAGGGCAACCACTCGACGAGGTTACGCTCAAACCATTTTCTATGATGTAACCCGCAGCGTCTCTTTATTATGTGGTCAACCGTCACATACTCAAATAAATGAGGAAAATTTCAAGCATTAGGTGGGATTCGATTCACAGAACACGAACCCATACACTAGAGACGAGATTGTTTACATTACAACTCTAGCGTCGTAACTACCAATGCTTGTATTCATAATTTCGAAAAACGCTTTCTTTGCTCCTATGACAGAGGAGGAAATCTCAGACAAGGGTGTTTCCCTCCATTTGTTGGAAACTCACAATTTTTTTATCTACAACATTAACTTCACTGAGCCTGAATTGAATCACATAAGCCTGGCAGTTCATTTTGTGTGTTAAATAAAAAAATAAAATTGCTTCTCTCTTTTTGCGTGGATGCAATGATATTACAACAACAGATGTACGAGTATTCAATTAGCTATTGACGATGACTTTCGGTTTCAAATAAACTACGCGTAATTTGACTATCTCTAATATGTTGAGAACTTCTGACCCATTTACTTCCTGATATCTATCCCCTTAGCTTAGTGTAAAGGCGTCTGTCTGGTAATCCAGAGGTTGCAGGTGCAAAGCCCAGCCGGGACATGACAAGTTATCCTCCCATTTGGGATTTGACCACAAATAATATGTCTTGGGCTTACTGCTGAAATAA